>OZ007564.1:144403406-144758512 GCA_963931875.1 Pollenia griseotomentosa | reverse complement strand
TTTAAAAAAATTGATTTTTTCATAGTAAAATGTAAAAAAACTTTAAATGGCTGTAGAATCTAAAATAACAGTATAATCGAAAAAAGGACAATAATCTGTTATCACTTGTATTTTTTAAAAAAATTGATTTTTTCATAGTAAAATGTAAAAAAACTTTAAATGGCTGTAGAATCTAAAATAACGGTCCAATCGAAAAAAGGACAATAATCTGTTATCACTTGTATTTTTAAAAAAAAATTGATTTTTTCATAGTAAAATGTAAAAAAACTTTAAATGGCTGTAGAATCTAAAATAACGGTCCAATCGAAAAAAGGACAATAATCTGTTATCACTTGTATTTTTTAAAAAAATTGATTTTTTCATAGTAAAATGTAAAAAAACTTTAAATGGCTGTAGAATCTAAAATAACAGTATAATCGAAAAAAGGACAATAATCTGTTATCACTTGTATTTTTTAAAAAAATTGATTTTTTCATAGTAAAATGTAAAAAAACTTTAAATGGCTGTAGAATCTAAAATAACGGTCCAATCGAAAAAAGGACAATAATCTGTTATCACTTGTATTTTTTAAAAATATTGTTTTTTCATAGTAAAATGTAAAAAAACTTTAAATGGCTGTAGAATCTAAAATAACGGTCCAATCGAAAAAAGGACAATAATCTGTTATCACTTGTATTTTTTAAAAATATTGATTTTTTCATAGTAAAATGTAAAAAAAACTTTAAATGGCTGTAGAATCTAAAATAACGGTCCAATCGAAAAAAGGACAATAATCTGTTATCACTTGTATTTTTTAAAAATAATGATTTTTTCATAGTAAAATGTAAAAAAACTTTAAATGGCTGTAGAATCTAAAATAACAGTATAATCGAAAAAAGGACAATAATCTGTTATCACTTGTATTTTTTAAAAAAATTGATTTTTTCATAGTAAAATGTAAAAAAACTTTAAATGGCTGTAGAATCTAAAATAACAGTATAATCGAAAAAAGGACAATAATCTGTTATCACTTGTATTTTTTAAAAAAATTGATTTTTTCATAGTAAAATGTAAAAAAACTTTAAATGGCTGTAGAATCTAAAATAACGGTCCAATCGAAAAAAGGACAATAATCTGTTATCACTTGTATTTTTTAAAAAAATTGATTTTTTCATAGTAAAATGTAAAAAAACTTTAAATGGCTGTAGAATCTAAAATAACAGTATAATCGAAAAAAGGACAATAATCTGTTATCACTTGTATTTTTTAAAAAAATTGATTTTTTCATAATAAAATGTAAAAAAACTTTAAATGGCTGTAGAATCTAAAATAACGGTCCAATCGAAAAAAGGACAATAATCTGTTATCACTTGTATTTTTTAAAAATATTGATTTTTTCATAGTAAAATGTAAAAAAACTTTAAATGGCTGTAGAATCTAAAATAACGGTCCAATCGAAAAAAGGACAATAATCTGTTCACTTGTATTTTTTAAAAATATTGATTTTTTCATAGTAAAATGTAAAAAAACTTTAAATGGCTGTAGAATCTAAAATAACGGTACAATCGAAAAAAGGACAATAATCTGTTATCACTTGTATTTTTTAAAAAAATTGATTTTTTCATAGTAAAATGTAAAAAAACTTTAAATGGCTGTAGAATCTAAAATAACAGTATAATCGAAAAAAGGACAATAATCTGTTATCACTTGTATTTTTTAAAAAAATTGATTTTTTCATAGTAAAATGTAAAAAAACTTTAAATGGCTGTAGAATCTAAAATAACGGTCCAATCGAAAAAAGGACAATAATCTGTTATCACTTGTATTTTTTAAAAAAATTGATTTTTTCATAGTAAAATGTAAAAAAACTTTAAATGGCTGTAGAATCTAAAATAACGGTCCAATCGAAAAAAGGACAATAATCTGTTATCACTTGTATTTTTTAAAAAAATTGATTTTTTCATAGTAAAATGTAAAAAAACTTTAAATGGCTGTAGAATCTAAAATAACAGTATAATCGAAAAAAGGACAATAATCTGTTATCACTTGTATTTTTTAAAAAAATTGATTTTTTCATAGTAAAATGTAAAAAAACTTTAAATGGCTGTAGAATCTAAAATAACGGTCCAATCGAAAAAAGGACAATAATCTGTTATCACTTGTATTTTTTAAAAATATTGTTTTTTCATAGTAAAATGTAAAAAAACTTTAAATGGCTGTAGAATCTAAAATAACGGTCCAATCGAAAAAAGGACAATAATCTGTTATCACTTGTATTTTTTAAAAATATTGATTTTTTCATAGTAAAATGTAAAAAAAACTTTAAATGGCTGTAGAATCTAAAATAACGGTCCAATCGAAAAAAGGACAATAATCTGTTATCACTTGTATTTTTTAAAAATAATGATTTTTTCATAGTAAAATGTAAAAAAACTTTAAATGGCTGTAGAATCTAAAATAACAGTATAATCGAAAAAAGGACAATAATCTGTTATCACTTGTATTTTTTAAAAAAATTGATTTTTTCATAGTAAAATGTAAAAAAACTTTAAATGGCTGTAGAATCTAAAATAACGGTCCAATCGAAAAAAGGACAATAATCTGTTATCACTTGTATTTTTTAAAAAAATTGATTTTTTCATAGTAAAATGTAAAAAAAGTTTAAATGGCTGTAGAATCTAAAATAACAGTATAATCGAAAAAAGGACAATAATCTGTTATCACTTGTATTTTTTAAAAAAATTGATTTTTTCATAGTAAAATGTAAAAAAACTTTAAATGGCTGTAGAATCTAAAATAACGGTCCAATCGAAAAAAGGACAATAATCTGTTATCACTTGTATTTTTTAAAAATATTGATTTTTTCATAGTAAAATGTAAAAAAACTTTAAATGGCTGTAGAATCTAAAATAACGGTCCAATCGAAAAAAGGACAATAATCTGTTATCACTTGTATTTTTTAAAAAAATTGATTTTTTCATAGTAAAATGTAAAAAAACTTTAAATGGCTGTAGAATCTAAAATAACGGTCCAATCGAAAAAAGGACAATAATCTGTTATCACTTGTATTTTTTAAAAAAATTGATTTTTTCATAGTAAAATGTAAAAAAACTTTAAATGGCTGTAGAATCTAAAATAACGGTCCAATCGAAAAAAGGACAATAATCTGTTATCACTTGTATTTTTTAAAAAAATTGATTTTTTCATAGTAAAATGTAAAAAAACTTTAAATGGCTGTAGAATCTAAAATAACGGTCCAATCGAAAAAAGGACAATAATCTGTTATCACTTGTATTTTTTAAAAAAATTGATTTTTTCATAGTAAAATGTAAAAAAACTTTAAATGGCTGTAGAATCTAAAATAACGGTCCAATCGAAAAAATGACAATAATCTGTTATCACTTGTATTTTTTTAAAAAATTGATTTTTTCATAGTATTTTGCTGCTGTCTGATAGTTCAGATTTCTTCTTCTGAAGTCAAAAACAGGAATACAGCAACAGTGAGTGAGAAAAGAAACATGGCGTAAAATAATAACAAGAAGTAGAGAAATTATTCCAAAATAAAAAGGTGTATAATCTGGTGTATAAAAGGACAATAATCTGTTCACTTGTATTTTTTAAAAAAATTGATTTTTTCATAGTAAAATGTAAAACAACTTTAAATGGCTGTAGAATCAAAAATAACGGTCCAATCGAAAAAAGGACAATAATCTGTTATCACTTGTAGTTTTTAAAAAAAATTGATTTTTTCATAGTAAAATGTAAAAAAACTTTAAATGGCTGTAGAATCTAAAATAACGGTCCAATCGAAAAAAGGACAATAATCTGTTATCTTTTGAATTTTTTAAAAAATTGATTTTTTCATAGTAAAATGTAAAAAAAACTTTAAATGGCTGTAGAATCTAAAATAACGGTCCAATCGAAAAAAGGACAACAATCTGTTATCACTTTTATTTTTTAAAAAAATTGATTTTTTCATAGTATTTTGCTGCTGTCTGATAGTTCAGATTTCTTCTTCTGAAGTCAAAAACAGGAATACAGCAACAGTGAGTGAGAAAAGAAACATGGCGTAAAATAATAACAAGAAGTAGAGAAATTATTCCAAAATAAAAAGGTGTATAATCTGGTGTATAAAAGGACAATAATCTGATCACTTGTATTTTTTAAAAAAATTGATTTTTTCATAGTAAAATGTAAAACAACTTTAAATGGCTGTAGAATCTAAAATAACGGTCCAATCGAAAAAAGGACAATAATCTGTTATCACTTGTATTTTTAAAAAAAAATTGATTTTTTCATAGTAAAATGTAAAACAACTTTAAATGGCTGTAGAATCTAAAATAACGGTCCAATCGAAAAAAGAACAATAATCTGTTATCACTTGTATTTTTTAAAAATATTGATTTTTTCATAGTAAAATGTAAAAAAACTTTAAATGGCTGTAGAATCTAAAATAACGGTCCAATCGAAAAAAGGACAATAATCTGTTATCACTTGTATTTTTTAAAAATATTGATTTTTTCATAGTAAAATGTAAAAAAACTTTAAATGGCTGTAGAATCTTAAATAACGGTCCAATCGAAAAAAGGACAATAATCTGTTATCACTTGTATTTTTTAAAAAAATTTATTTTTTCATAGTAAAATGTAAAAAAACTTTAAATGGCTGTAGAATCTAAAATAACGGTCCAATCGAAAAAAGGACAATAACCTGTTATCACTTGTATTTTTTAAAAATATTGATTTTTTTATAGTAAAATGTAAAAAAACTTTAAATGGCTGTAGAATCTAAAATAATGGTCCAATCGAAAAAAGGACAATAATCTGTTATCACTTGTATTTTTTAAAAATATTGATTTTTTCATAGTAAAATGTAAAAAAACTTTAAATGGCTGTAGAATCTAAAATAACGGTCCAATCGAAAAAAGGACAATAATCTGTTATCACTTGTATTTTTTAAAAAAAATTGATTTTTTCATAGTAAAATGTAAAAAAACTTTAAATGGCTGTAGAATCTAAAATAACGGTCCAATCGAAAAAAGGACAATAATCTGTTATCACTTGTATTTTTTAAAAAAAATTGATTTTTTCATAGTAAAATGTAAAAAAAACTTTAAATGGCTGTAGAATCTAAAATATCACTTGTATTTTTTAAAAATATTGATTTTTTCATAGTAAAATGTAAAAAAACTTTAAATGGCTGTAGAATCTAAAATAACGGTCCAATCGAAAAAAGGACAATAATCTGTTATCACTTGTATTTTTTAAAAATATTGATTTTTTCATAGTAAAATGTAAAAAAACTTTAAATGGCTGTAGAATCTAAAATAACGGTCCAATCGAAAAAAGGACAATAATCTGTTATCACTTGTATTTTTTAAAAATATTGATTTTTTCATAGTAAAATGTAAAAAAACTTTAAATGGCTGTAGAATCTAAAATAACGGTCCAATCGAAAAAAGGACAATAATCTGTTATCACTTGTATTTTTTAAAAATATTGATTTTTTCATAGTAAAATGTAAAAAAACTTTAAATGGCTGTAGAATCTAAAATAACGGTCCAATCGAAAAAAGGACAATAATCTGTTATCACTTGTATTTTTTAAAAATATTGATTTTTTCATAGTAAAATGTAAAAAAACTTTAAATGGCTGTAGAATCTAAAATAACGGTCCAATCGAAAAAAGGACAATAATCTGTTATCACTTGTATTTTTTAAAAATATTGATTTTTTCATAGTAAAATGTAAAAAAACTTTAAATGGCTGTAGAATCTAAAATAACGGTCCAATCGAAAAAAGGACAATAATCTGTTATCACTTGTATTTTTTAAAAATATTGATTTTTTCATAGTAAAATGTAAAAAAACTTTAAATGGCTGTAGAATCTAAAATAACGGTCCAATCGAAAAAAGGACAATAATCTGTTATCACTTGTATTTTTTAAAAATATTGATTTTTTCATAGTAAAATGTAAAAAAACTTTAAATGGCTGTAGAATCTAAAATAACGGTCCAATCGAAAAAAGGACAATAATCTGTTATCACTTGTATTTTTTAAAAATATTGATTTTTTCATAGTAAAATGTAAAAAAACTTTAAATGGCTGTAGAATCTAAAATAACGGTCCAATCGAAAAAAGGACAATAATCTGTTATCACTTGTATTTTTTAAAAATATTGATTTTTTCATAGTAAAATGTAAAAAAACTTTAAATGGCTGTAGAATCTAAAATAACGGTCCAATCGAAAAAAGGACAATAATCTGTTATCACTTGTATTTTTTAAAAATATTGATTTTTTCATAGTAAAATGTAAAAAAACTTTAAATGGCTGTAGAATCTAAAATAACGGTCCAATCGAAAAAAGGACAATAATCTGTTATCACTTGTATTTTTTAAAAATATTGATTTTTTCATAGTAAAATGTAAAAAAACTTTAAATGGCTGTGGAATCTAAAATAACGGTCCAATCGAAAAAAGGACAATAATCTGTTATCACTTGTATTTTTTAAAAATATTGATTTTTTCATAGTAAAATGTAAAAAAACTTTAAATGGCTGTAGAATCTAAAATAACGGTCCAATCGAAAAAAGGACAATAATCTGTTATCACTTGTATTTTTTAAAAATATTGATTTTTTCATAGTAAAATGTAAAAAAACTTTAAATGGCTGTAGAATCTAAAATAACGGTCCAATCGAAAAAAGGACAATAATCTGTTATCACTTGTATTTTTTAAAAATATTGATTTTTTCATAGTAAAATGTAAAAAAACTTTAAATGGCTGTAGAATCTAAAATAACGGTCCAATGTTATCACTTGTATTTTTTAAAAATATTGATTTTTTCATAGTAAAATGTAAAAAAACTTTAAATGGCTGTAGAATCTAAAATAACGGTCTAATCGAAAAAAGGACAATAATCTGTTATCACTTGTATTTTTTAAAAATATTGATTTTTTCATAGTAAAATGTAAAAAAACTTTAAATGGCTGTAGAATCTAAAATAACGGTCCAATCGAAAAAAGGACAATAATCTGTTATCACTTGTATTTTTTAAAAATATTGATTTTTTCATAGTAAAATGTAAAAAAACTTTAAATGGCTGTAGAATCTAAAATAACGGTCCAATCGAAAAAAGGACAATAATCTGTTATCACTTGTATTTTTTAAAAATATTGATTTTTTCATAGTAAAATGTAAAAAAACTTTAAATGGCTGTAGAATCTAAAATAACGGTCCAATCGAAAAAAGGACAATAATCTGTTATCACTTGTATTTTTTAAAAATATTGATTTTTTCATAGTAAAATGTAAAAAAACTTTAAATGGCTGTAGAATCTAAAATAACGGTCCAATCGAAAAAAGGACAATAATCTGTTATCACTTGTATTTTTTAAAAATATTGATTTTTTCATAGTAAAATGTAAAAAAACTTTAAATGGCTGTAGAATCTAAAATAACGGTCCAATCGAAAAAAGGACAATAATCTGTTATCACTTGTATTTTTTAAAAATATTGATTTTTTCATAGTAAAATGTAAAAAAACTTTAAATGGCTGTAGAATCTAAAATAACGGTCCAATCGAAAAAAGGACAATAATCTGTTATCACTTGTATTTTTTAAAAATATTGATTTTTTCATAGTAAAATGTAAAAAAACTTTAAATGGCTGTAGAATCTAAAATAACGGTCCAATCGAAAAAAGGACAATAATCTGTTATCACTTGTATTTTTTAAAAATATTGATTTTTTCATAGTAAAATGTAAAAAAACTTTAAATGGCTGTAGAATCTAAAATAACGGTCCAATCGAAAAAAGGACAATAATCTGTTATCACTTGTATTTTTTAAAAATATTGATTTTTTCATAGTAAAATGTAAAAAAACTTTAAATGGCTGTAGAATCTAAAATAACGGTCCAATCGAAAAAAGGACAATAATCTGTTATCACTTGTATTTTTTAAAAATATTGATTTTTTCATAGTAAAATGTAAAAAAACTTTAAATGGCTGTAGAATCTAAAATATCACTTGTATTTTTTAAAAATATTGATTTTTTCATAGTAAAATTTAAAAAAACTTTAAGTGGCTGTAGAATCTAAAATAACGGTCCAATCGAAAAAAGGACAATAATCTGTTATCACTTGTATTTTTTAAAAATATTGATTTTTTCATAGTAAAATGTAAAAAAACTTTAAATGGCTGTAGAATCTAAAATAACGGTCCAATCGAAAAAAGGACAATAATCTGTTATCACTTGTATTTTTTAAAAATATTGATTTTTTCATAGTAAAATGTAAAAAAACTTTAAATGGCTGTAGAATCTAAAATAACGGTCCAATCGAAAAAAGGACAATAATCTGTTATCACTTGTATTTTTTAAAAATATTGATTTTTCATAGTAAAATGTAAAAAAACTTTAAATGGCTGTAGAATCTTAAATAACGGTCCAATCGAAAAAAGGACAATAATCTGTTGTCACTTGTATTTTTTAAAAATATTGATTTTTCATAGTAAAATGTAAAAAAACTTTAAATGGCTGTAGAATCTTAAATAACGGTCCAATCGAAAAAAGGACAATAATCTGTTATCACTTGTATTTTTTAAAAATATTGATTTTTTCATAGTAAAATGTAAAAAAACTTTAAATGGCTGTAGAATCTAAAATAACGGTCCAATCGAAAAAAGGACAATAATCTGTTATCACTTGTATTTTTTAAAAATATTGATTTTTTCATAGTAAAATGTAAAAAAACTTTAAATGGCTGTAGAATCTAAAATAACGGTCCAATCGAAACAAGGACAATAATCTGTTATCACTTGTATTTTTTAAAAATATTGATTTTTCATAGTAAAATGTAAAAAAACTTTAAATGGCTGTAGAATCTTAAATAACGGTCCAATCGAAAAAAGGACAATAATCTGTTATCACTTGTATTTTTTAAAAATATTGATTTTTCATAGTAAAATGTAAAAAAACTTTAAATGGCTGTAGAATCTTAAATAACGGTCCAATCGAAAAAAGGACAATAATCTGTTATCACTTGTATTTTTTAAAAATATTGATTTTTTCATAGTAAAATGTAAAAAAACTTTAAATGGCTGTAGAATCTAAAATATCACTTGTATTTTTTAAAAATATTGATTTTTTCATAGTAAAATGTAAAAAAACTTTAAATGGCTGTAGAATCTAAAATAACGGTCCAATCGAAAAAAGGACAATAATCTGTTATCACTTGTATTTTTTAAAAATATTTAAGGAAATACATACCTACTTTGAATTCAATTTGAGATTTTAATTTTTACATTTACCTTACTGCTAATTTTAAAACCTTTTTGAAGTTTTATAGAAATCTGGGCCACGAATTGATGAATTGACTTAGGCCGGGTTTTCGAAATGTGGATTACGTTTAATCTTAGTTTAACGTAGTCTAAAGCTTGGATTTTTCCGGCAAAATGTGATTTTTTTTTATTATTTTAAGAAAAACTAAACTGTTCCGTCAAAATTATGTATACAAACTTGATAATGGCGACACAAACCTGTTAACTGAGATATCAAATACCCAGCCTTACCCCCGTATTTATAAATAATTTTAAATTTAACAAACGTTTATTATGGAAAATTTTCATAGGTTTAAAATTATAGTCAACGTTAATATTGTTAAACACTTTCAGGACTCAAGTTTCTCAGTAAACTTAGACAAATATTTCTATTCGGAGCAACATTCCGGAAATTCCCGTAAAAAATATTTTTTAAACTTTCGGGATTTTTTACAAGGATATTTTACGGCATTATATTGTTATAATATAATAAAACAATTACATAAGAAAATAAAAAATTTAAATTCTGAATAATATTGCATTAGCCGGCCGTAAATGTAATGATTGCATTAATTTAACGTACTGTAAGCATTTATGTGTGTGCATTTATAGAACATGTAAAAAGGTGTCATCTCCCTGCAAATAATATTGGACCACCCGATCCATTTTGATAAAATGGACTACTCCATGGACTGGTCCGATGTAATGCAAGCATGGAGCATGTCATTGTTAAAAAGTGTTTGTAGTGAGACGACATGTCTTCGTTTTTTAACGACGTGCTTTCGTTTTTAAACGACTTCAAAACTAATCCTCTTGAGTATACCATTGAGTAGTTTTAAAACTACTCCTTTGTAGTCCAAAGCTGGGTTATATGGTCCTGCCCTAGGACATCGTAATGTTAAATAGACCATGTTTTTTCCATACGTTTGGGTTACTTTTGGACTAGTCCTAGTCCCTTGTGGGCTACTCTTTACACGCGTGTTTGGACTGGTTCTATTATTTGCAGGACTGTTTTTCACAAACATAAACAAAAAAAGCATTTAAATACATAAAACAACAACCACAGTGATGGGAATTAAAACTGATCATATGGTGACTGCTGTGCAGAAAAAGTAGAAAGTAATTTAAATGGTATTAAACAGTATTTCGTGTATTTAAAATTCATAAATAAGGATTTGATACTAATAACAACTTTTTATATATTTCAGATTTTTTTAATTGTATGTGTTTATGTATGCATTTGTTTTTTTTATACATATAAAAATATTTGTATATATGAAATTATGTTGTATTGTAATTTATGTTGTCAAAAGTCCACAGATATATATTATTATTGAAAAAACAACAAAACAAACAAAAAGAGTAAATATACCCGCATTCCATTTTAATTACACGTAGCCCATCGCTGTCTACAACTGTCACGTGAAATCGTAATAATCAGTCATGTCACAGAGTACAATTCCGTTCGGAAACGGAATTCATTCCGTATTTTCGTGCTTCAGAAAATGACGGAAAAACTTAAAAAATACACGTTCTATCAATAAACAAATATGTTTTATACGATTCCAAACGGAATTGTACTCTGTGACATGGCTGAATATTTTTTCTACAGGTGGACACGCAACGATTAGGTGACTGTTATAACTAAATTAACATTTATGGTCGGCAAAGGCGGCCTTAAGTCCTATTTATTTATATATTCTGTCATATTGTTTGTTACAAAAAGTGTTTGGAGCTTCTTAAAAATGAAAGAAAATACGATCGCAGGAATAAAGAAAAGTCTAGGAAATTTAAAGTACGGACATCGATTTTTAATTGGTTTAGCTTTAATACCTACATTTTTTTTTTGTCCTAATATGGAGCGCTTACACAGGATTTGGTTTTATAACCTTTATTTAAATAGAAGTCATGTAAATATATGTATGTGTTTTAAAAAAAATTGGTAAATGTGAACAGATAATTAAAAATTGTGTTACCTTTTTTCTTCAAAAGGTACTCTTCTTCTTCAGAAAGTTATATTTTTGAAGAAATTTTGTACCATTTACAAATCTCAGTTTTCCATTTATGTTACAAACAACAAATAGACTTGGAATTTAAATAAGAAGTGGCAAGAATTGTGTCAATTAATGTGATTAAACGAGTGGTGCCTCTTGTGTTGTTACTTTATTTATTTATTTATTTATTTCATCGATTTTCTAATACAACAAGACAAAAATATCTTTTCTTCTACTTTTATTTAGAAATATTTAGTTAGAAAATATAAACAAAAATGTCGTTAGAGCAGAGAAAGAAGGGCAAATGTAAAACCAACAATTATGATTGTTTAGTCGATCAAGCCCGACCATATGATACCCCATACCACAGAATTTAGGGGCACATCTTTGACAGTGTATTATATTTGGGACCCATGAGTGACTCTCTTTACCAATTTTAAGTAGAGGCAAAAAACTGTTTTTTTTTTTTTAATATTTACAATGATAGTTCAAAACAAAATCTCTGCGTTTTCTTTTAATAATATATATGACCTATAACTTTGAGCAGTATGATTAAGAGTTTTATAGCTATCCAGTAACTACGCTCCAATAAGTCACCACTCTTCGGGATTAAGATTATTACACCCTCCAAGAGTTCTTTCGCTAGATGATTGGAGGACTAGAACTTTTCAATTTTTAAAATTTATTATGAGGTTAAGATTTATGGTTTAGTATATATAAAAAGTTTTAGAACGATAAGAAATGTAGGACCTTTATATTATATACAGTTTGTCAAATAATTCTTTTCAAAAGTATAAGAAAACAAAATATTATTAAATGAAACACTAATAGCTTGTTTTAATTTTTGCAAAATTATTTTTTTTTTGTATATATATTTTTTTAAATATGTTTGTAAACATACTGCATTGTAAAAAATTATAAGTCTTTCATAAGATAATTATAATCGAGATAAAAAAAAATTATTAAAATTTCAAAGTGTCAAAAAAATGTTTTCAAAATTAAAAAAATCAATGAAATTATTAAAAAAATATGTTAATACATAAATATTTTTTGCCCTTAGTATTTTGTGTCCCCCGTGAGAATCAATTACTGACTGCAATCGCCGGCCCATTGAATGAATAAGCTTTTGTAAGTCGTATTCCTCAGGTATTTTTTCCCATTCCTCTTTAATATATTGTATCAATTGTGTTTTATTTTTTGGAGATCTTTTTCCAACTTTTTCTTCAAGAGGACCCATAAATTTTCTATAGGGTTAAGGTCTGGACTTTAAGCTGGAGTATCAATCACTTTTTTGCAGTTATATAATAGCCAGGATTTACAAATATACGATTTGTGTTTTGGGTCATTATCTTGATAAAATTTAAAGTTAAGTTTTTGCGGATTTTCTGGGTCAAAAAACCCAAATTTACGGGCGCTGCTGCATAAATCATTCTTTAATATATCAAGATACACTTCTTTGGTCATAATTTCATCCAAAATTTTTATCTCGCCAACTCCTCTACAAGATATACAAGCCCATGCCATAACAGACAACTTTCCGAATTTTACTGTTGGTATAATATTTTTTTTGTCAAGGGCCGTCAATGGCTTGCGCCAAACTTTTTGTGATCCAAAGTGATAGTAAAGCATGAGCTTGGTTTCATTACAAAAAATTACGTCATCCCAGTACTCTGCTCCAAAACGAACGTGCTCAATAGCAAATGTGTATCTTTTCTCTATGTTGTTCGCCGAAAGTAACGGTTTTTTTCTAGCTGTTCTAGAGAAGTATTGCTGTTTTTGAAGCACGTTCCGAACAGTCTCATGTGAAATAATAACTCCAAAATCATTATATATTTCGGATGATATTCCTCTGGTGCTGGAATGTGGTTTTTCCTCAACCATTTTTATTATTTTTCTTTCAATGCGCTTGGTCACCTTTTTTGGTCTGCCAGGGGAATGTTTTGCTTCAAGCCTTTTTTCTTTTTCGGCGCGGTTAATAATGTTGTAGACTGTCCTAAGATTGAGGGAAAACATTTCCGCGATTGCTTTGTGCGATTTGCCTTTATAATGATTAAAATACACTAACTGAACAATATCTTTGCTAACACGTTTTCCGGGCATTTGTAAAACTTTATTTTATAGTCACTTGTTACAGGAACGACAACTATTTGAAGAATAAATATAGTCCACTAATATGTTAGCATAGTAACATGCATTAATTTCACTAATGTTTATTAATTACACAAAAAAATAACGGTTAATCTCTTTTTTTTTTTGTTTTTGAAAACATTTATTTGACACCATAAATAAAATGTTCTCTTACATTTTTCTTTTTGTTTTTGTACTATGCACTCTTTTATGTTATATTTTGGCATCATCATTAGGGTGGGTCACGGATGTATGAGAAAAAATAAAACTTCTCGAGTCATATTCTAATAGCAATATTTTGTTGTCTTACGTTAAAACAAATAAAAAATGCTTAAAAAAAGTTTAAAAAAATCACATCTTGAGCCCGCGCAGGAGCTCCTAAAAATTAAGTATTTTAAAAAAAGCCATTTTTTAAATTTTAATATTTTATTTACTATAAATTATTTATTATTAATTAAAACTGAACACATTTTTAATTACACATAAAAAAAAATAAAACTTGGGTTCCTATACAACATAAAACAATAAAAACACGAAATTGTATTATTTATTTTTTGGTCACAAAAGCTTGTATACTAGGGTGGGTCGCTTATGTATGGGAAAAAATAAAAGTTAATTAATAAAGTTCTAACATATTGCTGCCTTAGACCTAAAAAGATAATACTTGAAAAAAAAAAATATTCAATTAAGTGCTATCTCTAGCCCGAGCATGCGGCTGAAACTTTCTGCAATTTTCATAAAAAACACTTTTTTTTAAACTTCAATATTACAAATATTTTATTATTTTGTTATTAAAAATTAATAAATTTTTACAACATAATTACGCTTTAAAAGTAATTTAATTATTTTTTGGCCATAAAATCTCTTTTGCTTTCGAATCTGGGCATAATTTTTCTTGATTCAAGTTTCGCTTGTATTAGGCCCTCTCTCGATTTCTTATCACATAAGGACATGGCTGCTTCTGTCACTACTTTTACAGCGCGTTCCACAGCTTGCGTATGACATGGAAGTTTTAAAAAAGTCATGTTTTCTCCATCTAGAGTTTTAATAAATACGTTTATTTCTTCATTAGTGATATTTCGAAGAATTGGAGGATCAAAAAACGTTTGCTTCCAATTTATTAGGCCAGTATAGTCATTCGAATCAAAATCAATTTTCGGTACTTGAAATACACGAGGTGGTTTTCCAGCATATGACGAGTTTCGAGCTTTTATAATTCTCTTTGCTGCGAGCTCTCTCACCTTTTTATTTTCATCCGACAACATAGACAGGAGCAAATTTTCTGGATGGGCAAAATAGGCGTTGCGTTGAATTACGGGGTCTATTATTTGTTTATACTCTGCTGACAGATATCGTGAACATTTAACCAATTTCCAAAAATTTTTAGATCCATCTTTGCAAGTTGGATTTGTTTTTATTTGGAACCAGACTGGAGCGTAAACTTTAACGCAATATTCAGCTAATACTTTTAGATTATTTGATGGGTTTGGTGTGGAAATATAGAGCCTCAATATTCTGTTTGCTTTTGTTAACCATCGTGCGTGGGACATTTTACCTGGGGATCTATTAGCTAAATAATCGGGACAATGTCCACTAATAACGGACATTGTTATTTCATACAAGTATTTTTGATCTGAACTTAGGTCTTCAATCTTTACTTGGGAAAGTTCACTTTGTATTTTTTCATATTTAACGATTGGATTTTTGCAATTCCCTAATAAACTACCAATAGGGCCAGAATGAGAAAATGGGCCTGTGGTAGCACCATCCAGTTTATTAAAAAGATGTCTTAGAGGTAATTCGTTTAGGTGCAGCATGCAAATAACCCACTGCAAGGGGCGCTGAAGCCTTTTTTCGAAAAGTTTAATTACCCCACTAAATTTTCCTGTGTTGACAACAGTACCATCGCAACCAATAGCCATCAAATTATCAAGTTTTATGTCCTTTGAAAAAAGCAGGTCAAAAATCGATTTTTCAATACTTTTAGACGTGCCATTAAGCGGTACTGCGTAACCAAGATAAAGTGAATATGGCTCTTTAATAACAGATATATGTTCCTCAATCAATGAATGTCTGTATCTTTTGTTTCCTTTTTTAATAATATCCAGCGTCTTGTCTTTGCGACCATCAAAGTAAAGGGCTGGTAAGTAGAGCTGCGTATGGGGTTTAATTAATTCATTTCGTTCTCTTTTCCTTTCTCGACGGATTTTTGATTTATCAACTACTTCAACATCCGAAGATATATCTTGTAATACTGAAGAGACGATAGCAGCCGCAGCTCTGTCAGAAATACCGTAACGGTCGCAGGTTTTTGCCACCGTTGGCAAAGTTTTAAGTGATTTAGTTGGTTTTTTCTTGGCTTTTGAAGTTGAAGGTAAGTTCAATCTATCAGGAGAAGAAGTATTGCTCTCAGAGCTTTTCGAATATGTCGCCCAATTCAAGTTTTCAGAATTATTTTTATTCTGATTTTTGTGAGTGTTTGAAGAATTGGTTTGTGTCTTACGTATTCGTGCTTCTTTTTTTTGTAACGTAGCTGTTGCAATGCGATCAATTCCACCAATACACATCTTCCTTGCCCCTCTTTGGTCAAGCAAAAACTCCTGCTCTTCTTTCGGCACCTTGTTTTTTTTGGGACAAGTGCAAAATTTAATTTCTTTACATTTACATGAACAAATATCGAAAAGAACTCTGCTACGCTGTAGGAAATCATTCTTCTGCTCAGTAGATAATCGTTTAAAAGATTTAATTAGGTTTTTGCATTTCAAATGGTAAGCTTTCAACAGCTGAAGGACTCTTGTATGTGAAACGATTAGAAGGCTAGCTTTTCTCCAAACACTTTCTACCTTCTGAGACACTAGCTCAGCAATATCTAAAAATGATGGCTCTTTACAAGTATTGCTTTTTAATTTAAGCTTTACTCTATTCCACTCATAACATTTCATGACTTCCTCGTAGGTCGGCAATACGTTGCCCTTAATATCTTCCATATTACCGAATATTGGGCAAATATTATTTTGACTTCTAGTTTCCATGATACAAATAATACAAATTTATGTATATTCTGCAGTAAATATGTGCACAACCACGAAATTTTTATACTATTATCGCACTAAAAAGTTAAAAAAAATACACCTTCACGGTCTGATTTGCAGAACTAGACTCACTTTCTTTGAATCACTTGTATATATGTACGTGTGCTTTTACAAATACAAGTGCTTTGTGTTTAAGTTCCAGAGAACTTAAAAGTCGTTAGGATACAGTTACTATTTTGTTGTGTTTACATAAACTGCGACCAATACAAAGAGAGTAAAAGTCTTTACAGTACAAGTAATGAGTGGAGAAGAATAATGTTACCATTATTATGTGTTAAAGTTTGAGGTCAATGCGCGGGCTGTTACATTAAAAATAATTGTGCAATATTTTACAGGTTTGTTATTGACGAAGTAAGACAGGTTTTTTTTGCTATTAGAAGTTGATTTGAAGAAAAAAATTTTTTTGACCCACCCTAATCATCATATCTCACATAACCAAGAAAACAGAATGTCCAAAAAATAAAAAAAGTTTAAAATAAATTAGCCAGTCGTATTTCAAACTGAAATTTTTTTGCATGATTTTTTCTAGCATTGAAAAGAATTATTTGACAAACTGTATATGCATATGTGTTAGTTGCGCCTTTTGTAAATTAAGTAACAGTACAATTTATGGGGTCTTTAAAACGTTTCACACGGATTGACAAAGTAAGTACCCCCTCATTCACCACTAGTTGTAAAGGGTTTAAAAATCAAAAAAAATAGAGATTTGTGATTACAGTACTTTTCGCTTATACTCCACTACTATAGTTGCAAAACTTTTGTGGACTATAAGCGAATTTGGACTATAACCGAGTTTTTATAAGTCATTTTATGGATAATAAGTGAAACCTAGTATAATCCACATTTTGGACTATATAAAAATTATTTTCTTCAATAAAACCACTCTTTTTAAACAAAAGAAAAGTTTATTTAAAACACACCCAAATATTGATTTAATTTAAATAAATAGTTAGAACAAAAATCGTTTTATTAATTAATTCAAATGCTTTAAAAGCTTACAATAAAAACAAAAATGTAAATAATTTCAATGCTTCATAAGCCTTAAGTATGAGATTCATTTTAATTCTTTGGATGACGAAATCAAATGCAACATAAATATTAATTTCATTGGTTTTTTAGATGGGGTCTTCACCTGACAATTTTTTGTTGTACCAAACGTCAGTCTATATAAAATAATTCTAATATTTTAGTCAGCGTTTTTTTTTTTTTTTTTTTTTTTTTTTTTTTTTTTTTTTGTATAAAGTTTTTCGTTTATTATGACAAAAAATTGTGAGATGAAGACACCATGTTATGAAATATAACATTTACATGACCATTATAATAGTTGCTAGTTGCCAATATAAAAAACAGAGTGGACTATAAGCGAACATTTTTGCATAAAGAACTATAATTGCATGCTAAGAAAATGTGACTTTTAAACACAGAGCATACGGAGATGAAAAAAGTGACGTATGAAAAATGCCCAAATCATTTGTGAGGGCAGCTTTCGAAGAAAGAGAAATAAAACGTTTTTTGGTAGTGAAGTTGCAATGTATTAAAACAAGCTGTCGCAATCAACACATATTGCGTGATCAAAACAAAAATGCAAAAAGGGCAGCTTTCAAAGAAAAAGACAGAAAAAAAAAACACAATATTTTCTGTCTCGTGACGCCTCTGTGTGCTCTTAAACGAGAATGGACTACAAGCGAAATGGACCTTAGAACAAATAATTTGTATGAAATTCGAAAAAATCTGCATGTGAATATGACAGTTTTGGCTTAAATCCGTTCTTGGCCTTTAAGCGAAAAGTACATAATAAGAGAAAAGTACTGTAAATACACATTAAGAAAACTCAAGAAAATAGCACAAATTAAAGTGATCCCTTGTAAAATTGGATTACCCTCAAAGCTTAAAACCTAGTTGATATAAGAAAAATAACTATGGTTTGTGATCATTTAAAAAATTTATCAAAAATCCTTTATCCTCAAAATGTAACAAATCACCAGATAATGAAAATAATTTACCTTAAATTATTAGAAAAAAGAAAAATATTTTCTATAAAATTTATTTTTGGTCTTTATAAAGAGGCTCTACTGTTAAATGTTTATCCTTGGTAGAATTATATCTAACTGTTTTAGGGGACGAGAATATCTTGAAGTTGGTCAGTGGATAATAACTATAATAAAAGTTTAACAACACAAATATTTGCTTATCAAATACTCACATGTGATAATTCTCTTTGGTTTTTGTATGGCATTCCTTTCAGGGGGTTTAGTGTCTGTGCTGGCTGAAAAAGAAAATTGAGGTTAGAGATATATAATAAATAATAGAATCCAATTTACACATTTTACATGTGTTCTTATTTATATGTATCAACTTAATATTAATTTACACAGTGGGATATATTTATAAAAATATAGGTACTAAATACATCTACATATTTTAAACTAGTGGATTGATTTTAAAAATTGTTTTTTTTTTTTATTTAAAGATCACAGAGAACATCAAAATAAGCATATTTTACTCGTTTTCACTATGTTAAAAATGCAATTACCAGGAAAAGCGGAAATATGCTCTAAAAATTTGCCCTAAAAAATATTAAAAATATGGCCCAAAAAAAAACAAAAAAATTGCATGCTTAAAAACAAAATATTCAACAATTTAATAATATTAGCATTTAAAAAAAAAACAAGCCAAAAATTATAATCGGTAAAGTCCCTACACCATAGTATTTACAGACGAATTTTTGAGATTGCACCTTATTGGGAACCGTTGGCCGTCTGGGCTCACCAAAGCAATGATATGTTATGAGGTTAAAATGCATATAAGAGTTATTTCTGCCGAATAATTGGCGTTGTTATAAGTGTCGTTGTCGTGATCGAAAACCAGTCGTTTTTAGATATTGGTATTATAAATCTAAATTATAACGATTAACATTTCAGACGACTTCCATCATTAAAATGTAGTCGGATTTTGTATTAACACTAGCTGACACAGCAAACGTTGTTTTGCCATATAACTTATTCATAGTGAAAGAAAGAGGAATGAAGAGGAATAGTATAACATGATTGGCGATAAAAAAAAAACAATAGCCATTTATTACTTAATTTCTGATCGTTACATATTTAAAAGTAAAGCTAATGTATTTTTTATCCTGAAGTATGAAAATCAAACAATTTTCATTACTAAGAGGGAGGTTTTACCCCTTTTGCCCTATTTTACGCCTTAATTGTTTGAATTTCCAAAAAATTTATATCAAAAAGTTCTTTTAGATATTACAGTGTTGATTAGTTAAGAAGATATATAGAGGGGACGCGTTCGCCCCTCTAGCCCTTTTTGACGTCCTAAATAATAAAAATTATAGGCTATAGTTCCTTCCAAATGTTACACTATTTGTCGCCAAATTTTAAGAAAATCTGTTGATTGGTTTAGAAGATATTGGAAGGGAAACTTTTACCCGTTTTGCCCTATTTTATGCCCCCCAGCAATATGAAATATTCATTAAGATCTATTCCGAATGTCATCGTACACATAAGACATGACGATACATGGTTTGGTAACTTTTCAAGTGACAATAAAAAATCGGAAAATAGTTCGGAAAATGGAGGGCATTTTTTTGATATTTGTATGGGAATATATAGGAAAATCTAAATGCCATATCTCCAGAACCACTGGGTCGGTTTTGTGCATCAAAGTGTACACTTCTTTATATATATATATATATAGATTTAGATGGATTAACATTTAAAAGTAAGAGTGCTATTTTCGGCTGTGCCAAATCTTTGATACCCTCAACCGACAGTTAGAATCTATATATGGGATCTATTAATTATTCATTAATCTTTATAAAAAACGTACGTCAGTATTAAAATTCGCATATAAAGCATATAAAAACTGATGAGTGTAGCTATCAACTTTGCACACTCAATGTCTTGTTGCAGTTGTTTTTTTAGAATTCTTTCTTACAAACCTGGTACGAAGTAAGGGAATGCCGTGGCACTTGAAATGTTATTTTTGTTCACTTACTTTACTGCATCTCTGTATGTCTTATTGCGTAGCGTATAATTGTGCGCTTATTTTTTTTAAATGTACCATTAGTGCATCGCAAAATGATAAGATTTTTTATTGGGAAGTTACTTGCTTGGCATATGGGTTGTACCGCGTTCAAGAGGAAGTTAGAAACCAATTCGATAATATTGAAATGTATCCCTTGTTTTCCCTTTTACCGCAGTCAATAGCAACAAGATGGTGACCTGGCTAAATGCTTCAGAATTATATTCAAAAAACTTTGAGTAATTTAAGAATGTTAGAAGAGCTTGTTGATACTGATGATTAAGCAATTAAAAAAGTAAAAGAAACATTAAATAAAGCAAGTAGTTTTTGTTTTTATTTTGTTTTTTCTTAAAATATATACACTACAATTAATGTTGGGAGAATTCCAACCAATTGTAGTGGGGAATATAAGAAAAGATAAACCCACTGTTTATTGTTGTTGTTTTTGTCTAAGCTTTGATATTGTTACAAGTAAGACTGGTGCTTATAATTCTTATTTGCTTAACAGTTTTATTTGTATAATATCTTTAGTTTTTCTAAAATCTCTGGATGAAGTTTCCTGACGATCTGGCCTAAGCAACCACTTAAATGCGCATAGAAATAGCTTATCCCATCAACAATAAATTTCAGTGTTTTTATCAAGAATACAAATTGGGAATTAAGCACGATAAACAAAATCTTGTTCATTAAAAATTTAAATAACATCAGAAGTCAATTAGCATTTGTTGTTTCCACTTGCGGATATATTGGTGAAACAATAATTAGGAGGGATTTAGTTCACTTAATACTCAAGTCAAATTAATTGATATTGTAAAAAGTTAAATTAACAATGTGGAAGGAAATTTAAAAAAATCCAAAACGTTTTGCGAAAAAAAATCAAAGATTTCAAAAAATAAAATAAATTTCAAATATTTGTGATTTGATGTGGAATGAATGTGGGATCTGAAAATAAATCTTTTCAAAATGCATTGGCATTCTTCAAGTACAAGACAACGTTTGTTTTACTTTTAATAAAACTGTTCTTAATTTTTTAAACAATCAAAAATTTTAATTTGTTATTTAAGTTGTTTAAAGATACATATTTGAATAACAATATATATTTGTGTTTTCAGTAAAATTAAAAAACGATTTTTTATGGAAATTTTTTAATGGCGTTTTCTTTTCCGAGTAAAATTCTGCATTTATTCAGCATTTTACATTTTTTTATGTTCTTTTCTGAAAAACATGTGTTATTTTAAAAGTGTAAAGCGTTTCTTTGTGATGATGTTCCCTTAAAAATGTTTAACATGTTTAACACTCATTTTAATTAAAGGGGCATGAGTGCAGCACTAGATCAAGGCGAATTCAGTACAAGGTGTTGGCAAGTTTTGAGCTGTAAACACTAACAATGCAATGCAAAAAACATCTGTTGTTACTGTTGGCTTTGGATTGTTTTAGTCTTGCCACCACCTGTAATTGAATTTACCTTGCGCTAATTGTACTTTTTTGTTTAATGCCGAAATTTGTGTTCTTTTGTAAACGTAAAATATGAAACTCTTCTTAAAAATTAGGGGTGCATTTAAAAATGTTGTCAAGTCACATGTAACACTAACGCAACACTTTTTTTAGAAAAGAAAACGCCATAAGTTTTTAGTGCATATTTTTTATTTATTTTTTTTTTTGTGCATATTTTAGATTTTTTAGTGCATGTTTTAAGCAAATATTTTCGATTTTTTAGTGCATGAAAAACTCATCCCTACACATAGTATGTATCTACGAATTCATAAAACGGATTTAAAGTCTAGAACGCACATACCAACATTTTGTCCTTTCATCGCCACTGCCCAGCTAGCATAGGCTGTTTGTTTGACGATTATGCTTAATATACAACTCCCAAAAGAATCTTTTGATGATTATCTGACGAGTAACAAAAAAAAACATCTAAATTTTATTTATTTATTGCTTTTTTATTTATTTTTTGACACGCTCGTTTTTTAATCTTGGAATGAACCTTTTGTGACTCTCTGTAAGAGTCATATAACAATTACTGAGGCTACCTTAATAAGATCGTTTTTGAAATATTACAATTTTATTGTCAATACAATTTTAATAAAACAAACCGACCTAAGGATCTGTAAAAAAAGATTTGCAGACAGGATAGTGCTGATTTCGCGACCTTAAGGTTTGTTTCATATCCATTGTATGAAAATTAGAAGTTTTAACATGAAAAAGATGCTTGATGCCCCTTTTTAGGTTTTTTTTAGTTATACGGCTGAGCATTTCAGGAGTTGTAAAATAATCCCTACATGAGTCTCATACGACTCTCGGCATGTTTTTTGAAAGACTCGTTAGATAATCACTACATACATCATAAACGATCCCCTTAACGATTAATATAAGCGTTTTTCGTAACGTCGAATCGTCTACAATTAAAAAATGAGCTCGTCGACGATCAAAAACACTCTTTGTGAGATTCCCAATAGACTCCTAGACGATTGAAAATGCTATTTGCATTTTGTATCATAATCTAATCATTTAGGAATCAGCTTCAAGAGCAAAATATCCGTATATGAGCTATTTTTTCAATCATAAATGACTCTCGTTGTGAGAAAATGGTATCCTACCGATGAATCACCTGAAAGAATCATTTGTGATACAATATTCTGATTCTTTTTTGATCAATTTAATGGTAGTTTTTTTAATCATTATTGAATTGTTTTCGTCTGTTTTTTCAATCGTCAACTATAAAGTTTTTGATTATATTTCATATCATTTTTTGTCATGTTTTTTTCTCCGATAATTATTGCTTTTCATTATTCGAACCAGCTTTATTTTAAACCAAACAAAAGTTATCGGTTTTTCGCAAAAAAGGGAAGAAACAATTTGCACTTACATTTATGTTCATAATTTGTCAGTTATTTTTGGGCTTCTTTTTTATTATTTGGCTAACATGAAAGTTCCTATTTTTATTTTTTTCATTTGGCAAAAACAAAAATTCAAAATCATTATTTAAACATACTAATGAATCATATATAAATCCTTTTTCAATCACTCAAGTGATAAATCAGTTTTTAATCATCAAAACTGATCTGAAAAGAATCATTTGTGTGATTTTTTCCAAAAATAATCAGCCAAATGCTAGCTGGGTTTACTTTAATACACCTTAACAAATACAAATAAGTACGTAAGTATGTATGCCAAAGTGTTGTCATTTAAATATGTTTATTTGGTTTATCCATTTGTCCCCACTGTGCCTTCTTTTATGCACATTAAAAAATACAAAAGGAAATGTTAGTAAGTATGTACATGTATTTAAGAGTGTTTTCATGAAAATATCTATGTTTGGTTTGGCAGAACCATTTAATAACGGCTGTTGAATTAATTATTGTCCATTTCTTTACCCCACTGAAATGAGTAAAATGTAAGTGGAGACGAGTATATTTGTTAATTATCATATTATCGTTTTGCGTATTCATATGACCGTGTTAATTTGTGATAATTTCATAGTTTCAAAGTTAAGTGGATAAATTAATTAGGGACATTTTTTAAGAGACTGTAGTTTTAATGGTATAAATCTCAAGCTGAAAATTAGTCACTTAGACCCCGGCAAAGATGTCACCTTTAAACAAGTGTTTTCACACGATAAGGTCCAACCAAGAAGATAATGTTTAACAAAATCGGGCAATTGTTAAATCTTGTCACTTCTTTTTAAAATAAACGACTTGAAAATTAAGTTAAATGTATAAAACTTGTTAAAAATATGGCCTAAAACTTCTATGGAATCGGACATAGATCAAATCTGTTACTTTGTTTTCCTCCTGGAGAAATTGGCAACCAGATTAAAAGTTTTGCCACAGTAAAGCCAGCAAGAGAAGATCTATCCCAATAAAAAATTGTATCATTTTGCGAAGCACTTATGGTTCATTTAAAAAAATAAGCGCGTAATTATGCGCTTCGCAATAAGACATACAGAGATGCAGTAAAGTAAGCGAACGAACTCTTAGCAAGTTTTATAAAAAAAATAAAAAAATTTAAGTGCCACGGCATTTCCTCACTACGAAGCAGGTTTGTAAGGGAGAATACTAAAAAATAACTGTAAAAATACATTCAGTGGGTAAATCTAATAGCTACACTCACCACTTTTTATATGCGTTGCATAAAGCGCTTTCTGTATTGCTTCAAAGTGGGAACTCACCATATAAAATTCATGCAAGATGGTAAGCGAAAGTCTTACATTTCTCCCTTACAAACCTGCTTCGTAGGACATTTCTCAAACATATTTGATAAACATGGGTCAAATGGATTTACCATGAGACTTTAAAAAAGAATATGGCCCACAAAAAATAAATTAGGTTTTCGACAGGTCAACACAAATAAGACGTTTTGCGTTTGTTCGACATTTAAAAAAAATCCAATTGTTTTATTTGTTCGTATTTCTAATCCAATAATGACTTAACGAAGTACTAATTTTGGCACAATAGCCCTTGCAATGGGGAACTAGGAGAATAAATTGTTTCGTATATATTTCGTAAAAAAAAGGTGAATATTAAACGGAAATGAAAGAAATTTTCTTGAAACCAATTTTTATAAGCCCAATGATTCATTCTGATACGATGGAGTCCTATTAAACAGAACCCGCACCGTTGAACCAACCCAAACTTCTAACGAAGCTTAAAAAGCGCTCCATTTCAACGCCAGATATATCACACAATCCGTCAAAGGTGACGGATACCATTTAAAATTATCACAGTCTCGGCAATGCAGGACAGTTACAGAGAAGGTGTTCTACATCCTCCTCCTGATTATCATTGTGTCAGTTACGACAGTAATCATAGTGTAAGGCTCCCATACGCTGTGCATGCCTATCAATAAGGCAATGTGTTCCATGACAACAGATACCAAAAGTGATACATTCCTTTAAGTCATCGAAAGTAGAGAGTACAACCGTTATCTATGCAGGGCCACAATTGCCCGGCAATCCTACATTTAGTGTTCGCAGCCCATCTGCCATTAGCAATACGATAGTTGACAGCAAAAGCTCAAGTTTGCAGCTAAGCAGAGGTACCCCAACGCCTTCCATATCCAGTAGAACCCGTAAAGAAGCGCCAATTCTAGCAAGCTCATCCGTCCTTATTTGCCCCAGTTTATCCTTGTGCCCTGGGCTCAGCCATCTATTTTAGAGATGAGCGGAAAGCAAGGGCTGCTCTCGTCCTCAGGGAGGGAGAATCCAAGGCCATAATGGCGGCACGACTATCAGTGTAAATATCCACAGAAGTCATTGACACAGCAGAAAGTTTGAGTCGGTCTACAGCTTCCTTGATCGCAAGAGTCTTCGCTACAGTAATCCAGGCGTCTTCGCGATAAATTGAGGTTGAGTACCCTTGAACAGTGTTGCCAATTAAACATTTTTAATGCTAGATCTAGCATTTTTTAAAGTACCCAGTAAAAAAATTCGAGTTTTTTTGAAGCACTTTAGAGAAAAAGCGCATAATCGAGCGCTTCAATAAGAGAGCTCTAATACAGCAGTAAATGAAAATACACAAAAAAGCGGCTATTTAAGTGCTGACAACGAAGAAGGTTTTTAAGCGAAAAAAATGAAAAAATATGGTTTACGAAAATGATTAAAAATGGTATTTAAACAAGTAAGAGAACATTAATGAATATGTTTATATAGTTAGCCCTTAAAAAAGCTCTTAAGGAGTGCTTTGTAAGCATAAAATAGTCCTCCAAGCCGGGAACACCCCATACAAAAACCAGGCATCCCATCAGCAGGTTTGAAGCGATTTGAGGTATGCATTCATACATAAAACCTGCTCCTTTTGGAGCATATTTTTTACTGGGTAATTTGGCATGAAAAAACCTGATTTAACAACTAGCATTAATTTGGTATTTTAAATATTTTCCATTAATGTTTAATACAAATATTAAAAAAAAACGAAAGATTCTAACATCCAAAAACGTCTAAACATCTAAAAAAAATGCAATATGGATATAAACAAACTGAAATGAAAATTAAAAAAGGAAAGAATTTTCAAAAATTAGTAAGACCTATCCAAAAAAGTTTCAAAAAGATTGGCTAAAGCACTTAGGAATAAAAGAATGGGTGAAAGAAACAAAACCTTACGAAATCACGGGAAATGCTATATTGTTTCTAAATTTACTGGCCTGTAGCAACATGCAGAAACAAGAAAGCACAAAAATGCTACGGGCATAACTAAAAACCATCCTTTTAAAAGAATTTGTTACAACGTTTAGCAGAGGCGGTATAAAGTTTATGTATATAAAATGTGCTTGGCGCTTACTTAAATGAAGATTTTTCTATTTTTTTTTAAATAAATTTTTTTAGCATTTATTTAGCATTTTTTTTTTTAATAAAATCTAGCATTTTTTCATCAATAGGTTTTGGCAACACTGCCCTTGAGCATGCTCGTGAAGAAGTTAACGCCTCTTCTTCTACCAAGCATTCCGTCCTCAGACTGGCTCAGGGATGGAGAATCCAAGGTCATAACTATCAGTGTATATATCCACAGCAGTCATCGACACAGCAGATAGTCCGAGCCGCATGGAGTCTGTGTTCTGTTAAGACGATCGTTTACTAATACTAGGAAGGTGTGATTAATTCTCCACTTCCAGATTGTCGTGTTCAAAGCTTCACAGTGCTCTATTAGTTATTTCCACTTAACTTTTGGGTACATTTAAGGCGAATTCTCTTTCCAAACCAGATCCAAAAGTAGTAGGCGAATAATATCCAAAGCATTGGTTAGAGTGGTGCAAAGATCCCCCGTAATGCACAGCGAGGTAATTCTCTGCACCTTCCTTAGTCTTCCCAAGTGTGTCCTTCTATCCAAGATTGCCCACCATACGTGTTTACCGTATTGAAGGATTGGACGAACTATGGTCGCATATATCCAGTGGGTTATCCTTGGGGTTAATCCCAATTTTTTCCAATGGCTATTTTGCAGGAGTACAAAATTCCGTCTGAGGCACAACTTTTCTTCCAGAATCATTCCCAGCTACCTTGCGCTCTTCGCCAAGGGCGTCCCTTACTTCCGATTGAATAGAACTAGTTTGGTCTTCCCCGAATTCACAGCAGGTCCCCTAGCTTCAGCTCATTTGTATAAGACCGCTTTGTAGAACATCACGTATCGATGAAAGAAATTTTCTCCTTACAGTAACCGCAATATTGTCGGCATAAGCAATGACCCTGGATTCAGAGCTAGGTTTCATAGTAATTTAAGAAATATTTTGTTTTAAAAGGTGGTTAAATTTTAAGGGCCTATGTTGAATATGAACCACACCTAAACGTCAAGTTTTTTTCTGCATTTCATTTGGCATTTCTCAATTTCAGACTATCTCAATTTGAACGATGGAAAGATACACAATCGAGCAACGCGTTAAAGTTATTCAGGCTTATTATGAAAATGGGCGTTCAAATCAAAATGCATATCGTGCACTTCGTGATTTGTGATGAGGCACATTTTCACCTCAGTGGATTCGTCAATAAGCTGAATTGCCGCATTTGGTCGAATGACAATCCAAGAATGATTGTCAAAAAACCAATACACCCACAAAGAGTGACTGTTTGGTACGGTTTATGGGCTGGCGGCATCATCGGGCCATATTTTTTCCAAAATGAGGCCGGTCAGGCAGTTACTGTGAATGGTGATCGCTATCGTAATATAATGACGAACCTTTTATGGCGCGAATTAGAAGATATGGATGTGGACGATATGTGGTTTCAAAGGAGGGTGCCACTTGCCACACACCTAATGAAACAATGGCTCTTTTGCGCGACAAATGGCTGTGTTATCTTACATGGTGGCGATGTCAATTGGCCGCCAAGATCATGTGATTTGACACCGTTGAACTTCTTTCTTTGGGGTTATTTGAAATAAAAGGTGTAAGTCGACAAGCCAGCAACAATTCAAGAGCTAAAGGATCAGATAATTCGGCACATTAACGGCATAGAACCTCAATTATGCCTCACCGTCATCACAAAGCATACAGAGATGAAAAAGTGACGTATAAAAAATGCGTAAACCATTTGCGAGGGCAGCTTTCGAAGAAAGAGAAAGAAAACGTTTTTTGGTGGTGAAGTGGCAATGTGTAAAAACAGGCCGCCACTATCAACACAAATTGCGTAATCAAAACAAAAAATGCAAAAAGGGCAGCTTTCGAAGAAAAAGACGGAAAAAAATACAATATTTTCTGTCATGTGACGCCTCTGTGTGCTCTGTGCCGTCATCGAAAATTTGGACCATCGGATGGTGGTGTGCCGCCGAGGTCGCGGAGCACAGTGGCTGAAAATTTTATTTCATTGGCCAAAAGTCCAATTTTTGTTTGTCACCGATTGCAAAAACTTTAATTTTATTTAATAGTAAACATATTAAAACTAACGTAGCCAAAAAATTAGGTCAAAATAATGGTAATTGTGGCTGTGCCATGTTGTTAAACACAACTTTTTTTTTTAATTCAGAAGTGTTTTTTTAATATTTAATCCGAAAGAAATTATCATTGCACAAAAACTATCAGCGATAATGACCTGCCTGCTTTTTTGCTAGGTTGGTAGTCTTGATACCTTTAAAAGGGTAATATTTGCGACTGTTGTGTTATTTATATTTGAGATGTTAGGACATATTTTCTAAACTACTATATTTTTGTCAAATTTCAACTTTAGTAGAATAGAACTTTTGCGGATCAAAAGGGATTATGAAGGTTAAATCACTGATAGAAAGGTGAAAGTGTTTTCTTTAACCCTATATATACTCTTGTTCCCGTTTGGACCCGTCAGTTGAACACTTTTTTAATTTTAATGAAATTACTCAAAAAAAAATTTCTAAACTACTATATTTTTGTCAAATTTCAACTTTAGTAGAATAGAACTTTTGCGGGTCAAAAGGGAATAAGAAGGTAAAACCACTGATAGAAAGGTGAAAGTGTTTTCTTCAACCCTGTATATACTCTTGTACCCGTTTGGACCCGTCTGTTTAACACTTTTTTTGGAATAGTTTTTTTACAATTTTTTTTTTATTCCGCAAAAATGTTTGCAGAAGTAACAGAAATCATGTGCTATTGTCTTCAAAAAAAATTTTATGATATAGGGAAAATTGATCGTGATCGAAAATAATACAGGTAGTACATATAAAATTTTTTATTAATATTACACAATTAGAAAAACGTATAACTACCTTTATTCATCCTTATCCGTTACACTACGTTCACACTAGCGTATTTTATAGTAGAATAAAGAGCTTAGACACGCGTTTACGCTAAACAGGTATAGTGTGAATCCCACCTTAGAAGGGATTTTTAAATTTTGTTTGGTCTTTTTATTTTATCTGTTTTTATGACTCTAATAATATTCCATGACCCTATAGCTATGCAATGCGTTGTTAAATTTGTGTCAGGTATATATATATCAGGTATATATATAGCATATAAATAAAAGGATTTAAAGTTTTTTAATCCTTTTTATTCTACCTGTATTTGGTATGAAAAGGTTTAAAAGCAAGTGACATTCGGATGCAAACTCAGTGGATATAATATATCTGAGCAATAACAACGTTTTTCATAAACATGGAGAGCTTCAGCTATAAAGAATTGGCCGGACAGTATTTTAAAAACAAAAACGAGGAAGATGTTAAAAATTACATTTGAAAAAAAGGAAACTTAAATTCCTATAGCACTGAAATACAATTGGACTAAGAAAATATATTATCTGTTTTCATAAAAAATTTAAAACAGCGATACAGGAAAGTTGATTACAGCAAAGATAGATTTTATAAGAGCTTTGAAACTGGTTAGAGAACGAACTTTCTGTACAGATGGCTTCAGAAACTTCAAATCAAAACACACGTGGGAGACCACAAAAATTGCTGGACAACTGTAGCGATAGATCTAAGAGGCGGAAGCTTAAGGATATAAATGAAGAAATCGGATATGAAAATACTCAAGATACTTTCCTACATCAATTACTATCACAGAAACAATTGACAAAAGTGAATATCATTGAAAAAATTGTTAAAGCTAGTCTATTGAGAACAAAACGGATTCTTAAAAGTATACCAACTCCGAGCGATGCAAAACAATTCACAAATGAGGAGGCATTGGCATAATTTCTGGATTTGAAATTAACAAAACAGCAACATATTCAGCTCAGATTGCGTGCGATTGAAAAAGGCTCAAATCTGTATCCAGCATATCATCACATAACAGCTGCTAAAATGGACTGTTTGCCATTAAAAGACACTATTACAATCACATTAATTTCGATAGAGGTACAACTACAATCTCTACTTGATCACACAGCCGAACGCTTGCTACAATCAATAAAAGGAAATGAGTTAAAGAAATATGGAAACACAAAGTAAATTTTTTTTTTGTAAATAGGGATGTGATGGTTCTTCCGGACAAAAACAATACAAACAAGTAGAATGTGAATATATTTCGGACTTAGATATGTTCATGGTATCATTTGTACCATTGGGATTAAAAAAGATTTTGGAAGATTCAGAGCCTTCGACTAGAACAACGCAAACAAAGGATATTTGGAAAAATGAGACACCATCTACGAAATACTGCAGGCCTATTAAATTAGAATTCAAAAAAGAAACTCATAATACCATTAAGAAAGAAGTTAGTGATATCAAGGCCCAAATTGCAATACTACAGCCATTACAATTACATTTAGATGGGCAGCAAATTGAAGTTAGCTACCAATAAGTGACTTTGCCCTTAAATTCCCCAATAACTACTCAACCGATTTTAATGAAATTTAAAGCGGAGAAAGAATCTATCTGTCGATTAAAAAAAATTTCACTAAAATATCTCCTTCGGTTCAAAAGTTACAGATTTTTGGCCAACGAAAAACGATTTTCAGTCACTGTGCGGCGTCCATTTGGCAGATATTTCGTTCCATACATAATTGAACCATACCAATATTATCATAATAAAAAGAAATGACAATAATTTCCCAAATAATTTGTGTTTTATTCAAAATCAATATTGGCCCTTAAAATTTAAACACCCTTTACAAGAAAATTTTGATAAAAAATATTATTTAACAAGACTTAAATTTTGAGATAAATGTTCTTTAACAACAAATTTAAAGAAAAATTTATCAATACAAAAAGATTTCAAAAGAATATTCGTTCTTAATAAAAAAATTTTAAGAAAATTTTCTATATGAAAGCAAATTTTGAGAAGGAACTTCTGTAACAAAAAAAAAAAGTTTTTACATTGTCATTTTTTGAAGAAAGTTTTTTTCTATTCTAATTAAAAGATTATTTTTTTCATAACTCTAGCATTTCAACTAAGACAATTTCCTACAAGCAACAAAAGAAAAAGAAAATAAAAACAACAAATATAATGATACTCATTTGTAATTAGAAGTACATATTAAGAAATAAATCAATTAATAAGTCTCATTTATGAGCCACACAACAGACACACACACAGAAAATCTAAGTGAGATCTTTATTTGAAACATAAATTTCAGTCTTTCAAGGATACCACAACGCAATATTTGGTTTTCGGTAAAAAAAAAAGAAAAATAATGTCTTTAAACGACAAAACAAAAAAGGAATTGGTGAAAAAGTACTCAAATTGGTGGCAATGCCTATATGCGGCTCACATTGACACATTTTGGGAATACACAGAGCGTACCAGAGTGAGTGGTGTATGGTTGTTAAGACAGAATCGTACTGAGGGAATTACGAGGTTGGTTATAACATTCTTTTAGGAATATAGTTTTATTAGTTTTTTGTAATCTGAAAAATCGGCTCTCTAGATGGTGTTGGTCCTCGGTTATGATCATACTATTTCTGAGTAGTGTGCATTTGTCTTTGCAATTATGGTTGAAATTCTATTCGTATCCGATTTTGAATACGATTTCAAATGATTTACCCATAACAGATGTGGAATTTCCTGGAGTTACTATTTGCAGTCCCAAAGTGGTAAATATGGAGCGAGTTATGCTGTACATTAAAACGCTGTAAGTTTTAAGTTGGAGATTGCATTGAAACTTTACCGAAACTAAATTTCTATATAAAAATGTTCTCTAAAGAGAAAATTTTTGAAAAAAAGTTTTGAATAGAAATTTTCAATAAACTTTCTATACACTAAAAAATTAAGTGGAAGTTTTTTATATAAAACAAATCGACGGTGCAACGGTGCGACGTAAGTGCAATTTTCTTTAATGTTGAGTGAGAAATCACGTTTAAAGCAGGCATCAGAAATTAAGAACCGAAAACTTAAAATTAAAAGTTTTAATTGAAAAAATAAAAAACTTTTACGTACAAATAAAATGTTTTTTCCCAGAATAGAAAAATAAAAAAAAATATTTATTTTGAAAGTATAATACATATATAATTAATTTTGTACATGAAAAAAATTCAAATCAAAAACTTTTCTTTTTGGACAAAATTTTTTTTTTATTATTATCCTCGAATTTAATAGGCGTTTCGTTAATTTATTTATTGTTGAGTTTGAGCAGCAAGCTTTCTTATTGGCTGTTTGTGGAACACGAGCGCAAGACTCGTTCGTTTAATTACAGGCAATAAGTATTCAGGGGCCTGATTCTGGCAGTTTGTTTTAATATCTAACTATTTCAGTCGATAGTTACCGAATCGGAATTATTTTTTCAGTGTAGTAAAGCATTAATTTGAGTTTCACAATACTGAAAAAATAATTTCGATTCGTTCAGTAACGACTGAAAGAATTAGAAATAAAATTGCTTTCGAATCGAGAAAGTACTCGATCACGACTGCCAGAATTAGGCCCCAGAACTTAAATTTTTGCGTTTTTTTTTTGTCTTAGTAATTGGTAAAGCGCTGAACGCCTTTTCCACGGAGACCTGAGTTACAGGTACAGCTAGCCTACGCAAGCAAGTTTCGACCAGTGTTACCGTTTTAGCATATTTTGTGCTTGATTTAGCAGATTAAGTTGGGTAATTGCATATTTTTTTTTTTTTTTTGAAAAAATATGCTTACTTCTTTTAAGCATACACACAGAAAAAAATCAAGGTAAAATCGTCGAAAACAAGGTTAATTTTACCGTTTTTGGTGGTGATTTTGCTTCATAGTTACTTCATGCTAATTTAACATGATTTAACAATAACTTGCGAACAACATTTTTTTTCTTTTAAAATAACTATAATTCATGTTAATTTAACATTGCAGTAAAACAAAATGTCATTTATATTGAAAGAACAATGCGAATCAGGTTGAATGAAAGTTATTTCAAGTTGAAACCAGGGCTGTCAGACTTGGGGATTTATTCCCAAAGTTGGGGATTTGATGTAAGCAAAAAGGACAAAGAAAGTCATTTGGGGATTGGGGATTTTAAAAAAAATTTCGGGGATTTTTTGGGGATTTTACACTTTTTTATTATTTACGCTTATTTTTCTTTGTTTCGTAAAAAAAAAGTAGCAAAACTTTTATCTTACTCTTATATAGTGAAAAGGATCCTAATTAAGATTAACATTTTTGTTAAGTGTGTAAAAGGTACTATATAACTTATGTTATTTTTTTTTTTTGAGTGAGTGTTTAAAAAAAAGAATTTAAAAATAGAATCTAAAACCGTTGACAACATACAAAATTTTTGATTTTTTAAAGACAATTTTGAAGCAAATATGTATTTCTTACCCAAAAATAAGTAAATATGAAAGACAATATAATAAAGATTGGGAAAAAATATTAGTTAGTAGTTTTGATGCATCGAAGTACTGAATAAATGTCGGATATATGTGTCTTAATTGTTGATTATAAGGATGGCTTAAGACGATTGAACAATCTCCAAATTCTTATAAATTGGCTCTTTCGTCTTCAATAACAGCATATTGTTCTGCTTGTAATTCCTCACTGGAATCGCATAAAAAGGATTTAAAAAAACATGCCGAAACAAGTTGCTACAAACAAAATAAAATGATTTGTTTGACTAAAAATTTTTATTTGGGGATTTTTGGGGATTTCTAATTAATATTTCTCTAACCATTTTTTCAAATGTTTCAATTATTTTTAATTCAAATTTTTAATATTTTTAATTAGGCTTAAGTTCATTAAATTTAATTTTAATTAAATTATTTTTATGAAGAAAGGAATTTTTACAACATGAAAATTAATTAAAATTGTTATTGATAATCTTTCATTCTTGACCGTGGCCGGGATTCGAACCGCGACCGGCAGGTTACCATGACATGTTTCGATCACAACCTATTAAATCGCAAAATATTAAAAATTTGGATTAAAAACCATAAATAGTTCAACAAAATAACCACAATACTAATTATTTTTATTTCTCTTTGTTTAAAGAAGCATCGGCAGAATGGCTCGATGTGGTTTTCGTCATCTTGAAAACTTGATGTACTATTTAACTAAATAATTTTAACTAAAAGAATACGGGAATTGTATTCTTTTTATAACATAAATATTTTAAACATGAAAATACAAAAATGTATGTTTTGTTTTTTTTCTATACAAAACAAGTGAAACTGGCTTTTATCGTTTCAATATTGAACAATTTTATTTTAACATTTTTCATTTAAAATAAACATGAAACCAAGATAATTTTAAATAGAGTCCATACATAAAAACAGGTTTTTATGGATTCAATATTGAACAATGTTATTTTAACAGTGAATAATATTAAATTAACGTGATTTAAGGTTATATTAATATTTTTCATTTAAAATTAATATGAAATAATGATAAATTTAAATAAAGGGTATACTTTTGCAGAAATTTACTACGATTCTCAATCAACATTTCGCCATGTTAATTTAACATTGGTATTTTTTTCTGTGTGTATGTCCTTGTCCAAAAGCAGATTTTTAGCATATATTTTCTTCTTAGAAAACCAATTTTTGTTTAGCATATTGTTTTTTAAAAATTTAATTTTTTATGTAATGTGTTTTAAATGGTTTAGCTGACTTTCAGCATAATTTTTTTTAAGGATTTTTTTTTTTTTTTTTTTGTACAAATTTAGCATATTTTCAGCAAATTTTAAATATAAAAAATATCAGGTTTTAATCTTGGCAGATTTTTAGCATTTTTTCTTTATTTTACCATTTGGCAAATTTTAACAGATATTTTTTTAAGTTTTGGCATATTCTCATCAAACAGTTATGGCAACACTGTTTCGACATAATTGGTGTTTTAAAACATTTAGCTTTCCGATTTTTTCCTGATGCTATCTATTGCTTTTCCAATGAGTCTTGGAAGGAACAACAAATACGTTTAATGCCTTTATTTCCAAATTTTGGTAACGATCTCCGATTACTGACAAATGAAGAAGTGGAAGAAATGGCAGTTTATCTACTTGGACTGCAGTTTTTTAAACGCTGGAAAAAAGTTTAACCTTTCTGAAATGTTATTTTATTGCGGAATTTCGGTTTTTTAGTTTATTCAATAAACTAAACCGTCTTTGAGTTACGCGAATATATGTTGGGCAACCTCCTTCACTTTCGGAATAACGGTATATCTCGAACTCAAACAAAACAAAAACGTTAATTTTTTACTAAACCGATTTTGCTAAGTATCAATTCCAAACAGCTGAGGACAACTGAAAACAATTTGACACCAACATTTTTCTTTTCTGTTGGGTCTCTTAAAATCGAGAGTGTTTTTAACAGGAGGAAAGACGAACATGACTAAATCGACTTAGAATTACTTAAGGACCCAGAATTTACATACTTTATGTTGTCTTAGATAAATATTAAAAAGTTTCACATGAAATGATCACTAGTGGTAGAGGGTCAGTGATGTTAACTTTTATTTTTTCTTTACCGTACGGCCCTCAAAAAATTACCGTTTTTGAGAAAAAATTACCGTACGCAAAGATTTTAAATCAAAACTTTAATTTATTTGAAAAGCACTCAGTCCATCGCCTGTCATTAGGAAACAGCACATAAGAGCAGTATTATTAAGCAATTTATTTAAATTTTAAATGTGTTTAAGGAAAAATTTGAATGGAAATTTTTGTCTAAAAATACATTTTTAAGAATTAAATTAAATTAATGTATGATCATTCAACTTAAAATATTTTTATTTAATACGCTCAACGCACATATGTACATATGTGATGAAAATTAAAAAATACTGTCAAATCAATTTATCCGTACTTAAAACAAGGCAAATGATTAAAATACGGTATTCAAGAGAAAAACACTTAACTTTAGTCACATTTAATCCCTGATCCATACCTTAAATAATCCGAAAACTATAGTTAAATTTATAACATTGCGAATATTTTAAAATTGTTGACTTTTTAACAAAAAAAAAGTTTTATTTAAAATTAATAATATACAAGAGTAATTTCATTTTTGTTATTTTGTACTTTTCGGTGTTAAGAAAACATAATGTTCATAGTTTTTTGTCATAAATTTAAATAGATAGATGTATTTAAATTGAAAATCACCTCTTTAAAGTTAAAATTATAAAACCTACAAATGTAAGTATATTTATACAAAAAATCTAAATTTCTTTAAATTACCGCATTTAAAATAAAATTACCTTGCTACCTTTTGCGGCCCAAAATTACCCTAAAAAAGGGTAATTACCGTACGGTTAACATCACTGTAGAGGGTACATAAGTTTTTTTTTTTAATCTTTGTTCTTTTGAAATTTTAAAACAGCGAAATTCCCGAAAAATACAACGTCGATGATGTTGCTGCTGGTTTTGAATATCTCAATGCCTTCACCGATCAGAATTGGTCTCCGCCCAAAAGCAATAGTACCGCCTATCTAGTAACCGATGCTGTTTTACGCCATAACAATGTGACTATTTATGAGGCCGCTAAGAGTGTTTGTGCCAGTTGTAAGGATTATGTTAAACGCTGCTTTTGGGGTAGTTCCGAATTTCCCTGCCAACAACATCATGAGTATTTATCATTTATACCTACCACTTCTTATTTGGGACCCTGCTGTTCATTCAACTATAATCCCAAAAATCTCTCATACGTGCCCTTTTCCTCAAACATATTTGGAATAAATGGTGGTTTAACTTTCATTGGAGCAGAAAGTTCCGAACGTAATCTTTCTACCGGTTTGATAGTTCTGGTACATCATCCCATGGACGTTGTTACCGAGTCAACAACATCGGTGACCATTACCTCAAATTCAGAAAGTTTCGTCGAAATATCACCAACCGTAAAAAGTTCCTCCAAAGAGGTTTTAGAATTATCGGAACGTAAGCGTGATTGTTTAATTTCGCATGACGTGGCCTTGGTAAGGTATCGCCAGGCTGCTTGTTTGGTCGCCTGCCAAAGTCAACTTATTATGGGGAAATGTAATTGTAAGCCATATTATTTGCCTAAAGACAACGCAGCGTTTGAGTGTAAACTAAAGGATTGGGTGTGCTATTGGCAAGAATATGGTGGGTGAAGAAAAATTAAGTGCTAAATTTGATTTAGAGGTAATTTAAGGAAATTTTTGAAATTATTTCAGACACTTTTAAGACCGCGACATGTGATCACTGTTTACCAAACTGTTATGATGTTACTTATTCGACGCTGGCCTATAAAACGGATATACTGTTACACAATTATTCTATTAGCTCTCTTTAGTAAGTTTAATTTCTTTTTTTTTTCTCCCCCTCTCGTTATTTAAAAACTATATTTAAATCTTATAAAAAATGTTTATTTTAGTTCTTTTACCAATTTTACAAAAGATACATTTATTGTCAGGGCTTACCTCGCCAAACAGGTAGTGCCAGCCATACACAAAGTAACCGTTATGTCCTGGATTGGTTTGTTATGTAAGTTGACAAAAATGCGTCTCAACAAGAAGCTTTTTCGAAAAAAAAAAAAAAATATTTTTAATAAAAAGAATTGAATTATCAGTGTTCGAAAATAAACAGAACATTATTTAGCGTTCGGCTCACACATCCAAGAATGATATCTATTTTTTAGTGTTTGTGTAGACGAACACAACCCTTAATACAGTTTCGTAGTTTTTTTCTTCGTTAAAAAACAGAACAATTGCAGAGATACTGTAGACAAACTTATATTTTAATGTTCTATAGTGTTTCTTTTTTTACACTGATAAATAAATGAACAAACAAAAAATTTTAGCAACGACCACAGCACGAATTGCTTGTGTGTGTATTGTGTATATGTTTTGTTTGTGTAAAATTATTTTGCTTGCTTTTTGTGTTTGTTTTTGTAAAAAATTTTTGGTTTTTTTACCAACCAAAAGGGCGATAAGCACAACAGAAACGAACGAACTTTAATGAGCCGTACCGAACACAATGAAGTTTGTGGTTTAAAAAACCCCCCGAACGGAATTAAGTGTTCTGGATAAGAACAGTATTATTTTTGTGCTGAAAGATGACAAACAGGGAAACGTTATTTTTAATAATTCACTACACAAACACTATTAGCTTTTGTATTTTCCACAAATCTACCGAACCGAACACTAAGGAGCGGTATTTAGTGTTTATTTTCGAATACTGGTTATTATAGTTTAGTAAAGCTTTTTTTACACCTATTTTTTAAATTTGTCAACGTAAAAAGCTTTATAAAAGAAACTTTTTGCATAAAAATGCTTAATTTGACTTGTTTTTATACCCTTCACCGAAGAAAAAAGGGTATAAGTCAGTGTTGCCAGAAGTAGGGGAAAATCCCTACATGTAGGTATTTTTGATACTTAAATAGAAGCGTAGGGAAAATCGGACAGATTTTTCAAAATCGCCAAAATGTATAAAATAAATGCTGAAAAACACGTTTTTTATGATATTTTATTGTCCAAAACGGTTGAAAAAAATATTTTCCCCTAAAATAGCTTAAAACATATTTCCTGAGTTGTTTGTGGTTTAACATGTTGGCGATACTAATATGTATGTAGGTGTGATCCCGTACTTTTTGGGTAAAGTTCGGTAAAATGAGAGTAAACAAAAATTTCTCTCCTAATAGACAAAAATGTACAAAAGTACGGGACAATTTCCTTCGCCTGGGTAACTATCTTGTCGAGATGCGAAGGCTTAAGTGCACTCTACGGTTCTGATCTCTTGGAATGATGTATGTGATGAATACGTCCTTGCGAGAGGTCGAGAACACTGAAGGGGTGTGCAACTAAAGGTTACTCATCTTGTCAAGATAATGAGGCGGCAGTGGAATGCACACTTCCGGTCCATTATCAGCACATATATCACGGCGTGTCAGCCCGCGGGTTCGCCCCTTGTAAGGTGGGGGCTTTACTAGTGGCTGGGGCGCGAAATATGCACTTTTAAGGACAACGTGGTTGGTAGCAGTGCCGAGGTCCTGGGTGGCTAGTTAGTGCGTAAAGAAACTAGTCGTTAACAGCTCCCCTCAGCGTCAGGGCAAAGCGCTGTTGTAAGTTAGTTGCCTAGTCCACGCACGCCGTCACTGCGTGGTTCGGTCCGTCTTTTTACGAGCAAACTCGTGGGAACCAAAATGAATTCACCCTTTTTAAAAACAAAAAACAACAATAAAACAAACGACAAGGACACGACGGAAGGGATTGACCAGGGTCAGTCGGACGTCACGGTCTGTGAGGTGGAGAATACCCTCTCGACTGTTCATGAGAGTATAATCGAACAGGAGAGACAGGTACTTAACGACCTTCACGTGGATAGTCTTCTGGGACTATCGAGTGACTCCTGTGGTGAAACCGGGGCTACTCAAGGGTTAGAGGGGCTGACTCTGCTCTCTGACACGGAGCTCGATATTGTCATATCAGCTCACAGTCAGACTGCAGAGCCTGCCACTCTTATCTGTGAGGCCAGGGGACATCAGAGGGGACACTCGGGAGAAGATTGTCCACAACTTGTTCGGCAGGACGCCGTGGAGGTTGGGCCAAGCGCCCCTCCACGAGACATTAAAAATTCCAGCCGAACGAAGGAGGAGAAGGCGCAGAACGGAACAAGGAGCTCTCTGGCATATCTGGATAAGATGGCGAAGAGAGATCCTTCAACGTTCTCCGCGAGGGATAGGCACCTTCTGAGAAGGCACCGACAAAGCGTCGCCAAATTCGAAAGAATTTACGGCCCTGTCGGTACCGTGCTGGGTTGGCCCTATCCTTGGAGAAAGCAGGTGGATGAGGTCGCCGACCCGGTCACTACTCAAAAGAGTACAGGGCCGGTGGCGTCGTCAACCTGTGGAGAGATGGAGGAAGGTGGGGTTGCCCCGATGACCAAAGCGCTCATGTCTTCGGAACGAGCTGCGGAGGATAAGGGGGCGATACCCAAGAAGGCAAGCAAAGTGGCTAAGGTAGCGGACACAGGGAAGAAGGCTGGCAATCCTCCGTCCGATTCAACTAGTGGCTCTCGTAAGGAGGCCAATAGGGGAAAAGGTGCGGGCAGGAGCAAGCCTTCTAAACTAGTCGTGCCTAAGTCATCGTGCTCAGTGAAGAGGGTTGGTGCATCCCCGGCTGAAGCTCCTAATGGCTCTAATAAGGAGACCATTAAGAGGATCAGATCTGGGGATGATCAGCCTTCTTCATCGAATAAAAGATTGAAGAAGTCGACGAGCCTGGAAGGTCAACTGCAAGTGGCTGTCATTGATCGGAATGATCCGGATGGGAGGATCAGTGCCGAGCTATGGCAGTTAGTGGAGGCTAGGCTTATCGACGAGCTGGCAACATTCAAGGGCAAAGAGGAGGACGTATCCTTCAATGGTGCGGACTGGGTTAAGGGAGTGAAGGTTGTCAATTGTGGTAACAAGAATTCTTTGGAATTCTTAAGGACTACAATTGACAAATGCAGCGACATTAACCCGGGGGCAAGGTTTGAAGTCATACAAGCCTCCGATTTGCCAATTAGGTCCATAGTGACAGTATGGATTCCACCACCCGTACTCCCGGTGGAAACTATACTGGCAGTATTGGGCAATCAGAACAATAGGCTTCTTACCGACCAATGGAGGCTGGTGACCTCACTGGTGTGTAAGGAGAATACCGGCAGGGACTTCCGCTTCGCAGTGGATCGGAAGTCCATGGAATTCTTGGTGGAGGTGGGGGGGGTAGTTAAGTTTGGTTTAGGTAACGTCAGGTTCCGGTATCCGAAGCATGACAGGACCAAAGAGGCTGTTAGTGGTGCAAATAAACCTGCACCATTGTGAAGCAGCCTCAGCCGAACTGGCAACCTTCCTCACTAGCACCCGGACGGACGTGGCCCTAATCCAAGAACCTTGGATTAATAAAAATAAGGTTTGTGGTTTAGGAGTTGCGGGATACACTCTGTTTGTCCCGTCCACAGAGGACAAGGTAAGAACGTGTATATTAGCAAGGAATGAATTGAATTTTCTCATCTCTCATTCTTTCAGGTGCGGTGACTTAACCGTGGTAAATGGAGAAGCCAAAGGTAAGCGCACTCTTACACTGGCTTCGGTGTATATGCCATACGAGGCGATAGACCCACCTGGTACTGAGGTGCGGGAACTGACGGCATATGCAAGGAGGAGGGGTGCAATCCTTGTATTGGGCTGCGATGCCAATGCTCATCATAGCCAATGGGGGAGTGCAGATATAAACAAAAGGGGTGAGTTAATGTTTGATTTTATAACTACTAACAATCTTATTATCTGTAATATGGGTAACACGCCGACGTTCAGAAATAAAGATAGGCAGGCAGTGATAGATCTGACATTAGTGAACCGTGACGAGCAACTTGTTGCTGATTGGAGGGTGGCAACGGACTGTACATTTTCAGACCATAGTCGTATTACCTTCACATTGAATTTTGACCCACCTGGGGCTGCTCCATTTAGGAACCCGAGGGGAACAAAATGGGACTCCTTTAGGGAAAGAGTCCAAATTGGGTTGGCGCAAATGGCCTTGGGCGACTTGCTGCCGACTGATCTGGAGGGGGTGGTGAACAAGTTCACTCATCTTCTAAGGGAAAGCTATGAGCAGTCCTGCCCGGTTACATTTCCGGGTAGGCGTAAACAGCCCAAATGGTGGACCAGGGAACTCCAAGTTCAAAGGTCTACGGTTAGGAGACTGTTTAATAGGGCCAAGCTTACCAGAGCACCAGAGGATTGGAACAATCATAGGGTGCAGTTCAATAGATATAAGGCGGATCTGAAAAGAGCAAAGCGACTATCATGGAGGCAATTTTGTGCATCCATCGATAATGTCAACGAGTTGTCAAGATTCCGACGGATTTTATCCAAGGACCCTAAGGCCCTTGGTTATATCCAAAGGAATGACGGCTCATGGACTGAGTCTGGCTCTGAGACCCTAACCTTACTTATGGAGACGCACTTTCCCGGGTGCAGGGAAACCGGAAGTATGGACGACGGTCAATGGGACGTGATGTCCATGACATCGGATTATGCTTCCGCTTGCGTCGAGGAAATGATCACAAGGGAAAAGCTGGTGTGGGCGGTAAATACTTTCGACCCATATAAATCACCGGGTCCGGATGGCATTTTTCCGGCCATGCTTTGTAACATTCCGGACGACGCATCATTTCTGCTGGTGAATATATTCAAGAAGTGCCTCAGTAGGAGGTATCTGCCTAGAGGGTGGAGAGAGGTTAGGGTGATTTTTATACCCAAGGCTGGAAAGGCAGGCCACTCGAAACCGGGGGATTTTAGACCTATTAGTTTGTCTTCTTTCTTGTTGAAGACTCTTGAGAGGCTAATAGATTACTATCTCAGGAGTAATATTGAGACACGCCTTATAAGCAACGCTCAACATGCTTACCTGAAGGGTAAATCTGTTGAGAGCGCGTTACATGAGGTGGTGGGCTATATTGAGCACGGTCTGGGGCATAGGGAATATACTCTGGCCGCGTTTCTGGATATAGAAGGAGCCTTTAATAACATTAGGATTGAGGCGATTAGGGATTCGTTGTTGGAGTTGGGAGTTGAGGATTTTCTGGTGGAGTGGATAGTCTGCATGCTTGGCAGTAGGATTATAAACTCGAGCCTGGGGGATCATGTGATAAGGAGGAGGGTTACCAGGGGGACACCACAAGGGGGGGTTCTATCACCCCTACTGTGGTTGCTTGCGGTCAACGGGATTCTTAGATCATTTGATTCCATGGGCAGGAAGATTGTTGCCTATGCCGATGACATAGTTCTTCTGGTCAGGGGAAAGTTTCTGTCCACGATCGGGGAAATTATGCAGGTGATGCTGGGCGAACTCTCGGCTTGGGCAAAGGATAGGGGACTGGGTGTTAACCCTGTGAAAACTGAGCTGGTGTTATTTACCAGAAGGTATAGGATAGAGGGATTTAGGGGGCCAGTGCTAGATGGCGTCGAGTTACCGCTATCGGGCGGAGCAAAGTATTTGGGTAACTTTCTGGACTGCAAACTGTCTTGGAAGAGAAATACTCAGGAGAGGATGAGAAGGGGACTCAATGCATACTACACATGCAGGAACTCCATTGGTAAGACCTGGGGTCTGAGGCCAGATATGGTAAACTGGATTTACACATCGGTTGTTAGGCCTATACTTACCTATGGATGCACTGTCTGGTGGGGTGCGTTGGGAGTGGATAGCTATAGGAAGATGCTCAGCAAGGTTCAAAGGAGTGCATCTCTTGGCATTACAGGCGCTAGGAGAAGTACTCCGCAGGCAGCGCTGGACATCCTACTATATCTGTCCCCTATTGAACATTATGTGAGGAGTGTGGCCGCTAGGAACTTACTTAGACTTTACGAGTCTTCTTTAGTTAGGCCTAGGCGGGATGATCACACGAGAATTTTGTACGAGATGGGTCTGCTTGGTCAGGGTAATACTCTTGGGGGTATTTCGGATCATAGGACTATGACCCTGGACTTTGGTGCAACACCACCGGTAGACTTCCCGGATAGGGAAAATTGGAGTGGGTCCAACGGACTGTTTGAGGGGTGGGCAGTGTTTACGGATGGATCCAAGATGGAAACCGGCACTGGTGCCGGTGTATATATTGCGGACACCGATGTGAAAAGGTCTTTCAGACTCCCCGATGAGTGCAGTGTCTTCCAGGCTGAGATCCTAGCGATCTGGAGGGCGACGGAGGCGATACTGGAACACATCGTGGGTGGATCTGTGGTGACAATTTACGTCGATAGTCAGGCTGCGCTTAGGGCATTGACAAATTATACGGTGCGATCGCGCCTGGTCGCTAGGTGTAGAAATGCTCTTAGGGAACTCATGGAGGCATTCAATGTAAGGCTGTGTTGGGTACCCGGACACTGCATGGTTGATGGAAATGAGGTGGCGGACGAACTGGCAAGGGCGGGTTCGAATATGGACTTAGTGGTAAGGGACATGGGGGTAAAGCCTCCCCTATGTTACTACTTTGGTGTGATAAGGGAAAAGTTCCGTGATGACGTTAACCGATCCTGGGGGGACAGAGTGGATTGCAGGGTGTCTAGGGCACTATGGCCCAGATTGGACGCGGGGGCAACCAGGGTTCTACTGGGATTGGATAGGGGTGGTCTTAGAACGCTTATAGGGTTCTTGACGGGTCATTGTCCTGTTAGGGCCTTTACGGGAAAATGGGACAGCACCATACCGGACTTCTGCAGATTATGCGATGAATCAGAGGAGCTGGAGACAGTCGAGCATGTACTATGCCACTGTCCTAGGATGCAGGGTCTCAGACAGAAGTGGCTGGGAGAAAGGTTTCACGACGAACTGGGGTGCATCGCTGGATGTAATCCGGCTGATCTACTAGGGTTTGTCAGGGAAATAGTGCGGTTGTTTCTGTTGAGGGGACTGTAGAGAGGGAATTTGTTTTTGCACAGCACCTACTAATTTTCTAACTTTCTAGTTTTCTATCATCCTATACTTCTTTTCTTTACTTCTCTCTTTTCTACATTCTTTCTCTTTATCGAAGGGATTCACAATGGACCGTACCGGTCCCCGGGTGGAAGTGTGCCCTTGGGCACATAACCCTTCTTAACCTAACCTAACCTAACGGGACAATTAAAACCAAATTTTTGATCCAAAAGAAAACGTTTATATGAAATATGTTTAAATTAAAACATAAATGACACATTAACGTGCAAAAATTAAAAATTCAAGCATTTAGTTACATATTTCAACATTTTCTATTGTTTATTTTATAAATATTCCTTATATTAATTATTTTGGTTAACTTGCTTGCAGTTGTTTATTTATTTTTTATAAAATTGTTAAACAATCAGCTGTTGTTTAACAATTTTTTAAATTTGCCCAAAAAAAAGTCGGGCAAGAAGAATATTTTTCTCTTAAAAGCTCCACCTTACCAAACTTTGAGTACGGGAACAGTTTTCGGTAAGATTGGGATCCCGCAAGCTCTCAACTTTGAGTTCGGGATCACACCTAATGTTAAAAGACTTAATTGAAATTAATTAAAAGTACATGCACATGTATTCTTTTTTTTAGTTTTGTAATTGTTTTATGTCAATGCTTTAATTATTGTCTTAATTCCTAACAGAATATTGACTGGTTGGCAATAGATTTCTTACATAATATAAATAACTCAGATATTCACAAAATAAAGGAAAAGTTATAATAAAGTTAAACAAAAAAATTTTAAAAACAGTTGATGAAGGAATCAATACGAGAATTGTTTTGTTCTATTTTAATGATAATAATACGTAGGGATTTTTGTAGGGGACATTTTTTCAACGCGTAGGGAAAAATCGGATTCAATTTTACATGTGGTACTTTTTGTTTTTTTATTATAATTGAACTTCGAAACATAAAATTTTAGGTGCAGCGTCCTAGAAACATAAACTTAGGCATGCAAATATGTATGTCTGCGAAATAAAGGCAGACGCTAACGAAAGAAGCAGCGGGTTAAATGTTAGTTAAATATGGAATCTGAAATTCTTATAAAAATAAATTAGAATTTAATTTATAAATTTCCAGAAATCCGGTCATGTTCTATAATTTCTTTTTATATGTTCCATACTTTGAGTACCAATTATCTTAACAAGAACAACCCCCGTATTTACAAACGATTATTAAATTTACCAAACGTTTATTAAATACAATTTTCATAGTAAATTTGTTCTTTAAACCTTTATTAAATTTAAAAAAATGTTATAAATACAGGCACAAGTCTTTAAATCAGAAAACTGTACAGTTATTTTTTAAATAATTGTAATCAAAATCTCGTTCGATTTCAATTCTACTTTATTTCGGTTTTTAGAACATGCCCGTATAAAAAGGAAAACTGACATAAAAAAGGAATTCATATTTTTGAAACGCAATTAGAAAATTTTTGAGTCCTTAAATTGTTCTACATAAAAGCTGTTAAAAAAAATAATAACAATCGTTTCCAAAATGTTTTTTTTTACAGATAGCCAAAAATAAAATAAATTTGATATGTGTTTTAAGGCATAATTTTCATTCACATTTTTCTTAAAATACAATTCAAATCCATTTTAATTTTTTATGAATACGGCAGTAAATACACCTTGAAAAAATCTTTAAAATTATGTTGTAATTCTCAAATCTTATTGCAGTCGTGCCTTTTAAGAACTTTATAAGTAAATTTTGTTTTTTTTACTTTTCAGCTGACCTGGGTGGCGTTTTTAGTCTTTGCTTGGGTCTTAGTATGGTCTCAGTGGTGGAATTTTTCTACTTTTGCACTTACCGATTAACAGTCAACTATAAAATTCGCAAAGTTTTAATGCAGTAAATTAATTTTCCAAGTTGTGTTTTTAAGGTAAATAATATTTTAGCAATTTTCGCAAACATCGCTGGAAAAAAAATACTTTAAAAGTAACCAAAACTTGGAATTCTGATAAATATTTATAAGCAGCTTTAATGTTTTGTTGTTCTGTATAATTAAAAAAATAAATAAAACTTAACTTTTATTTAAATATTAATTTAAAAGAAACTCAATTTTTTTTCTTTTTATTTTTAACAATTTCAGAAGAAGTTTTTCGTTTTGAAGCTGCTTTTGAAGCATTCGATTTCTCTTCAGTACTTTTTTTCTGCTCTGATTTCTCATCTTCATCATTTTCTTGTTGGTCTGCTTCAACATCATCATCCTCTTCATTTTCACTAAAGAAATTGAAGAAAAATAGAAAATTAAATTTAATTCTAATAATAATATCCGATTGTTATTAGTGAAAATGCACTTTTGTTATAAAATATTTGTTGTATTATAAGATCCTTTTCGTTGAATAACGCCATTAATTTTTTTTAATTTGTGTATTAAGGTATGTATGTTCACATTCAACAAATATTTGACGAAAAATCCAAAAAATTCGTGAACTCTAAATTGATCTTCTTTTAACTTTCGCTTAAATAATTTTTATGATCTCCTAAATTTTATTACTTAAAATAATTAAGTAATAAAGACAAAGACAGGTAAAATATATTTGAACCCTAAAAAAATTGTAAAATGTTTGTTTTTTTAATGTATTTTACTTGTATATTTGTAATTTGTAGTTTTGAGAAACAGTGCCCAGGTGTCACTGCTACAACACAATATGGATAGCGGTGTTAGATTCAAAACTGGCTTAATGCCCTTTTTTAGACTTTCACCCGAAATCACTTTGTCTGCCATAGAACTCGAATAAATATTAGTAACTAAAAAAATTATGCATTACAGCCCAAAGGTCTCACCAAAGGCCTAGCAACAAAAAAAAAATAACTCTTCCACCTACATAATTAAATCTCTAATAAAGGTCGATATAAAATTTAACCGAAATAACTGATTTGTAAACTTAAACCTTAGTTTTAAAATTGTTAATGTAGTTTCATAAATGGACTTTATCCTGTCATAAAATGTTATGCCAATAACGTTTTGTAAGCTAAAATATGTATTTCCACAAAAGAATATTCAGCCTTATTCCGGTTGTCGTTGTCGTAATCGATCTTTGTGAGAGATTAACGTAACACACAACCAGTGTTCTTAAATCTCTTACAAAAAACGGCCTGATCGATTACGACAACGACAATCGGAATAAGGCTGATTAATTTTAGGTTCCAGAAAAGTTTAATATACCAAGTTATGGATTTATCTAAATGTTCCCAAGTGGTATGATAACCTACATACATATCTATAATTAAAAATCTTACCATATCGTTTGCATATTCTCAAACATATCCTCATATTCTTCATCTTCCGATACCACCTCTTTGGATTTCTTATTTTTATTTTGCTTTGTATTTGTTTGAACATCCTGTTCGTCATCGGCTTCATCATCCTGCTCACTTGTATTTGGATCTTCTAAAGAATTGCGTAATAAAATACGTGTTGCTTTAGATTTAACATAGCACTGATACATAAGAACACAAGTGTCGGCATGATGGACACGTACATAACGATCCAAACAGGCGGTGGCTAAGAGTTTGCCGGAATCATGTATATAAACATCACTGAGTCCACCAGTAAATCCTTTATAAGTATGAACAAAGTTTTTCATGCGGCGTATATCGAAGGCCTGTATAAATGTTAAAAGAGAAAACTAATATTAGCAAATTCAGCGAATTACATTACAAATGTAAATACCAATCTAAAGGCTATTTTTGCACAAAAAAAAAATCAAAAAACTTGGAATGTAATCCAAAACTTGTGTATGTTTAGTACCACAAAAAATTTTCCATAAAAATTCTTACCTTCATCGCTCCCATTGTGGTACCAGTATAAATGTAATTTCCTTTTGCCGCCAATGCGGTAAAACTCATTTGATCTTCCGTGGCATACAATTGAACAGGTCTGCGCTGCTTACGTGTATCATAAACACGCACATAACCATATCTAGAACATGTAGCTAAGACATGAGGCGAGTCAATAAAACCAACATCACTATCCCAAACCGGCACCTCCAACTGCAAGTAGTCGTTGGGTAAATTTTTCGAAGAAAACAATTTTTTTCCCTCCGCCGCCATATCCAAAACTTTCAAATTATTCTGTCTACCTTTACCACCAATAGCCACTAAATTTCGTTCTACTGGACACTGTCTTAAATGAGACATATCATCACCCTCTTTATCGAGTAAAACCCCATTTAAAGAAGTATTCACTCCCTCGTCGTTAACCGGCAAACATTGTAGCTGGCCATTACCAAAACCAGCTATCAAACTATTATCATAACTAGCCAAACCCACTATAGGAGCACTTTCAAATTCCACGGTATATCGTTGTCGTTCAGTGAGGACTGAGTGAACTTGAACTGTTTTTTGATGGCGTCCAATTAAAATATCCGATTTATTTTCATTGGCAAATGCCAAGGCACTTATTCGGGATTCTTTTGTTAGTTCTGATAAATTTTGTAAATTTTTTTGCTGGAAGGGATTTTCCTGATAGGCTGGTGTTAGTTCTAAAGGGAAAAAGGCGAAAGATTGTGTTAAAATATTAAAAAAAAAATTACTTCAGAAAAACTTACTTTTAAAGGAACCTGTTTGTGTGCCCACATATATTTCATGATTTTCTATGTAATTAGGATTTTTAATATTTGCTGTTGTCCACTTCATTTTGTTTGTTATAGATTTATTAAATAATTTTTATTATTTCTAGTAAAATTATATGAAATTTTCCGAAAGTAAAATTTCTTAAAACTATAAACAGAGAAATAACACACGTGCTTAGCAAAGAGAATAACAATCAAACAGCTGTTTGTATTTCGCTCTCTCTTTCAAAATAAGAACAAAAACAAACTAAACACAGCTACAAATAAGGCTACCATATTGAAAACACATACAGATAATTAAATTATCCAGGGTCTGTAAGTTATTATAACAGTTATTCCTTTTTTCATAAGTCAAATGAAAACAGATATTTTTAGATTTTTATTTTATTGAATTTTATTGATAACAGTTAGTTTCTGATTTTTATTTTTTTGAACAAATAAAAAAAGTTATTTTTTGATTTTTATCTTTTTGAACAAAAATAACAATTATTTTTTGATTATTATTCTTTTGAAAAGCAAAAAAAGTTATTACCTAAAGAATTGTGCGTGTTATAATGTTATAATCACCCTTATACCGTGTTCAGATATGCACCTTAATTGAGTTTTGCGCAATTAATGACATTATTGAGCTCAATTATCCATATTAAATTTCATTTTAGTTATTGCTCAATTAATAATAAATTGTTATAAATATTGAGTAGAATTAAAATGCGACCCTGTCACAAGTATGTTTAATGAGCAAAACACAACTTACTAAACAAAGTGTTTTGACATTTGGCAAATCCATTAGGTCTGCGCAAAAGCCAGATGTTTATTCCTTAAAGATGTCAAAAGTTGTTAACATTTTGCTTATACATGTACATTTTTGTTTACGTTAATGTTGTATGTAGTAGTAATATATTGAGTTAGCTTAATTGTGTACATGTAAACAAAAAGAAAATTATGTCAATAATCCTTGAGACCTTATATTAAAGTTGGAAGTATACCAAGGGTACTAATAGATAAATACGTAAAACTACAACTTTAAACTTGGAAAACTGCATAAGCATACCTACAGACGTTTATGTACGCACAAAAAAAATAAGTTTTATTGTGCATGCCCATAATTTATCTATTTAATTAATATTACAATTAAAAATTGCCAAAATTTTGATATAAATAAAAAATCGATTTTAAAAGCCCATTAATCGATTTCAGTATAAAATCGCATACGTAAATTCGATTGCAAAAAATCGATTTTTTTACCACAAAATCGATTTTCGATTGGAATCGAAATCGATTTACCATTCCCTACTACCAGCGTTCCCACAACCAAAAAAAATTTGTAACCAAAATGTTAAAATAAAGTAACCAAAAGCAAAAAAAAGTAACCAAAATTTTTATTATCAAATGTACATACTATTTTATCCACTTCAGGTGAAAAATATGTCTAAAGAAGGAATTGTATTTGTTTGTATCTAGTAGGCTCAAAAACCGCTGGACTAATTTTTATATATTTTAATGTTGTATTACCGATGGTCTGGAAAGAATAAAAGGCTATATAATTTTTCGAAATTTTTAGTTGACGTGCACTTCCTTTACAAAGTTAACACTTCAACCTTTTTATATAAAGAGCTCTTGCAAGTAAAATTTTTTAGGTCTTGCTGTGTTATTAAGGTATCAAAGTACAAAATTTAACTAAATTATGCGGTAAATCTTTTATATATATCTGTTGCATTTTGACAAAACATCTTCAGTCAAATTTTAAAAGTTGAAAAAAATGTCGTTAATCATACGAATTTTCATTCAAAAACATTTTTGTTTACGTTTTTAAAATTTTGTACTATAAGCGAAATTTTTCTTTAATTTTGGTTTATTTTAATATTTAACAAAAATTATGTTTTCGCAGAGTTTTTTTAAAAAACTTTTTTGCTATCTTATCTCGACTTTAGATGTTTTGTCTAAATGCCACATATATGTAGATGCTTTTTTCCCGGTGGAAATAGAATCCTATTTAAAGTTCCGTTCACTTTGACCTTATCGTTTGTCTAGAGAAGTGTTTCAGTTAGACCTATGAAGAATTAAAAGTAGCAGATAATGGCCATCTACACTTCAAAGTATATATGACACTAGCTTAACCCGGTGCGCTTCGCTACACTGCTTAAACCACTTCTTCAGTTGAGAGATATTTAATATATGCATCCTATGGAAGGTTTTCCCCCCTGCGCCTTCCCGCTTTATTTTTATTTTCAAAAGTGTTGTATACCATAAGAGTGACTTCTAGAAAGTTTGAACATTCTCACTATTACAGTTCTTTAGATATGCGATGTTAAACATTGGCGTCCTATGGGGGATTCCACTTCCCCCGCTGCTATTTTATTTTAATTTTGGGGCTCAGAAGATCTTACTACCAAAAGTTCTGCATAATGCGTGCAGCGGATCTTAATATATGCGATAATTAATATTGGCATCCTATGGGGGATACCAATTCCCCTGCCCCTATCGAAAAAATAAGTAGCCTATTTTATTTTTAGGGCTCACGTGATGTATCTGTAAAAATTTCAGGAAAATCGGTTCAGTAGTTTAGGAGTCTATAAGCCAACAAACAAACAAACAAACAAACAAACACACATACAAACATTTTTCATTTTTATATATATGGTTAAGTTGACAGTTTGTTAAAGCTTATAGCCTGTTCAACGATTTCGAACGTTAACGTTCGCATAGAAAATAATATTTAAAACAAAAACAAAATTCTAAAATTTGTTTTTGTTTTAAATGTAATTTTCTATGCGAACATTGACGTTCGAAATCGTTAAACAGGCAGTTAATCTTTTTTAAGTAGATGAAAAAAGTATTGCTATTGGTTGCACAAAAACCACACACAATTTTTAAGAGTCAAAAAAGCGGAGCGGGTAAATCCTCTTCCAAAACAAAAAATTGGTTATTTTTGTGTTGAAAAAAAGTAACCAAAATGGAAAAAAAGTACACAAGTACACATTGGAAAAAAAAGTAACCAATTTTGGTTAAAAGTAACCAAAACGGCAACGCTGCCTACTACACAGCTGGTGAAAATAAAGATAAACAAACTTTTTTAAGTTTTTTTTAAATCTTGTAAAAAAATTTCATAATTTTCGAACAAAATTTTTGTCGCAAACATGACCCTAACAAAAGTACACGATGCCTCGGTGGTATTCAAACACTTAAATGGTTTATTAAATATCTATAAGCCGGCTGGCGTGAAAGTGAAACATGTAAAAACCGCAATTTTACATAATATTTGTAGAGGTAAGTCTTGGTTTTTACACAAGTTTTAAAAAAATTCAGAAAAAAACTCAAAACCTATTACAGATCTTAATGACTTGGACTCTAATCGTGAGCGTGAGAAACCTAAAACTCCATTATTAGAATCCGGGGGAGCAGCAGATCCAATTTTACGCAAAATTCATGATCTTAATTTGGCTGAAGATGTTTTAAGTACCGGTCCACGTTATGAAATTGAGGATATAAGATGCAGTTCAGTGGCTGGACTGGGAAAACATACTAGTGGCGTTTTGTGTAAGTCTTTGGACACAACAATAAAAATGTTAAAAAAAAGTCCTAGAAATGTTTTCTTTACTCATATAGTATTTGGTGTCAACAAAGGCCTAAGACAGTCCATGCGCATACAGCGTAATCGGCCCATAAGAGCTTACCATGTTACGGGTCGCCTAGGTGTGGCTACTGAAAATCATTTACCCGATTCTCGTGTTACAATCAAAGCTAACTACAGACATGTTCAGGCTGATCGTCTAAGCGCCTTGGCCTCTTCCCTACAGGCATCACATCAACGCAAAATGTTTGAACTGTGTGGCGTAGATATGCAGTCTCAAGCAGCCTATGAAATCGCCTGTAAAGGTCTGATAAGACCGGCAATCACAAGCCAACCTGTTATTTATGGCATAAAATTAGTAGATTTTCAAAGTCCAAACTTTACTTTAGAAATACATGCCATCAACGAGACGGAAGATAATTTGGCCACTTTAATAAATGAAATTGGTATTGAGTTAAAATCGGTGGCTCATTGTTCGGCCTTAAGATGTGTAAGACATGGTAAATTCAGTGTGGAAAATGCTTTGCTTAGACATGGTTGGAACTTGGCGGGAGTAGTTACAAATATGAGAAAACAAAAGGAGATATTGGAACAATATCCGTTTCTGCTTAAGCAAGATAAAATAGAATTAAGAAATTAAACTGAGTTTAAAATATAGAAACGAGTTATTATAGAAATAAAGTAACGGAAATATTTTTCTTAGGCTAAAGATGTAAAATTTTCTTTTAAGAAAAACTTTTAAGTGGAATTTGTATGCAAAATGTTATTCATTTTTTCAGGAATGCAATTTATTTATGTTTTCAAAAGCATCTTAAAATATAAAAAACAATTTTTTGAGAGATTTTGAACACCTACCCTACAAGAAATGAATGAGCGAGTGGTCACATTTTTCACGTTGGTGTTAAGAAAATGATAGAAAGAAATCACCGAATGAAAAATGTGACTATTGTGACATTACAAGACGACAATTAACAAATGATTTTATACAGGGTGTCTGGTAGCAGATTTATATTTTCAAACTTAAAAGTAGTTTCATATGTAAATTCTATTGCTTGAAAAATCTATGAAAACAATCAAAAGTTTTTGTACTTCTAAAAAACCAATTTGTATAAAAAATTTAGTATTTTAACTATTATTATTTTCCGTTTTTATTTTTTTAATTTACTTTCTGGCTTTTTATTATTAAAAAAGCTCTATTTTCGAATAAGGTTAATTACATAGATTAGATTATTATTTCAAAATACACAGGCATTTTATATAAGGAATATGAGTAATGTAACATAATTTTGGATACATATTGTAAAGTTTACGGCTACCTTAATAGTTAAATTGATTATTTAATATAACCTCCCTAACAAATTTTTTTTAACAAAAATTGGCATAGCTTTTAATTGAAATCAAACATGGAATTATTTCGTCCAAATTAATTAAAAATAACCTCTTAAAACCAAGGACTTTTCACAAAATGGCCATTCATGGAAGTATGAAATTTAAAATTAGACAACTGTATCTTTTTAATAAACATGTGGACATATGGAAGAGTATCTAAAGACATATTTACTAAAAAGTATTTTAAACTTTTAATTTTGGCTACTATTGAAGTAGTTTCTAATACAATAATATACCGACTTAGAGCATAAAACTTGAACAAATCTAAGGATATTTCGAAACAACATTATTCGACATAAGCTACTATTGCAAACTGGCACAGAAATATAGTACTTGATTCAAAGATTTGCTATAAAGGTCTAGGCATATACTATCTGATATAAAATATTGTATATAATATTATATAATTTAATCAAGATGTATGTATCTAGAAATGTAATATAAAATTGTTTGGCCTGAATAGGCTAACTGAAATAAATAAATGGTATTTATGTATATTACCGAATTTTGACAAAGAGGGATCCAGTTTGATTTATAAGGTGAGAATATACGTAAAATTTGCTTTAGAAAAATTGATTATATCAATTCTACATTCTATCTATCTATCCTTCAAATATACTCTTGTAATGAGCCTTTTTTAAAATTTTTATTATGTATATATAATTGTCTGATCGATCTTTATTCTTAATTTGTGTTCTTCGAAATTTGCAGGTTTCGTAATTTACAATATTAGGATACGGTTCGTTAAAAATTATTAAACAAAGTGGATGCTGATTTTTCGAGAAAAATCTTTCTAAGATTAAGCAAATGTTCACCTTGACAAACATGCCACAATTGGGATTCCAAAAAATAACATATGGTTGGCGAAATACAGGCCCCTATTACGGTTGTAAATTCTTAGTTTTTGTATTATGGTTAACAACTTTGCTATATTGCGGTGAACAAAAACATAACAAAAATTACAACTGATCACAACCAGTTGTCTTAATTACAACTCAACTGAGTTGAGTTGTAAACCGTAATAGCGGCCACAAATACACTCAAAACGTGCTATTGTTTTGTGTGAATATTAGGCTAGACATAATTTTAAGAATGTGCCAGGTAAAGCAATGATTCTAGCACAATTAAGATCTGGTTGGAGCAGTATTTTTAACTGTTACCGAGAACAAATGCTTCCCAACACCATAAATCGTTGCCCTGCCTGCCGTCAAAGTCCTCATGGTACAGCGCATCTCATTCACTATCGCAATAGGCCCACAAATTTGCGCCCAATAGACCTTTGGTTAAGATCAACTGAGGTGGCTAAGCTTCTCCAGCTCTCATTACCACCCAATGACACATACAAACATAATACATTTTTTTTTAATGTCAGGAAAGAACTTATAATGACAGCAAACCTGTTATAATAACAACAGTTGTTTTTTAATTCTGTAATTCTGTTGTTACTGTCTTTTCTATTAAATACAAATATTGCGATAGTTTTAAATAAACAAATAATAGACTTACGTACATATAATAATAGAATTACAAATATTTATCTATGCAAATCGACAGGAACTAGAATTGATTTTGCTAACCCGAAATATTTTTCACGAACCGAAGAAAATGGATATTGTCACAATTAACTAAAACGGATCTTTATTTCACTGGCATATTCACTTTACTTAATTTAAAAATATTCACTTAACTTTCCTTATTTATCTTTTTCTTATATTTTTATTATTTTATATGGATGTAAATTTTAAACTTGAATTTTTTTATTTTGAATAATTATCTTTTTTACAACTTATCACTCTAACTAATTAATTTGTTTTATTAATTATATATGTACAATATGCCATTACCGTTTTTATTCAATTCACTTTTTTAAATTCGTTTTTTTTTTTTAACATAATTTTCAAATGTTATTTTATACTAAATAGCTATATATATTCTCTTCAATTGATAGATATTCCCGCTATTTTTTCCCCAGCAAACGTTACAACAGTCATAGGGTTGCCACAATTTGCCAAGCAATGCAGTTTATTTTTAATACAGATATGTTCCGTCTGTGCGCGTTGTCATGATTGGTAACAACGGTACCGTTGGAACTACTAAAGTAGTATCCTGTACATTTTCAACTGCAAAATTGATACTTTTTGTAATCCTTGCCACTTTTTAATAAATTAAGAGATATTTTTTCGTAATTTCTATTTGTAGATATCAATTATTGGCAATCAAGTACATTTCACTTTTTTTAATCCGTTTACCATGACGAAATAAATACATACGTATATAATGGCGTAAACTTATGTCTGTGTAAATAAGGGCGGTCAGTTTTTTCACCTTCGTCGCAAATTATGCACCGAAAATCGGCAAATTTAATTTTCTTACGCATGAAAGTACTTTCATGAAATTTCTGAATCATACGTGTTACGTATTATAAGTAAAAATTTGTATGATTTCTAAATAAAATTTGACTAAAAGTGTATTAAAAACAACTTCCAAATTTTTGCGTTTTCGATTTCCAAAACACCCCTCCCTGAATGAAAAATAGAATTCATTTTGCTTAAAAAAATTTATCACCGCTATTTTCTGAACATCTCCAATACTGTTGAAAATACATATAAAAAAAACTATTGTTGTGGTGGCTAAAAGGGAATTTAGGTCCAAATTATTCGCGGGTAATTGCATCTAAATCGGACAAATCCGTCTCAAGTTTCGGGCGAAATTATAGTCATGAAAATTTAATTTTCTTAGTCGCAATTTACACTATGGGCATTTCTTGCCGGACAGAAAAAATTTGTGGGCGAGAGAGGCAAGAAGCAAAGTGTGTCAAGCATACAGCGTCGCCCCCTTACCAACAAACTTTTTCTGTCCGGCAAGAAATGTCCATAGTGTAAATTGCGACTTACGCATGAAAGTACTTTCATGAAATTTCTGAATACATAAGTACGTATTACGTATTATAAGTAAAAATTTGTATGATTTCTAAATAAAATTAGACTAAAAGTGTATTAAAAACAACTTCCAATTTTTTGCGTTTTCGATTTCCAGAACACCCCTCCCTGAATGAAAAATAGAATTCATTTTGCTTAAAAAAATTTATCACCGCTATTTTCTGAACATCTCCAATACTGTTGAAAATACATACATATAAAAAAACTATTGTTGTGGTGGCTAAAAGGGAATTTAGGTCCAAATTATTCGCGGGTAATTGCATCTAAATCGGACAAATCCGTCTCAAGTTTCGGGCGAAATAATAGTCATGCCCATAATAATTAGTAACATATCGTTTCAAAAAATTAAAAATCGTCGTTTCGATCGATTATGAAAATTTATTAAAACCAAACCAAATGTTTAATAACATTTTTAATACTTTTTTGAATTAATACAAACTGCGCCTGCGTTATTTTTACAATTGCTTTGTGGGAGTAAACTCTTTAGATCTTTTGAATTAGTGTCTCACTTATAGTTCATGTGTGTATACTGATCGTTCATCTAAAAATATACCTTTTAAAATAATAAAATATAAAAATTTAGTAAGAATTTTGTATAATTATTAAAATTAAAAAAAAGCAAAAAGGTAGTTTTTAAAATATTTGAAAATGTCCTCCACATTATTAACTGACGGTTGTGCCGTCTGCCAAATACCAGCAACACAGTTCTGTTCCGCTTGCAAAATTGTGAAATACTGTGGAGCTGAGCATCAGCGCCAGCATTGGAAGCAGCATAAAAAAGAATGTCGCTCTTTTCGCATTGACAATGATGCAACTTTGGGACGTTATCTTCTGGCCACAAAAGATATTAAGGCTGGCACGGCGATATTTGGTGAGGTGCCCTTGGTGGTGGGTCCCAAATGGTATTTAACGGAAAAAGAACAAGAAGTGCCGGTTATGCCTTGCGTGGGATGTTACACTCCCTGTCGTATGGGGACTTATGAATGCGCTAAGTGTGTTTGATTAAAATATAAAAAATGTAATTTCTTTTAATTTGGGATTTATTTAGATGTCATTGGCCCTGTTGTTCTCCCAGTTGTGAGGGTTTGGAAAATCCGAATCTACATGCATTAGAATGTTTTATTTTGATGTTAGGGTCTGGTCCAAAATCGACGGCTGATGTGAATGCTTTAATGGATTACTTTCGCTCAGATGCTCTATTGGTTTTGAAATGTTTGATATTACAAAGACAACATCCCAAGAAATGGGTCGAACTAATGGACATGCAAAGTCATGAGGATGATAGACAAGGCACGGAATTGCATGAGTAAGTAGAAAGTTACGAGACCCATTCTTAAGTATATCAGTAAATTATTTACATTTTATATTTTAAGAGATGCCGAACAGCGCATTGTTTCCTATTTGGAGCGAAATTTTTTGCAACGCTTAAAAAGTGTTGAAAAAAAATCCAAAGAAAAATATCTTCCCGAATATGATAGTGCCGTTTTGCATCGTATTTGCGGTATTATTGAGACCAATTACATGTGCATTAGTTTATCTTCTGGTTTGGAATTGAGTGGTGTTTTTTATACAGCTTGTATGATGGAACATTCTTGTCTGCCCAATTGTTATTTTCAATTTGATCAGCGAAATGGTTTCCGTATTTCGGTTATTGCGGGTCGAGATATTAAGAAAGGCGAACATTTGAAGATTATGTATTCGAACATGTTATGGGCTACTCAAATGCGTCATGAGCACTTAATGATCACAAAACATTTTATGTGCAGTTGTGAACGTTGCAAAGATCCTACGGAAATGGGGACAAATTTTAATGCTCTACGTTGTGTGGGTGATGTAAATGTTGTATGTGATGGAGTGCAATTGCCCAAGAATCCACTGGATAGCAAGACCGATTGGGTGTGCAATAAATGTCCCGTGATTATAAGTGGAGAAGAGGTGGGTTTTTCTTTTCTGTATAGATACTTTCGTCCCAAATTCTTTTTAATGTTCCCTGAAAAAGAGTTTGGTGCTAATTTTTTGTCTCTGGAAAGAATTTTGCTTAAAATTATTTTCTCGGGCTAAAAAATTTACTTGAAACTCTTTTCTTTGTTAAAAGAAATTGATTTCAAAATCTTTGCTCTGAATAAAATATTATTGGGTCGAGTACATCAGTTGTGTGTGTGGACACTCAACTTTAGTTCAGTTGCCATCCGTAATCTACCCATTAATCTTCGTTGCCAAAATTCAAATGTCAGAAAATATTTTGCTAAAACAATGCAAATTTTATTCTATGAAAAATTAAGCTCCCAATTTGTATAATTAAAAAATTCTATTTGTTATCTGATTTTTCTAGGTCCGCTACCTTCTAACCCAAATGACCGAAGAAGTCGAGTCTTTGCTGGCGCGCAAGCCAACAATAAAGCAAGTCGAGGGTCTAATCGTTAAGTTGTCTACATTTTTGCATCCAAATCATTATCATATGTTTAGCTTAAAGCACTCTCTTATCCAACTTTATGGCAATGAATTGGGCTATAAAATGCAACAACTATCGGAAGAACAATTAACGAAAAAACTCAATACATGCAAGGATCTCTACGAAATTTGCCAAAAACTAGATCCGTTTACAATACGACTATCGATTTATGTGGGAATAATACTGTACGAAATGCATACTGTTTTAGTAGAACAGGCAAAACGATTAAAAGACCAAAAAGAGGCAGAGAACAAATTGTATCTAAAGGTCAAAGACTATTTAGAAGAGGCCTTCAATTTGTTGGAAAAAGAACTGGATAATGTGGCAGGCAGTAAATTAAATGATCGTGTTAAAAAGGCCTTGGAATATGTAGATATTTTATTGGTTAAAATTTAATATCAAAAAAAGGAGTGTTTTATAAGAAAATCAGCCCAATTATGAATAAAAATTCCCCGGGAGTTTTTCCTTTTCCCATTTTTACAATAAAATTCACATAGGAAAAATATGTAAAAGGGAGAATACTCCCGGGGAATTTTTATTCATAATTGGACTGAATAAATTTGTATTCTATGTACATACAGCGTCAAAATTGAGTCATCATCCATGATAACTGTATAATTCGTTTTACTGCAGTAAAACTCGGCTTGTTCGGAAAACATCCTGCTGTTCGAAAATACAAAACAAAAGAAGTCGATGCGCAAACAAATTCAACCTTATTACGGTTCTCGTTCTCGTAAACGACTAAGTCGTTTTTTGTAGTAGATTAAAGAACACATGTTGTGTTACTGTAATATATTACAAAAAAACCAGGGGCCAGATTCTGGCAGTCTTGATCGAGTATTTTCTCGATTCGAAAGCAATTTAATATCTAATTATATCAGTCAATACTGAACGAGTCGGAATTATTTTTTCAGTATTGTAAATCATTAATTTGAGTTTTCCAATACTGAAAAAATAATTTCAATTCGTTCAGTATCGATTGAAATAAAATTGCTTTCGAATCGAGAAAATACTCGATCACGACTGCCAGAATTAGGCCCCTGTTCGGAAATGCATCACTGCGCTGCATCTGATGCGCTTCTGTAATTACTTAGCGATGCTTATGAAAATTAGCCGATGCCAATGTTTTAGGTTGCGCAGTTTGGTAACATTTTTAACACAGTATGCATCATCCATTTTTGTGGTGCGAGTTAATAATCAGCCTTATTGCGGTTCTCGTAAACGACCAAGTCATTTTTTCTTTTTTTTTTCTTTAATCTATTACAAAAAACAATTCAGTCCTGTTACCACCAAACAAATTTCAACTTTTAAAGCTCTTAATCAGTCTTATTGGTATAAAATCCATTCTTGACGTTAATTGTGAACAATTTTTAATGCTAACATGTTTATTGTAATAAAAGAAAATAAGAAGTTTTTACGGGTGTTGATTCACTTTTGGTGCTCATAGTTTATGGAAAATGTTAAATAAAAACCCTGTTTTTTCTTTTTGTATAAAAAAAACAATAGAAGTATGCATACATATGTATATAATTTATTGTAAACTGTTTTTTTTTTTTAATACATAAAATAATTGTTTGTTGCACAAAGTTTGTTCTTTTTTAATTTTGTAATTAATTAAACATATCAACGGGATCTTGTGGAGCATCCAAGTCTCTGTATTGTATAATTTGACGATATTCATTGCCAGGTCTAAAATAAACGAGAAAGAAACAAAATTGAAGACAATTAAATAAAATAAATGCACAGAGAGTGACGATTGTTTAAAGAAAATATATTTTTAAATGTATTTGATGTAATTTCTAAAAAAGAACTTTTTTGTTATACCTAACCTAACTTTCAATTAAAAAGTGAGGTAAGTTTTTCAAACTTACAAAACTTTTTATAGAATAAGGTTAGTTTTTTTTTAATTCACTTTAAAAGTAATAATTTTTATAAAAAATGTGGTTAAGTTCGCAAACTAACTTTTTTATAATAAAGGTTAGATTTTTACGAGTTATTTCAATATTAATATAAACTTTTTTTTCTTTTTTAATTCTTTCTATATTGCCTTTATATTTGCACTTACCCTGTAATTTTTTTTTTAACTTTTCTTTTGCATGTAGTTTTGTATGATTTTATTTATTATCAAAATAAAAAATAATAATGTTAATGTGAAAGTTAAATTAAATCATTACTACACTAATGTTATTTATGTTATAGTAATTACATTTATTATTAAAAATGGAAAAAGTTTGGAAAATATAAACTTTTTTATAAATTGTCTCTTATAATATTTTAACAATTAGAAGAAGAACAAATGATTATTGTAACATGTATTATAAACGAATTTACAGAAAATTTAAACACAGAACACTCACATGGCCGGTGGTTAAAAAATTTAAAATATTTTTTGTTTACATTAAGAGTTTAAGATTTTATAAACAATTTATTAAAATTTATATTTTATATATTGAGTAGAGCCACACACACCCCATCAAGTTCTAATAAATTTTAGTGATAGATATCAAAATTGGCTGGAGCATCCAAATCATGATAACCAATTATACGACGTTGATGTTCTATGGGCAATTCTCTGTAAAAAAGTTTACATACAAAAAATAATAATAATAGAAATGAAAAATAGTTGATTTAGATTAAATAGTTAAAGTTATTAAATGAATACGATTACAGTGAAACTTTGTTATAAAGAAAAACCCAATTTAACAAATTGTTGGCTAAGTATTATCTTTAAAAAACTTTATCCGAAAGTTATTTATATACAAGATACTCTATCCCTATAACGAAGAAATATTCCGCTATAAAACCTTTATATCACGGTTGATAAAGTTGGTACATTTGTACTTATTTTGGTACAATTCAAAACTAAACTCATTTGGTACTATTTCAAAATTTTTCAAACCTATTGTTAATTGATATAATATGACAACACGTATTTACAGTCCAATGAATATAAGTGGAGTTCAGTTTGGGGAAAATGGTCTTCCGAAAGAGAAAATGCAAAATTTCGTAGCTTTTTTATGAAATCTTAAGGAAACTGAGAATTTTGTTGTTGCATTTAACAAAACAGCTATATTATTCTACATTTGCTCTTTTGCAAGAAAATTTGCACCAAACACTAAACTCCTCTTATATGAATAGAAACGATTGCATATGACCCTTTTTTTATTAAGCATCAGCGGCAGCATATAAGCGTGTATTTTCTAATGATACATACTGACATATTTTTAAAATATATAGGAAATCACTTCTGCAAAAGTTTTATTAGAAGAGACGACTTCCTCTCATTTCAAGATTATTTTGGAACGGAAACTCATAATATTTTGAAATTCGTCATGAAGATGGTTGTCACGTCAAGAAGTCATCAACAGAATTTTGGAACAGTGGTAGCTTCTCCCAGTATTATTTTACTTTGAATCATTTTAAAGGAGATTTTACAAGCTCAAAATTTTATTTTATACGGACTTTCCAGCTTATAGAATATCCTTCCTCTTTCTGTAGAACATATTGAAAATTGTTAACATAATAAAATTGAAAATGCAATCCGAAGAACACTTTTAGAACAATAAAAAATTTTATTTCGTCAAAAGGGACGCAATTTTTTTAAAAAGGAGTTTTTGGACAAATTCGAATTATCAAAGTTAAAACTCGAAGAAAGTCATCTGCCACTTAATGTATTTATATATCCAGAAATTACATTCAAAGTGGTATAGGTAAGGATTTAAAAAAGTGTTAAAAAATACTACAACATTTTGCAAAGCTTTAAAAATAAAGTTAACTTCGACGACGAAGTTTTAAGCTGGCTAGCAAAATTTACTCCAGAAAATGTGATTTCAGTAAAAACCACCAGTAAAGTATAGCTTTTATTAAAAATGTTTCCAATTGAAAGTGAAAATATTGGAAATATTGAATTTTTGATACCACAAATGAATAAATAAATAAATAAAATAAAATTGTGATACTATTAATAACGAGTTTCGAGCCTTGGCGGATATAGATGCTTTATGAAACTTAAAAATCGAAAATATTTGTATTTTCGGGTCCGAGGTGTCCACAGTGAAACATGAATAAGATCAGTTAATTTTTGTTGTTTTAAATTTTTGTTTATAAAATTAAAAAAAAAGGGTTTAGTACTATTGGGATCGAAAAAGTACGATTTTAAAAGTTTGTTGGTACGATATTGGTTTTCTCATTTACCATCCCTGCTTTATATAGCAAAAAGCTTCCATACAACCAGGGGCCTAATTCTGGCAGTCGTGATCTAGTAATTTCTCGATTCGAAAGCAATTTTATCTCAGTCGATACTGAACGAATCAAAATTATTTTTTCAGTATTGTGAAACTCAAATTAATGCTTTACAACACTGAAAAAATAATTCCAATTCGTTCAGTATTGACTGAAATAATTAGATTTTAAATTGCTTTCGAATCGAGAAATTACTCGATCACGACTGCCAGAATCAGGCCCCAGGGCTGCCAGATTTGACGATTTTGTCGATTTTTTGTTCCGAAATTAGCAAAGTGCCGATTTGCTGATTTTTTTTCTAAAAGGTGACGATTTTTTCACTCTCCGAAGTCTGAAAAAAAACATACAGTTTCTGACAATTTTGTTTTTTAATCTTGGAATTTTTAACAGTCGTACCTTAACAAGAGCGAAAGACGGAAAGTCTTCTTAGCTTAGCTTAGCTTTTACGCTGATATATGGCATATCAGCAAAGCAAGAGCGTCAACGTGGTGTCACGAACAGTAGTGATAGCATTCTTGTTAAATAAAACCCACAAATTATAAATAAAAATATAGATTTTTAATTAACAACAGCGGCAAACTTCACTATTAAACGAGCTGGCAATGTCGGGTTTGCCAATTGCAAAGCGTTGAGGCCGCTCTATTCAAAAACTAGAACGCGTGCCGCTACTGTTTAGGTACGGCTGTAATTTGCAAGTCTTAAGAAATGCTATAGTTTTTCCCGTGTGAAATATCTTCTACGATTAAAAAATGCGGTCAGCGACGATCAAAGGCGCTCTTCATGAGACTCCCAGTTTGTTTTAATGTTTTTTTTTTATAAAAAATTGTAAAAAAAAAAAAACTAAATTATAAGTTGTCCGATTTTTTTGACGATATTTCGAAACGATAAAGACGATTTTTTATTTTTTCTCAGGAAACTGACTATTTCCTCACAAATTTATCTGGCAGCCCTGCATACAACGAAGTTAAAATAAAGCCCCAGTTAGCGGACAGTAACAGTAACGTTGCAAATCAGATGTTTCATTTTGTTGAAAATAAAGTAACTAGAACGATTATAATTAGCAGTAAGATGTAACTTCACCGTAACGTGTAAATCTGTAGAAAATGGATTTTTCTAACTTTTTCTGTACGGTTATATTACTGTTACTGGCTAAACTGCAAAGAAATTAGTTTGCACTCTTTTTTAGTTTGCACTTTTTTCACTATCACTAAACGCAGATTGAATGCAAAAATCGAATGTACACATTTCTCGATCCCTCACATATTCGTTATTTCGAAGTTTCAATGTAATTAAAAAAAAAAACATATATATAAAAGTAATACATTTAAATAGTTAGAGGATTGGTTATGGGTTGATAATGTATGGCAAGCGAACTTAAGTTGAGTTGCCAGTTGCCGAAAATATATTACAGATGACAACTTATGTCGATTTCAGTTGCCAAATTAAAGTTTTAACATTTAGGCAATCGTAAAGTTTTAATTGCTGTGTACGTGTTTTAAGCAAAAAGTTAGCAAAAGCTTAAATTGAGTACATATCGCACTCTTTTTAATCATAAACAGGCACAATTCAAAATTTATCGGGTGTGTTCTACAATCCGAATAGACTCGAAAGTGGATTACTTTAGCATTATTGGTGTTTTGCATTTCACATCCACATGTTTTTATTCGTTTTAAATTAGAGTAGTAATGGGTTGGTGAATATAAAACGAATAGACTTTTATTCTAATATGTGATAACATTTAAAAAAAAAATAAATTTTGTTTTAATTTATCGTTATGTAAAACACAAATGGCACTAACTAAAACTAAATTTAAAATCGACTTTTTCATTGATTTTGATGTAATTATAGCTCATTTTTTTTTTGACGATTTGTATGTTATTTTCAGACAATTTGTTTTTTTTAACCGATTTGTGAAAAAATTATTAATCTTCTCAAATGCTACTAACACTTTTTAAAACAAACAACTGCATTGGCTGATAAATCAGAAGATTTGATTCTGAAGTTTTTGAAATGATAAACATTGATGCATAATTATTTTTCTTGTGCGTTTTTAAGATACAAATCTGTGGCATTTTGACAAAATGTCTTAAGTCAACTTTAAAAAGTTGTTAATCATACGAATTTTCATTCAGAAAACATTTTTGTTTACGTTTTTAAAATTTTGTATTATAAACGAAATTTTTCTTTAATATTGGTTTATTTCATTAATCAATAAAAATAATTTTTTTCACCGAGTTTTTTTTTAACTTTTTTGCTATCTTATCTCGACTTAAGATGTTTTGTCAAAATGCCACAGAAATAAAATTAGTTAAAATAATATTGCACAAAAGGATTTAATTAAATAAATATATGCATATTTTTCCTTTGACATAATTAGGTAGGTAATTCACGTCACAAGTTGCACCCTTGCGAAAAAGCAAAATTAATAAAACATAACGACTACCACATAGACAATTATTTGTACACAATCCCTACAAGAATTGGATGACCGAAACTAATACACACGCACTAATTTTTTTTATTGTTACAACCTTCGTTGCCACTCGTGTACGTTTTTGTATACCAAATTAGGAATATTTTTCAAAGCCCAAGTTTAATTAATCTATTCTTCTTATATATATATTTACTTAATAATAAGTTGAATATATCTGTTAATACGTTTCATAAAATGTAATTATTATAAGGCAATTATTTACGCAAAACTTATTGCCTGTGTGGTTGTTGCTATATTTTTGCACTTTTGCCTTTTCGCAAGGGTGCAACTTGTGACGTGAATACCCCCATTGTTTTTATTATACACTCCAGCTTTTTCTCTTTTTTTCTTTACTTAATTTAGTATTTTATGAAAATGAAGGAAGCAGGAAGATCTAATTATAGTTTAAAAATTTTCAAAAAACAATAACAACTTATTAAATTACGTAAGACTTGTGTGATAGTGTAAAACAGCCTTAAATTGCATTTAATTGTATGCCTATGTTTGCGTGGTATTAAATATATTAAGAAACAAACTTAATTATAAAAAAGAGTAATTTTTGGGATTTCAGTATTTTGATTATAACTCAGCCATTTTTTAACCGATTTGATAGATTTATATACCGACGTGTTAAAAAAGAAATTTACAATTTACTTGGGTTATAAAACTAGACTTTTTGGAAAATATTTCTAATAAAGATTTCTGATCTTTTGATGAATAGGGCGTATCCATAGAACATATAATAGCCCTAAAGTTTAAACAATTTTGATGTTTTTTACCCCATTTTATGAGTATTTTACTCATAACTTGCCCTTTTTTAACCGATTTGACAGATTTATATACCGACGTGTTAAAGAACAAATTTTTAATTTGAACTATAAGTGTTGGACTCGGGAAGATCTATGCTTCCCGATAAAGCGTATTTCAATTTCAATTTATTGCAGGTAATATAAAAGCCTCATTATTCCAATAAACTATATTACAAAGAAATAAACCTGAATTAATACTAAAAATATTTAAATTTAGAATTTAACTTTAATCCCTAGGTCCCAAACCAAAATAAAAATCAATATACATATATATGTACAGTGTACATTGTACACACATATATATATACAAAGGTAGAATTAAATAAAAAATATAAAAAGACATATTAAAAAAAAGAAAAATTTATTTTGGCCATAACTTTTTCGTATCTGAACCAATTTTCAGAAAATATTTTCTACCAAAGATTTCCGACTTAATATATAATGCGTAACCATAGGTCATATGACAGTTCAAAAATTCAAGTTTTTATAAAATTTTTGATATTTTTTGTACGGGAGGCATTACGCCTACTTCTCCAATCCCGCCCACATTGTGGGATGGTGTGTATTGACAACCTTAAAGTTTGTACCTAATTTGGAAACTTTGCCTCTTGTCGTTCTCCAGATATACAGAAAAAAGTAATAAAAATACAACAACAACAACAAGGGATTTTTTTCAGCCATTTTTGGACCGATTTGACTGAATTATAATAAGAATACCTGACAGAAATATACACTAACCAAGCCCCCATAATTTCTGGGGACTTCGGAAACCCGATTTCATTAGACAGACGGTCGGACGGACAACCGTATTTGAACTTCCCTTTTCATAAGGATCCAAAATACATATACTTTATAGGGTCTAAAATCAATATTGTATATATACACTTTTACCTTAGGTGAAGGGTATAAAAATGAAAAGTTTCTGCCCATCTACGTCACATCAGCGTATAAGTGCAGATAAAATACAAAGCAAACAAACATGTGTATAATATGCTAATGTGACGCCATATTAAACAGTTGAATTTTGAAAACATGCGCAATGCGTAACCTTGTTTTTATCATTCTTGCATCAGCGGTGCCATAACTATGCAAAGCGCGCTTTTTTCGACTTAGCGCGTTTTTAGTAAAGTAAATAACAACGATATAATTCGAGTTTTTCTTATTTGAAATTGTTTGAAAAGTCAAAATTGATAAAGTTATACCTGGAGAATTGCGTGTTAGTACTTAGTATTTTATTGGCCTTGATTCATGATGTATTTATATATCATGATGTACATATATATTTTCTAATATATCGCACCGGGTGTCTTAATAGCGTCTCCTATTCTTTCATAGACATATTAATGTATACAACAAGTTTATTTTCCTAGGTTTAAACAAAAAATTAAAATTTTTCATCTAATAAGTTCTCTTTCACTCAGGACACCTTTACCTATAATTTTATGTTTCTGTGTTTAATATTATATACACAAAAATCGAAAAGTACCACATGTAGAACGGAAAAGTAAAATTATTTTCCTGCATTTAACCTTTTTGATACATTTTTACTCCCCATTGAAGTATAAAAAATGTCAATATTGTAATAGGAGCGTATACTTCAATACGTACATGTGTCCACGAATAAAGAAAAATGTTTTTTAAAAAAAGTACCAAAAATAGGTACGATTTTCACCCCTTATACTTTTGAATTTTGAAAAAGTACCATATTTATATTTTTAAGGCAAGTTACGAATGTGATAAAATTTTTATACCCTTCACCACAGGTGGTGAATAGGGTATATATGTATATATAAGTTTGTCATTCCGTTTGTAATTTCTATAATATTGATGTTAGACCCTATAAAGTATCTATATTCTGGGTCCTTATGAGCGAAGTTGATTTAACGATGTCCGTCTGTCCGTTGAAATGGATTTTCCGAAGACCCCATATATGATGGGGGCAAGGTTATTATACATTTATGTCACATATGGTCCGGAATTGTTTGCTATTTAAATTCAGCAAGATCGGTTAACAAATGGCTGAGATATGAGTAAAAAAAACACGACTGCCTCAAATTTGTTCCTTTAAAGGTCCAATTAGACGTGACATTACCAAACCAACACTGTATTACCAAAACGACATAAACATACCATACAAACCAATTCAATTTTGGTTTCTACGGTCATACAGTGGCTATGGTAATACAGTGTTGGTAATGTGGTTTTTTGTTGTTTTTTTTATACCCTTCACTACAAGTAGTGGATTTTATTTGTAATGTGTTTAATTTTACGCACACACATACACATTAATGCATGTATATGATATGCCGCTCAAATAAAGAAACAAACTCATGGACTCAATATATTTTAATTTTTACGTTTCTTCAGTAAATGCATTCGTAGCCGAATTGTTAAGTTCTCTCCTGAGACTGATGATATTGCCAGTTCGAATCCCAAAAATAATTTTTTTTCATTTTTTTTTATTTAATTTTTTTATGTTCTAAAAAACGATTTTAAGATTATAAAACGAATTTCAAACATCAACTTTGGCAAAAGAGGAAACGAGCCTCTTCGGCATGGCGAAATGAAAAGTTGGCGTGGCTCAATTTATATTTATTTATACCTATCTAAAGAACTAGATTATCAATAACAATTTTAATTAATTTTCATGTTGTAAAATTCCTTTCTTCATAAAAATAATTTAATGAAAATTAAATTTAATGAACTTAAAGCCTGATTAAAATTATTAAACATTTGGATTAAAAACCATAAATAGTTCAACAAAATAACCACAATACTAATTATCTAAAGAACGTTATTTATGTATATAACTTTTTGTTCTTATCTCATCATGGTGAAGGGTATATAAGATTCGGCATAGCCGAATATAGCACTCTTACTTGGTTCTATGTTTACTGATAAAAAAGATAAATGGGGTGACAAAAAAGTTCCAAAACACAGGTGTTACCCGTTTACTCCCCAAAAGGGTTGAATTAAAAAAAAAGTACCAGGCAACTGTGTGTTTTTTTAAATGAACAACGATAAGTTTTAAATTTTCTTGTATCACTTTGAGTTTAGTAGATATAAATGAACATGTTTATTACCCCTTTTTTACTCCATGACCATTCTAATTTCCAAAAATCCTGTCTTAGTAAATCGATTTGGCAAAAGGCCAACCTCAAATCTAAATTTCAACTTTTTAGCTTCAGGCGTTTAATAATTGTGATGATGAATCCGTCAGTCAGTCAGTAGCAGCTAGTACAGATGTTATTATCCCAAATTTTTTCTGTAAAAAAAATTTGTTCCCCTGAAAGAATTAGTCCCAAGAGGCCAAAAACGGTTTGTCAATACATTTTAAGTGAAGTTGAAACATAAAATACATCATGGTTAGCAAACTCCATTTGCCAACGGGAGGGGAAACGTCTCACACTAGGCCAATTAGTCTTGCATACTTTCTTCTCAAGACTCTTCAAAGGGTTATTGATATAAACTTGAGGATGACCATCCCAAGATGTTTACTCTCTGCTTTACAACATGCCTAAACAAAGGGATGGTCTGTTGAGAAGGCTCTCCACTTATTAGTTGGATCTATAGAGAGATCACTCGAATTTAAAGAGTGTACACTTGTGGCCTTTCTCGATATTGAAAGGGCCTTCAACAAAGTAAATCCGGACTCCATTTTAGCATCCATGATGAGTCGAGATTGATGGCGGCATATGTAGATACGTAGACAATCTACTCAGGTATAGGATCATTTGCTCTACAATAGGTGAGACCAGAGTTTAGACTGGTGAACAGGGCAGAGTTCTATCTCCACTCTTGTGAAACTTCACTATGAATACCATGTTAACGAAGTTGCATGAGAATTAAAACTGGTGCATATGCTGAAGATGTCGCGGTGGACATCATGAGGAAGCATTTGAATATGTCTCAGTGAAGTCTGCATTAAAGGAACTTAGCACCTGGAGCATATCATGTGGACTAGGTGAAAGTCCGTCTAAGACGGAAGTAGTATGCTTCCTAAGTTAAATAAGATTGATCTTCATAACTATGATAATGCAATACATCTGGGCGTTATCTGGTTCTGGATAGTAGCACGAATATTTAATCACACGATTGACCCTGACGGGGTGGACTACTGCACCCAAGAGCCTTTCTTCGGTGCAAGTACACAGCACATACGATATGCTGTACTGGGCTGTCTGTTAAAATAGCTTTGATTTTTGATTTACTAAATTAAACAAATCGAGCCTTGTTGTTAAGGCAAGCAAACTAAGAGAGACTTGACAACTGTATTTAGAGATTATGGCATGCGAAAATCGGACAAAAACAAACGAAATGTCCGTCCAAGAAAACAGTTTGTATTGTTGTAGACTAATCAAGGGGATATATTATAAAGTGATGCCAACTTTCCAACAACAACAACTTTAGCAGGGATTGCAAAAAAAACTGTTTTGCGCAAGTAAAATTAAAAGTAAGTGCCGGTTCACACACGTCAAGTAAGACCTCGTCAAGTCTTGAGTTTTTAGGAGAGAGGGGAAAAGAAATGGCATTCTCTTTTCCAAGTCAAACTTGACGTGGGTAAACCGGCACTTAATTACAAAAGTTTTGAAAATTCACTTTCATATATCTATGTTTTTGGACAAAATTTTTTTGTAAACAAATATCTATTTTTACATAAAAAATTATTGACAAAATTTGACAACTCACACCTCCAAAAAAAAAAATTACGAACAATTCTATTTAGTGGTGGGTATCATAAATTTAGGACGGACGAATATAGCCTTCTCACTTGTTAAAAGTTTAAGTGAACTCTACTACATATCAAAGATTTCCTACACCAAAGTACGTTTACGAACTACAAAGATCGAAAAAAACACACACACACACAAATAATTACCTGCGTCCCGGTCCTCCAAAACCACGACCTCCACGTCCTGGTATCATTAGCGGTGGGGCATATGCTGCATAGGGTGGTGCATAAGCTGGAGGATATACAGGTGCTCTGTAACCGCCACTAGACTCCGAAGTTGTACGCTTATTGTTACCAGGATGTTCTGGTAATTGTGGCCTCTTGGGATCCTTAAGATAATTATTAAAGAATTCAACTTCTTTACGAACCTCGTCGACCTTTTCGGCATGTTTATTAAAGATGTGTTTACGTATAAACTCGGGACCTTTAAATTTCTTACCCGACAATGGGCACAACCATTTATCTTTGGCCAATTCTTGGGTATTGGCCTGTACAAATTTCTCTACCTCAGATTCTGAGTCTTTGCTGCCAAGATTTTTCAATTCCTCCACTTCGATTTCGGTGCTCTTTACCAAAAAAGTTTGCATTTTACTTTCAAAATTTTTAATATAGTCCTGCATGTCATTTTGCGAAACTTTAGCTGGTGGAGGACCACGAGCATGAATAATACCACAACGATTGGGCATTTCGTCTTCATAGGGATACTCGCAATGATTGTAAAAGTCCACAGAGTGTACAATGCGTAGGTATAAGATAAGATTGTCTAAAACTGATAATAATTGTGGATCTCTTTCGATTGCTTCACCCTCAGAGTCCTTGTTGTCTCCCGAAATGCCTAAAAGTTCTTCCTCTTCGGCAGAGGCTTCTTCAATAAGAAAATCGGTTATATTTTGCAAAACCGGGTTGTTGGTTTTGAACCCATACGAGGACGAGTAACTAAGATCTTTTGGAGCATCAGTGGCTAAAGTAGAGTTGGTAGCAGCGTTTTCATTTTTTTCTTTATTGGCTTGCTGTAAAAAAATTATAATACATTTTATTGCATCGATTTATTTTTTGAGAGAAATTCACTTACCCATAGTTTAAATTTCTCATCTAAATTCATGGCTATTTTGGCACACAATTTAATGTCTGCCCTTACAATAGTTTTGTGGGCTGTCATTCCATTTACCGGTCTAACCCTGCGACTAAGATCTCGATTAACTATTGCCCCCATTTCGCAATCACGCAAACGTGTATTATTTAAATTCCAACAGATTTCCTTAATGTTAACATCTCTCTTAAATGTTACCCAGCCACGGCGATACCAGCGTCTTTCTACCAAAGGATCGGCTATGGCTACTCGCAAATAACCTTCGAATTTTTGGCACGCAGCCTCTATTTCGGCTTTGGTTATGGAGGGAGCCAAATTACGCAAGAATATGGAGGAAGTACGATGTAATGCTCGAGGTTGCGGTCCATCTTTTACCTTATCCAAATCAATAGTTTCTGGTTGTTCTTCTTGCTTGTTAATTTCTTCTGTAATAGTTTGATCTTCTGATGAATCTTTCTTAGTTTCATCTTTATCATTTTCCAAACCAGTGTCGACTTTGTCCTCTTCTTGTTTTTCCTCTCCAGACAGTTTCTCTTTTTTCTCTTGTTCGTCATTTATTTCTTTACTTTCTGGGTTCTCGTCCCCATTTTCTTTTACGGACTCTATTTCCTTACTTTCTTCTTGTATTTCTGGTTCGACTTTGTCCAGATTCTCCTTGGATTTGTCCTTTTCTGCATCCTCTAAGGAATCTTCTAGTTTTTCTTCTTCTTTCTCTGGGATGTCATCATCTTCTTTTTTGATGGTTTCCAAATCGTATTTACTTTTAACCTTTTCATCATCCTCATCCTCACTACTCGATGATGAGCTGTTCGAATCAGAATCAGACGATGAGGAAGATGATGAATCTGAACTAGTTCTTTTACGCTTTAGAGCTTTTTTCTTGTTCTCTTCTGGCTTCTCTTTGGCGTTTGTTTTAGCACTTTCAATTTCCTCCTCATCATCCCAATTCTCCTCATCTGAGCCACTTTTACTACGGCGATTAGTTGGCCTGGGTGAAACACACTTTGGCTCATCAACAGTTTTCTTTTCGACCGATGTTATAATTACATCATCATCATCGGTTTTCTTATCAAAAACACGTTCGGGATACGGGGTTTCCTTTGGTTTTTCATCGAGTATTTTAAGATCATCTTCGGTACCGCCCTCTAATTTAATGACTACAGTGTCTAAAACACGCAGCAAAGGTTCAGTTTGTGTTGTATCAACGGAAACATTTTTAATCATGCCACACTGTAAAAGTTCATCAAAAACTTCAACACGTTTCTGCAAGGAAAATAAGAGAATATTTGTTAGTTTTTTATTATATATATATATATATATGTAAGTATGTATGTCTGGGTTTACACTTTGAAAGTTTTCTATAAGAAAGTCTGACTTTATAGGTAAGAGAGGAAGAGAACAGGCTTTTCTCCTCTCCCCTCTCACCAATAAACATAGACATTCTCATGGTAGAATAAGTACAAGGTATAGTCATTAGAAATTTTGTTCTCAATTTCAAAACCCATATAACGTCAAACAAAAGAAAATATGTATGGATAAAAATTAAAACAAGCGTCAAAAATCAAAACAATTAACTTGACATTACATGGGTAAATAATGAAAACTCTCCCTAATAAACATACCTGGTACTTATTATACTATGGACTTTCTAAAAGAAACCTTTCAAAGTGTGAACCCAGACTATGTATATATATTTGAAATTTTATTAAATTACCTTAAGAAAACTTAATTGTTCCTCTTTGCGTTTAACACTCTCCGAAGGATGATATTTGTTTTTAAACCTAAACAGAAAAAAAAAGAAAAGGAAAAACACAAAATTAAATTAATCCAATTAATATAACTAAACCTTCAAAAAAGTTAATAGCCAGTTTATTTAAAAAGGTAAATTTTTTGTAACCAACGTTGTTAATATCCAGTTGTTTCATTTAAGACACCCATAGACTCCTCCACTTTTAAAGTTTAGGTTGTCTTAAACCAGCTAAAAATTTTGTTTATTCTATAGATTTAATGTAAATTTATTTAACTGAATTTACCAAATCTTACCTTTACTATTATTTTTTTTTTATATGAAATTTTCAAGTTAATAGGCATTTTTAATTTATTTAAACGATTTAATAAAAACGCGGTTAAAAAAATTTAAACACACTATGGCATTGCTCGCCAAGTGCAAAATCAAACAAAAATAATTTTGAAGTAGAATACAAAATATCATCATCATTCAATGAACGATTTTCTGGATGATAGAGATAAAAATCAGCAGCACATAGATTCTATAAACAACAATTTTTGGGTGAATGATAGGTAGTAGTAGTAGGTGGAGTGTAGTATAGAATCGTTGTTTAGGGACATGTGCGCTTTATTTAACAACCATCCTATGTATGTAAGTATATAAATGTGTGGCTTTGGTGGCAGACCATAAGGACGCCATTCTTAAATAGCTGTAGAAAAAAACTTATCTTTTAAAAACAAACAACAAATTTGCAAAAACATAATAGTTTTTAAAATAAATTTATATATATAGATTAAAATATGCAATATAATGTTAAATGATTAAATTTTTACAAAAGCAAATTAAAATTATGGAAAAAGTAAAATGGTAATTATAAATAAACATCATTGTATAAATAACATGGATTACATTTTAGCAAGAAAAAATAACTACGCTATGAAATTTTTTACGTAATGTAAAATTCTGTCAAATTTATATTTTAACGACGTATGAAGTGATTTATCCAAAAAAAAAAAAAAAAAAAAAAAAAAAAAAAAAAATTTTAAATTTATGCAAATTTTTTTTAGTTAATTAAAATAATTTACACACTTTTATTTTAACTAGGTTCGCCCGGTGGCCGACATTTGGCCACTTGACATTTACTTTCAAGAGAACCGGTGCGTTATACAAATAAAATTAAAAAAATTGTTCCCGTATTTATATATCAGATATACATACATACATTAGAGCTACTCAAGTTGTATGGAAGCAAAATTCCTGCTCGATGTACCCAGCTAAAAATAAACCTTGGACTTTTTTAAGATGACATTTAAAATATTGTGGCTCCAGCTTTGACTTCTCGTGAGCTGGACCATTTTGAAAAACTTAAAATGTCATCTTAAAAAAGTCCAAGGTTCATTTTTAGAAGGTTACATTGAGCACTTTTTTTTGGCGAGTTGCTCTAACAAACATAATATGTATTTTTTTAAATTTTCAAAAAAATTTTCGAATGCGCTTCTTTGAATACATATCTTCAAAAAATGGATTCCACATTCTACTTATTATTAAAAATATTTGCATTAATTTTTGACATATCTGACAGTGAAGCTAACTGAGTTACAAAACGCTGAGGTTGCAAAGAAACCATATTTTTTTAATTCATTCTACAATGCAACCGTGTAGAATTTTACAATAGCGATGTTCAGAGTTTGGTGCATTTGAGTGAGGTTGCGACTGTTTGTTATTGCAATAATTTTATAATCAACAGTGAGCGGAATTTTAAGCAACTTTGCAATGCTAGACGTAAATTAGGTAACTGTTATATAGAATTATTGATCGTAAAAATTTAAAAAAGATGTTTTATTATTTTGTAAAAATTTCCCGAATCAGTGCAAAAGAAAATATTATCGATGCATTAGTAGATTTGTTTGACGATTCTTAATTATTCACCATTATTCCACGTTTCGATTCGGATCAAAATTTTCTCCGTTTAACATTCAGTTAAAATTTGTTCATTCGATTGTATGCATTCATTTCGATCGTAGCCAGGGTTGTCAGATGTGGCGATTTTCAAACTTGTTTGGCGACCTAATTTTTGATTTGGCGACATGGCGACTTTTTTGCGATTTAAAAAAATAGTTGGCGATTTTGTTGGCTATTTTTGATGAGCTATGGATTTGTTTTAAAATTCGTTATATTAAATAAGAAAAAAAAATATTACTTTTATTATAGTATTTTTATGTATGAAATTTGTGGCATTCATATGTATGGTCAGTATTTGAAAGTATGCTTGTTCAAATGGCTGATGAAGATAATAAAACTCTTTGAGAAAATTCTTTTTCGTTTTTTACAGTGCTCTTGAAAGAATCCATAAATATAATTCCTTAAAACATGTATATATTTAAAGTTTATGAACATTTTTCCATTATATGTATGTGGCAATTTATTATCATAGATAAAAAAGTGGTTGTTAAAGATTTTTATGAATCCTAACGTAACTTTTGATGTTTACGAAACACATTCGAAAAAATTAGCGTTTTTTAATTGTAAAGAGAGTTTTAATGATGATATTTCATCTAATTTATATAGGTTTAGCCCAAAATTTTATAGCTACATCGATACGGCAGGCACGCACCATTTAAAGGAACTTGCTTTGGCTGTACTTTATATGCTGGTACATAATTACAACAAGTATTGCCTGTGTTGAGATCATGAACTCCACAAAAACTCGCCTTCGAAGTAGAATGCATTACGAACTTCTAGACGCGTTATTACGAGGTTTAAATTATATGAATGTGAATAGTACACGTTGCACTTTTTTTGTACCTTCGTTTAATAAATGTAATTCTCTCACAATGTATTCCAAATAAGAAGTCAAATTGGGAGTCTTGCCAGTGAAGCGTTTTAGATAACTGCAACTTATATACAAATGTATATCGAATATTTGTTTAATACTTACTGCAAAAATTTTTTTTTTTTTTTTTTTTTTTGCTTTAAGTAGACTATTTTATAGTAAACATTGTACCCCTTTTGTGTTCACTAACTATTTTTACTGTGTTCTAAATACATAAATATTAAACAAAACATATATTATGGCAATATTTTTAAATTTTTTGGCGTATTTTAGCGATATGTACTGAACAAATTTATTTTTTAGAATTTATAAAAAATATTTTTAATAATGTTCTGAAAATCACTTTTTGTGAAAGTGATTTGAAATCACAAGAAAGGTGTTCTGGAAAAAAAAGTTTTTTCAAAATTGTGACTTTAAACTGGTCGCCGAACAAAAATTTCTTGCTTATATTTTTTCACCATTTTAAGACAAATTAAAATTTTCGTGGTTTCCAAAACACCCTTAAATCACAATTGTGATTTTAAAATCACATGTGATTTGAAATTTTGTGATTTTCAGAACATGCCTGTTTATTATCAAAAACTGAAAAACAAAGGCTTTGTCGGTTTTTGAGGCAGTTAATTTATTCATAACTGTTTTTCTGCACTAAATTTACTAAATTGCTTAATTTTTTTGTTCCAATTTCATAGCAAAACTGCAAATCTGATCTTCTTGTTTTTCTTTCGATTCTGTTTTTTTTTTTTTTTTTTTTTTAATACCTTTTATCGATTGATGCGTTACTAAATACGGAAACTTAATCGAAATGCAGAATAAAGGCGTAAGTTAATAAATATCGACTGTTCAAGTATTAGGGATGCAAACGCAATACACGTAGCAAAAGAAGCTATACATATACACTTTAAGTATTGCGCAAAAACAATTATGTGAAAATTGCAATTCTGTTTAGTTTGTTACATTTGCTTCAAACACTGAACTCCGCTAATGTTATACATCACAGAGTGCACCAAAACTTATCGATGCGTACACAATAAGCAAAATGTGAATCGTTAAAATTGATGATACAATTTCTACTTTGACCGAAAAGTATTAAGATGTTTTGGAACTCAGCCATACAAAAAGAACTATGTATTTCTAAAGGCCCAACTGTAATATGCTTAAGTTGGCTTAAGCAATTGTGCGAATACATGTGATTCATATGTGTCGAACCATATTGAACTTAAGATAACATTTCGGTTAATTTTATGAAACTGGCATTTGCTTAAGCAAGGTGCGAAACAAATCGCACTTTCCGTACGGAATGACATATGTTTTGATTTTATTTTTGTTTTTTTTTTTAAATGCTTTTTTGAATTTTTTTGTTAATTTTTAACAGTAGCTTAAGCCAACTTATGCATATTATAGTTGGGCCTTAACAGTAAATTCCTTTGGAAAATTTTATGACAACGGCACTGACTGAAATTTGTATTTAGAAGAATTTATGACAGCAACAGAAAATTGTTTTTAAGACGAATTTTAGATATTTTGAGATATAACTGTCATTGGAATTGTGTTATTATAGTTTATGACTTTAGCAAAAAAAAAAAAAAAAAAAAAAAAAAAAAAAAAAAAAAATAAGTCATTCCGAAATGTTCTAAAAATATATAGCAGATTGAAGTAGTTTTTGTCATAGAATTTAGTAAGACATATCGCATTTGATCGTTAAGATGGTATTAACCATGGTGGAATAATTATAAGGTATAGTCATTAGAAATTTTGTTCTTAATTTTATAACCTATCTAACGTCAAACAAAAGAATATATGGAAAAAGTTAAAACAAGCGTCAAAAATCAAATAAATTTATTTGTCGTTACATGGGTAAATAATGACAACTCTCCCTAATGAACATACCTGGTACTTATTATGCTATGGTATTAACTTGAAATGTTTATTTTTTTTTTTACTGTTTTGAAAAAATCGACACGTAGTAATACTTATACCTACAGCTGTAAAAATATCGTGCTATTTTGTGCACTGTTTGGTAATGCAACGTTTGGTTTAAAAATTATATTTTATATACCTTTAATATTAAATTTAAAATGGTTTTGCTTCTTCTGAACATTTTTAAGTTTTGAGTTAACCCCATTTTATCATCAAGTGTGATATGTACATATGTTTTTTTTATATTTTTTCTTCATAACCCATGTCATGCTAAATGATGTAGTAGTTTTGTAAAATATTTTTCTTTTTGATTACAAACGAAATATTTTTTTGACTAAACTTACCACTCCTCATCCTTGTGAGCCACAAAGAACTCATTCAATTGTTGGCGCTTAAATTCCAATTTATAATCATTGTATTTGCGTAAAACTTCTGTGTCCGAAATTCCATCATCCTGAGTGTCTAAGAATTGTTTCAAAGTCATCATGGCGGGTTGAGTTTGCATATCTGTATTAGCAACAGGCTCACGCGAATGCATGCTATGGGATAACGCTGCACCATAAGCACTATGTAAGCCGTGGGCAGCATAATGTTCGTTCCAGGCGTGCATAAGATAGGGATCATATGCTTTTGAAAAATAAACTTTTATAGTTAATGAGTAGAATTTAAAAAAAAACAAACAAAATCAAATTATAACCTACGTCCAAATCTGGGATTGCCTCTTAATTCATCACCCCATTCTTGACGCATACGCTTGGCAGGTGGCATTTCTCTACCGGGTGAACCATAACGATCACGGGGACCACGAAAATCTCTGTAGTCGGAACGTGGTCTGCTTGCGGCCCCACCTCTAAACGGGTTACCTCTATTTTAAACATACTTATGTTAATTTTTTTTTAAATATTTTTTACATATAAAATCTACCTTTCCGACCAATCGTCGCGACTGCCAGCACTGCTTCCCCCGCGCCTATCATCACGGCGTTCAGAACGATAACTGTCACCCGAACTGCGTTCTCCACGAAATTTATCGCGACGTTTGCGGTCATATTCATCATCAGAATCAGCCATTGTCTGAAAATATTAAAGATAAATTATAGAATATATAACGCCACGCACATAAGGGTGAAAGTGTCCGATGGAAATCTTAAGAACATAACCTCAAAAATTAATTAACAAAAAAATATAAAAATGGGTACTATATGCTTATTAAATCATTAAATTAAACAATTTTCTTTTAATTAATTTAAAGCTATTAATATGCTTAATTACTTTAAGCAGGTTTTTTCACAAAACAAATCGGCTTATTATAAGAAAAAAACACTAACATCCTTTATTTTTAATTGAAAAATGTGGTTAAATTATCAGATGTATATTGTAAAAATTTCTTTTAATTAAATTTTTTAATTTTAATACCTTTTATTTTACAAGAAAAATAGAAATGAAAAACTAAAAGGTGACGCGCGTTGCCTTCTATTTATGATGCAGTTTATTTAAGAAGTCAGAGTAAATAATAAAAAACTGGACGCCGTTTATTTGGTTTTGATTATATTTGTAAACTTTTAACAGATTTTAAATGCAAACGCTGCTATTAAAGAAAAATTATTCAAAATGTTGTCGAATATGATGTATCAATTATTTTATTTAATTTACATTTTTACCACTTTCTATAAAAATTGTTAATTATGAACAACTAAGCCATAATTAGATAAAAAAGTTTACGCCGTCAAAAAACCGTGGACGGCTGTTTTCTACATTGCCAATTAGGGCTACCATTGAATATTTTGACAAAAAGTACAAGAAAAGAGGATATATACAAAAAAAGGATTTAAGAAAAAATGGCCCAAGGCCCATCTATTAGGTCTGCTTACTTGTACAAAAACAAAAAACGATTCTTTTTAGTTGTCAAAAATTTACTACCACATATGCAAAGCAAAAGGAAAAAACGTGTATGTGTGGCATATCACAAACGTAAAAAAACGTATACATGCACATGTAAGCAAAATCAAAACAACTTTTGACAACTAAAAAGAACATAAACAATGATCATCAGGCTTCTTACGCAGACCTTTTCAATGGGCCTTGAAATGGCCTGTGTTTTAATATCAGCATATGTGCACAAAATTATAAACAAAAAAAGATAACATGGCGTTTACCCTAGACAGTACTGGCAAAACAGTAAGAAAATGCAAATCGTCGGCTTAATATGCAAACCTGCTAAATCCACTTTTTTAATTAAATGGAGGTTTTGATACCGTATGGTTAAGAAACATATACCTCGTCGACCAACATGTAGTTGTTCTTCAATTTGAGTCTTGAAGTGTGTCAAATCAACGATATTGTTGGTTTAATTCTCTAGCAGCAAATAGGAAAAATAAAAAATTTCTTGTCTCTCCTGTAAAATTTGTTGAAAGAAAATTAGCAGATTTGCATATTAAGCCAACGATATTAGTTGCAAAAAAACACTACTAACTGTCTTTGTGACGTAGGCGTCCAGACAGTAATTAAGACAGTTCACTTTTAAAAATATGTCAAACAGAAATGTTGCAGTACCAAGTTGAGCTAAACGTGTTTTTTATGAACAAAAAAAAATTTTAAAATAGCTTTAAATATCTATATTGTTTAAACAAATATAACACTTAATTAAAACATTAAGAATCAAAGCAGAATATGTTTTTATTTTTTTAAATTTTTGATTTTTCTTTTTCGAACAAAACTTCAAATTACTGTTAGCAATGTAAAATTGTACCGTCTGCAAAATTTTTTAGACAGTAGACAAGACAGTTGGTATATGTATTAGTGCAAAAGTTTGCATGTATAGCTACTGTCTTGCCAGTACTGGCAAATGTTAACGCCGTGTTATTAGTAGTTCAATTTATTAAAATTTTATAAATTAAAAAAAATCTCAGAAAACATTAAATAAGTAGTGAGCAAGAACTTTTTTTTTATCAGATTTTAATAGACTAATATTTAGCCCGAAATAAGTCGATTTTGCTAATATATTTCATAACGACTTGATAACGATTTTTCCAATTTTGATACAATAACCAGCGAATTACTAAGCCATCTTACTCCACGTCTACAACTAAAGGCCCAAATACATTGGTCAAATTCCCATCCAGCATTGTGATAGTATTAGTGAAAATGATTTTGTATGTGTGACACCGACGATGCTTGATGGAAAATCAAAAAATTTTGATATTTAGCATGCTTGACGAGTGGTTTTGATGAATGTATTGGCGTTACTCATCAAGCACCCACACACTTTAAACGTGATTTCAAACCGAACAGTCGCTAAAAATGTCGGATGAAAAAAAAATGCTTTGGAGGAAAAAAAAATAATGGAATTATGGAAAACTTTTGAATTAATAATTTTCTTCTTCTTTTCTTCAATTTTTGTTTTTATTTATTAAAAAGCAACAATTTAACACTTTTTATCTATATGTATTTAATATTTGGTTGCTCCTGCTGTTGTCACTTCAAAATAAAATGCAAAATGAATGCTTGACAGCTGATCCAGCAAATGTATGTTCTAATGTCAAGCACACGTACACGAGCTTGATGTCAAGCCTTTGACCAGTGTATTTGGGCCTTAACATGATTTGCTGTTATAACATGATGTTATAAAAGCGTTGTTAAAACATTTGCATTAACAACCGTGTTATAACATGAGAAAAACTCTAACATGATGAGTCTATACCTAACACTAACATCATATTAGTGTTAATGTTAATCATTTTATGTTAGTTGTAGACTGCGTGTTAGGAATTGTTTTTTTTTTATTTTCAACAGTTTCGGATATATTAAAAACATAGTTGCGTTAAGTTTTTGAAGAAAAATGTTGCTTTCGAAAAGTCATAAAAACAATTATTGGAGCATAAATTTAACATATTTATAACTTATCGCAAAGCTAGGTATATAAGTATTAATAATAACATAATTGCCAACGGAGGTGAAAAAATCTGACAGACCTAATTTTCATGCTGTGTACACACTATGCAATGCATTTAAGCAATTTAGCAAATTAAATTAATTTTCATTCATTTCAGATTGCATCAACATCAAAACGCTTTGATATTTTGAGGTTGCATTGAAATAGATTGTATGTAGATTGCACTGTCTGTACTTAGCTTCACAAACATAAGTATACGCCAACGTATAATAATATAGTTTCATCATTGTATGCGAATTAAAGCAAGTGGTATGTACTTGCCTGCGAATAATTGATAGCAACACATAGAAAGTACAAAAAAGTATCTCTTAACTAAGTCCCAATTTACAATATGGCAAGTGAAAGGCAGACAGACGAAGTTTGCTGGTAAGGGGGCGACGCTGTATGCGTAACACACTTCACTTTTTTCCTCTCTCGCCTACAAACTTCGTCTGTCTGCCTTTCACTTGCCACATTGTAAATTGGGACTAAGAGGGAGTTTACACGATGTCTTTTCAGACATGTCTAACAAACACGTCTGTTTTGTTTGTAGGCGATCGGGGTAGAGAAGAAAGTGGGGTTGCCAAACAGACACGAAATGAGCTCTCATGTTTGTTTATATGAATTTTCATGTTTTCAATTTGTATGTATATGTAAATTAGACTATTAGATATGAAAACAGACATGTTTGGAAAGACATCGTGAAAAGACAAAAGGTTTTTGGTAGCATGTTCAAAAGAGAATGTCAAAAACAGACATGTCTGGAAAGACACCGTGTAAATGTCCCCTAAGTAAAAAGTAAAAAAAAGCGTCAAGAATTGCAAAAAGTATCACATTTGGGTAAATTTTGTAAAAGTAGCAAAATAGTATCAATGATGTTGAAAAAGTACCAAGGGGATGCTTTAGTAGCACCAACGGTAACGTTGTTGCCAATCATGAAATTGCGCACAGACGATAACATATCTGTATTAATATTACAACTGCTTTGTTTGGCAACTCTATTACTGTGTAACGTTTACTCAGTAAAAAATACCGGGAATATCTATCAATTCGGGATAAAATAACATTTGAAAATTATGTTAAAAAAACTAATTTAAAAAAGTGAATTAGTAGAGTGATAAGTTGTAAAAAAGATAAAGTTGTAAAAAGATAAGGCAAAAGTGCACTTTACGGGGCGTACAAAAAAAAAATTGGACCCCCTCTGGAATAAAAAAAGAAAAAAACCAAAATTAAAATTTAAGGGGGCTGAGGCCCCTGGGACCCCATGGATCAAAAAAAGTGGCCCGCCCACTTAGTGGTATGTGTGGGTACTCAAATTAAAAATAATTGTGTAAAAAATACGAAATTAATAAAATTTAGGTCGAGCGGGACTTCTGGTTCCCTCTGGGGGGGTAAAAAATTGCCCCTCCCACGCTTATAACTATGTGTGGGTACTCGAATGAAAGGTATTTTGCTTACGATTGTAAATATTTTGTTTTTATTTGGCTTTTTTAATGTTGTATAAAAATCGCGGGATTTTTTTTATTTTTTTGTAACTAAAGCTTTTTTGTATAGCCGGCCTTCGGCCGGGCGCATGGATTTTCTCCTCTATGGTATAACAAAGACCGGCTTCGCTAACTAAAGCTTCTCTGTGTAGCCGGCCTTCGGCCGGACGCAAGGATTTTCTCCTCTATGGTATAACAAAGACCGGCTTCGCTTACTAAAGCTTCTCTGCATAGCCGGCCTTCGGCCGGGCAAAAGGATTTTCTCCTCTATGGTATAACAAAGACCGGCTTCGCTAACTAAAACTTCTCTGCATACCTATAAAAGATACATAAATTAACCTAGAGAGGAAAATATTAAACGAATACAAAAACAAAATACATATTGGCAATCGTGAGCAAATTACCTTTAATTTGAGTTATGGGGGGGGGAACTTTTTTTGCCCCAGAGGGCCCTTGAAGTGCCGCCCACCAAAAATTTTATTATTTCCGTTTTTGTTGCACAATTACCTTTAATTTGAGTACCCACACATACCATTCAGTGGCCGGGCCGGTTTTTTGGACCCAGGGGTCCCCACGGGCCTCAGCCCCCTTAAATATTAATTTTGGTATTTTTTTTTTTAATTCTGGATCGGGTGGCATATTTTTTATATTTTTTTTCGTACGCCCCGTAAAGTGCACTTCTGCCAAAGATAATAAAAATATGTATTCAAGTTTAAAATTTACATACATATGTACACACATACATAAAAGGTAAATTATTATAAAATAATAAAAAATTTAAGTAAAAGATAAATAAGGAAAGTAAAGTAAATATTTTTAAATTAAGTAAAGTGAATATGACAATATCCATTTTCTTCGGTTCGTGAAAAATATTTCTGGTTAGCAAAATCAATTCTAGTTCCTGTCGATTTGCATAGATAAATAATTTTAATTCTATTATTATATGTACGTAAGTCTATTAATTATTTGTTTATTTAAAGTTAACGCAATATTTGTATTTAATAGAAAAAAACAGTAACAACAGAATTACAGAATTAAAAAACAACTGTTGTTATTATAACAGGTTTGCTGTCATCGGAAGTTCTTTCCTGAAATTTTTAAAAGAAACTATTATGTCTGTATGTGTCATTGGGTGGTAATGAGAGCTGGAGAAGCTAAGCCACCTCAGTTGATCTTTAAAAAACCCAATTATAAGTATATTTGAAGCATAGCTAGATAGAATATAGAATTGATATAATAAATCGTCCTATGCAATAGTAGCTAATGTCGAATACTGTAATTTGGAGATATTCTTAGATTTGTTCATTATCGCATTAGTAACTACTTCAACAGTGGCCAAAATTAAAAGTTTAAAAAACTTTTTAGTAAATATAAAATATTTTACACCTTTACTACTTATAATAACTCAATTCTATCTTATATCGACTTAAGCTACTCTTCCATATTTTAAATTTCATCCTTCCATAAAAGGTCCTTTTGTGAAAAGACCCTGGTTTTAAGAGGTAATTTTTATTGCAATTGGACGAAATAATTCAAATTTTGATTTCATTTAAACGCAACACCAGTTTTTTTTTTTAGAAAAAATTTGTTGGGGAAGTTATATTAAATAATCAATTTAACTTAGCCATAACCTTCTACAATATGTATGCAAAATGATATAACATTCGCTCATGTTCCTTTAATAATCTGCAGCTGTACTACAGGCATTTGGAAATAGTAAACCTTATTCGAAAATAGAGCTTTTTAAATAATAAAAAGCCTGAAATTAAATTTTTAAATATAAATAAAAACAGAAAATAATAAAAGATAGATAAAATTTGTTATTTAGAAGTACAAAATCATTTGACGAAATTTTCATTGTTTTCATAGATTTTTCTAATAATTTATAGGTATGCTTTTTTAAACCAAGCAAAGCAACAAATTAAAATTTTTATTTTACATTTGAAACTATAAAATCATAAATCATTTGCTAATTTTCGTCATTACCCGGATGTTTATTACTATTTTTTTTTTAAACACATGTATAAATATTTCTTATACAAAAGAATTTCAATTAAGAAAGAAATTCGAATTAAATCTTAATTTATATTAATTACAAACATATGTACATAATAAATACGAGTATTAACTATTATAATAAAATCATGTGTGTATAAAATAAATTAATTATTGAATTTCAAATACCAATCAAAACATCATCATAAACGATCATGATAAAAAATGACCAGAAGAATTTGATAATCTTCTTAACATTCTTGACTTCTATTTTTAATAAATAATTGACTATTTTATTGAGTCATAGAAATTTTTTTCGGACTGCGCCCTGAAATACTTCTTTAAAATAAATAACTGATCACTTTTTTTAGAAATCACTAAATTGTGATTACAGATAAACGCTATTTTTTCGATTTTCTTAATATAAACAAAGTTACAGCCGTTTAATAAAGGGCACAGGATGCTACCAAATAAATCCACCAGCCAGTGCATATGTGTTAGTGTCGTTTATTTCAGGCTTTTTCGGAGACATACAAAAAACACGTCAATCAACGTTTGTATATATATTTTTTGCATTCGTAGACTTCTCCATGACAACAAACACAATTGCAACAGGAGACTATCAAATAACACGGTGCTAAAAATGAGCACTTTTTTATACTTGAAAAGCGACCTAGTGTCGGTTATAGACCTTATTGAGTAGATCATATTTCAATTTTTAAAAGTTCGGAGACACCCTCAAATGTCGGAGTTATTACGAAAAAAACATTTTCTGATAGGTTCGAGTACTTATGAACATGTAACTCAGTTGATTATAGCCGATATTTATTTTTTAAACGGTTTCAGAAAGAAGAGAAATGTGCCTTTCTAAATATATACACTCTTTGGTATGTGTATACAATTATTTTAGTGATATTCTCAATTATATCTGATTTTAATATTATTTTTTCTAGTTTTTTCAAATTTGGTGACATTTTTTTTTAATAAGTTTGTTTAGAAACATACCCTCATGTATATATTTCATTAAAGCTAATTTAGTTTTGAGGTTAACCAGGTTTTATTAAATAAAATCGAGTAAAAAATAAAAAAGTTATTAAGGTTTTTCAAAAGTGAAAAATTTAGCTTTTACAAATATTGATCAATAGACCAGACCGGGTCGACCTCCATACAAAAAAAAAAAAAAAAAAAATTGTGCCAGTCACCCCGTAGAATGAAAGATATTTCAATGAAGTTTCTAAAACAGAAAATATTTTTTTCTGCAACGCCCCCAAATACAGTCCTTTTGGTTTTTTATATGTAGCGTTGCCATTTAAAGTCCGATCTCATCAAATCGGATATCGTTGTTCATGGCTTGACAGTGGCTTCATTTTTAATCAGACTTCAAATTCTGGGCGCCACTTATGCAATCTCGGATCCTCCCCCAAATTTTCACGTGTCAAAAAAGTCCTTCTAAAACTTAGTATGCATATCTTTTAATATGCCATGTTTCTAAACAAACTAATTAAAAATCGGACAGTTTGGAGACAAATATTTTTTGATTTCCTTTATTTTTTAGTGTGTTGATGTTCCATCTCAACAGCACATTTCAGCAAATTTTTAGATATTTTTGGTTACTGGTTACGGAGATATCGAATATTAAAAAAATCGCGTTATAAGAAAACTACACTCATAAAATTATTACAGTAACTGATTGTTTTATGATTGTAACTGATTGTATTATTAAGTTTCGCACTGTTAAAATTGAAAAAAAATATAGTTATTTTACGAATAATTTTATTTTTTCACATTTATGTTTGATTTTAAAAAAACAAACTACCAAAAAATAATGTTTTTTCGGATTCATTTTGTTATGCAGTTTGATTTTTGTCGGTTAAAATATATTTTTTTTAATAATTAGTATTGTGGTTATTTTGTTGAACTATTTATGGTTTTTAATCCAAATTTTTAATATTTTTAATTAGGCTTAAGTTCATCAAATTTAATTTTTATTAAATTATTTTTATGAAGAAAGGAATTTTACAACATGAAAATTAATTAAAATTGTTATTGATAATTTTTCATTCTTGACTGTAGCCGGTTTCGAACCCTGGCCGACAGGTTACCCTGACATGTTTCGATCGCAACCACTATATATATTTTTTTAAAGTAAAAACTATTAAATTTTAAGGAATATGCTGTTTAATAAATAAAAAATTTAAAAATTTATTTAAAAACCATTTGTTGTAAATGGAATCTAAATGATCCGTTTTTAAACGAATTTAAAGTTGTTTAGAATGAATTTTCTATTATCCAATAAAAAATAGAAAAAAATTTTACACAGTGGGCTTGGATGCGATTTTCGGGATTTAATATTTTAAATATATTTTTTTTCACTGTTTGTACTCTTTGATTTTCTTTATATAAAACTTTGATTTTTTCCTCAAATTTTAAGATGCATTTGGTTGTGGGATTCAAATAACAACTATTATATTTTTTTGAAATTTGTAAAAAAAAATTCTTCGATATAAACTACTGTGCAAAAACTTTCTAGGATTTCGCTAGATATATTTTCAATACTTATTCATTTATTTTATTATTTGCATTGGATATGTCGAAATAGTCATAAAATAACTAAGAATTATTTCAATACGGGTTTTTACTTTTATCTAAGCAACATATATTACTGATCATAGCTCCCTTCCCCATTTTATGCCCCATATGTAACACTACGGGACAGTTGTTTGACCAAATGTATCTAACTTTGTTGAAAATTTGTGACACAGTGTAATCTATACTAATCTATAATAATATTATAGAGAGTTAATGTACATATGTATGTATGTTTGTTTGTAGGAGGTTATCTCCGTAACCCATTAGCCGATCTTTATAAAACTCCCACAGTATATTAATGATGGTCTGGGAGGTGATAATGCTATATATTTTTGTTTTCGAAACTTTTAGTTGGCGAGGCAGCTCCCATACAAAGACAATATAGATTTCTGTAAATCTGAAGAACGGCAAGAGCTTTAGTTTCCAAATTTGGTATAAATATCTTGGTTATCAATACACAACATCATGAAAAATATGGGAGGGATAAGAGAAGTAGGCGTGGTACAAAAAAGATAGGAGAAACATTTTCCAAATTCCATATAGCTGCATTATCACAAAAAAATAGGCGGGACTGGAGAAGTGGGCGTGGCATGAAATACAATTCTGTATATCTGGAGAACGGCAGTAGCTAAAGTCAAAAAGTCCACAATGATTTGATTCCGGGCGGCGCCGGGTCTTAGTAGCTAGTCATATATAAGTTAATAATTTTAATGAATTTATTCAGTGGCTTTTACTAGTTAAAACTCGTATTTAAAATTAAAATCTACTTGTTTACTACTTCTTGTTTATTTAAAAGCCAACAATTCACTAGCACATATGGTATGGGTGCTATTGTGTCAAAATCCTTATTCCGGTAGCATGTTTATATGGGCGCTAGATGGAATAATATTTCCATTTCTCTAATTTAAACTCATATATGAGTATATTGTATATGAGAAGTTAATGATAATAGAACAAGAAAACGTGGTTGAAAACTTCCTCAAAATGATCGACTGCTGCAACCAAACTAGGGGCGGTCTGTTTAATGACAATGTGTTTCGTACGTAACGGCAAGGTCCAAGCATTATAATAAACTAAAAGTTTCATCGAAATCATTTATAGCTTTATGTGTGTTTTATTTTTTAACTTTACTTTTGTTTATCACTAGGGTAACAATAAATATGCTCCAAAAAAACGCGTTCTATGCGCATTAAATATGCAGTAAAAACTTGAAAATATGCCTTGAAATTTGTTAAAAATGCCTTAAAAAAATCAAAAATTGCTTATTTGAAAACAAAATATTTAACAATTTAATAAAATTTGGATAAAAAAAAAAACAATCCTAACATTAAAATCGGCAAAGCCCATACACCATAGTATTTACGGTAGTATTGTCGTGGGCTCACAAAAATAAAGTTAAGTATTTGAGGTTAAAATTCATAAAGGAGATGTTTGTGCCGAATATTATCTAGAATCTAGATATTAACATTCATATGAAACTTTTTGTCAAGTGTCTAATTTAGTAAGAAGTTTTTATGATGAATATGTGAAATTATAGACCTATTCTCATCATTTACACAGACCTCGTCCATATTCGATCAAATTATCTACAAAATTGCAACTTATACTTTGCGCACAAGGTAAACGTGGACAGACAACCAGCCAGACGGACGGATGGACACTGTAAGATCACTTTCAAAAGATATTCTGAGTCGATCGGTATACTTAAAAATTGGTCAAAATTTCTTTGTATTACACACATCGCCAAAAACTAATATAATAGCTTTTTCCTTAAAGTTTTGCTTTTATATAAAATCTGAAAGCTTAAAGTAACATTTATCTTTAATGACAAACTGCTTTGCCTTACAATTTTAGAGTAAAAATTAAATGTAGATGTCGAAATTGGAGCAACACGTTGGGTATACAGATAGATATTTAAAACAGAAAAATCATGTATTTTTTTATTTGCTGCGAAAGCTTTGTAGGCACACAGAAAAAAATATCTCAAGAAAATTTTAACAACACAGTTTGTTAAAAATAAAATTTTTGGTCAACAAACTTTTTGTTTGATTCAAAGAAAAAATTTATCAAATTTACACTTTGCAAAATAGCACTCAATAAAACATATTTAATAATGAAATAATTAAATATTTCTTCATATTCAATAAAAAAAAATATTTGAATCAAAGTAAAGACAGTATTTTAACAACTCTTGTCCATTTTTAAATAGCTCATAATTCTCATTTGTTTTACAGTTTTATTTGAATAATCACCCCTATTATAAAAGTCGTCATCGACGTCGACATCAATTTTAAATTGTTGTCACATCAAGTCGACGACTACATCACTTCGACGTTAAATTGGTATTTTATAAGAATGTTGTGTCGACGTTGACTAGTTATCGAAAATTTGACTGAAATAAAATTCCATCTCTAATTATTTTTTTTTTTTATTTTTGTTATAGCTCAGTTTTTAACGCTATTTATGCTATTTTCCGACATATTTTTTTTAACCGACTTAGCTATTTCAAATAAAGTGTAGGTAGAGTTTGTTTTCAATTTTTTCGCGAATTTTTGCCATGTTTTTGATAAAAGATATTTTTACTGTAAGTTTTCAGATTCTTTAAAGCTTTAACGTTTATTAATAAATATAAGACTTTTCTATCATGCCGCTGTTAGCAAATTTTTGCGAATTTCCGTTAATTTAGCAATTTTCAGCGAATATTTGCCATTCCTTATAGTTTAAGGGACTTTTAATCAATTTTATGGCTTTTTGGAAATATTAAAAATTTTCGTGAATTTTCGCTATTTTTGCATCAATTTTTTTCCGACATTTTGTCTTTAGCGATTTCAAATAAATTTTAGGGTTTGTTTCCAAATTTGAAATTTCCGCGAATTTAAGCCATGTTCGCGATTGAATCAATTTTTTCCTATAAGTTTTCTGATTCTTAACAGCTTTAACGGTTTTTAATAAATATTAGTTAGACTTTGCTATCATGTCGCTGTTAGCAAATTTTTGCAAATTTCCGCTAATTTTGCAATTTTTACCGAATTTTCACCATTCCTTATAGTTTTAGGGACTTTTAATCAATTTTATTGCTTTTTTTATATATTGAAAATGTTCGCGAATTTTCGCTATTTTTGCAAACTTTTCCGAATTTTCGCAATTTTGGCTCTTTGAGTCAATCTTCTTATATTAAAAATGTTGGCGAGTTTTCGCTATTTTAGCAAACTTTTCCGAATTTTCGCAATTTTCGCGTTAAATTTACTAATAAAATTTGTGCCCATAACTTTTTTTAAATTTGCATATTTTATTTTAGACGTATTTAATAAATTATGTTTACATTTCATTTAAATTGTCTTTAACTTTCATTTGAGTCGTCGCAAAATTTCCTGTCGACTAAAACAAGAACAATTCTACTCGACGCCGACTAAAAAGCGCCTTAGAAAATATCAATTGACTGCCAATAGTTATCGATTATTGTCAATAACGACTCAGAAAATACCATTACTGTTCAGGTTCCGTCGTCTTGTGTCGACGTCGACTTTCATAATAGGGGTGAATATATTGAGTTTTGCCAAAGTCTTTGGAAAAGGTTTCCTGATGATCTGGCCTAAGCAACCAGTGGAATGCGCATAGGAACTTACTTATCCCCGCATAATAAATCTTAGTGTTTTTATAAAAATATAAAAATTGAAAATTTATGACATCATCATTAATAAATAAAAAAATAAAGATTCGATTAACATTTTGTTTGATTTATTCAACATTTTCAACAATTTATTTTAACAAATCAAGTAAACATTTTGTTCAAAAAAATTATTTTGAGCAACAACTTATTTTATTGACTCAATAAACTTTGTTGTTGACTAAAAATTTAACAATTATACACACAAACTTTTTTTTACAATACCGCAAAAATCGTCATCGCAGAAAATTCAAAAATTTTTGTAATCAAATATGCGATTTTCGTATTCAAATATGAAAATGATTTTTTTCTGTGCAAATAAAAAAATTGCACATGTATCAGAATATGCCTTAAAAAGGAAAAATATGCGCTATAAACTTAAAAAATGCTAGAAAAATGCTCTTTTTGCTAAATTATTTCAAAAATAATGCTGCAAACGGTAAAATATGCACTAACAAATCGATGCCAAAATTCAAAAAAGGCTCTAAAACGGATAAATATATTGTTTCTGCCTTCATTGGTCGAACAAGGAAAAACATGCAATTGCATATTTATGGTTTCCCTGTTTATAGCACATCGTTATACCATATGATTTTTGAAGAAGTGCTATTTTCCAAAAGTTTTTTTTTCAATAAAGTCCATTAGCGAATTCGTCAGCACTTAATTTAATAAGAACTGTTAATTAAACACAGAAGCTATAAAAAATATGAAAATTGGTATGCTTTTCTTCCGAACAAGACCAGCAAAAGTAAAAAATGTGTCTTATTTTATTTATTTAAAAGTTTCGACCAACAATTGTTAATATTTTGTTTTTAAATTGCATATTAAAAGGGGAGTAACCATTCTTTCTCTAACATTATTGGACCAAGCACTTTTACGTTCTATTGCAAAACAACAAATAAAACGTTCAAAATAGGATATTTTCCTTGACTTAGCTATAGGCAAATAACTACCTTTTTTCCAGAAATCGTGGTTTTTGTACAGTAGTCGTTACCATATGTGATATTTGGGAGGACTTAATTTTCGTATATACATATAAACAGTATTCCAACTAGAAAATGAGCTAAATCACTCCATATAATCTAGGCAATTATGGGCTTTTCAATATTATGGCGAGCGAAATAAAAGATTCGACAACTTTTACTTGTTTTTTTTTTATTTGGCTTAAATTTAAACAAATTTAGTAAATTTTTTAATGTTTTACATTGTTTAAGGATATATGTACTTATAAAGGGAATTTTAAGTAAAACAATAAAAACAAGTAAGAAAGTATAGTCGGTCAAGCCCGACCATATGATACCCAGCACCACAGTACTTAAAAACACATCATGCTTATATGTCCATAAAAATATGGATTTATCTATGTTTATAAACTTCATTAAAATCGGTTTGAAAGTTTGTGAGAGGCCGAAATTGCCCCCTACCTCCCCTTGTGGTCCTATTTTTGAAAAACTGTATAGCTTATGTGTCCAAATAGATATGGATCTATCTATGTTTTAAATTTCATTAATATCGGTTTGAGAGGCAGAAATTTTCCCCTATTTCCCCTCGTGGGCCTATTTTTTAAAAAATGCATACCTTTTGTGTCCATATAGATATGGTTCTATCTATGTTTTAAATTTTATTAAAATCGGTTTGATAGTTTCTGAGCGGAAGAAATTTCCATTTTCAATAGGCGTGGTCCTTGTGCCAATAAGAATCTATGTTCCAAATTTTATCAAATTTTCTCCAAAATTGCGACCTGTACTTTGCGCACAAGGTTACATGGACAGCCACCCGGACGAACATCGTTAGATCGACTCAGAAAGTGATTCTGAGTTGATCGTTATACTTTAAGGGGGATAGGACTAATATTTTAAGGCGTTACACACATCAGCACAAATGTATAATACCCTCTCCACTATTGTGGTGTGGGTATAAATACAATTACGTTTATATGTTAACATTTTTTATATTAACGAAAACAAGTTTTAGAATTACATTAAGTTAAGAGTTTTCATTACTGAACAAATATTTAAATAGATTTTTACTAATGGGTGATTTTTTAAGCTTAGTTTTTTTAAAACTCTAATAAAACACTCAAATTTGCATCATATATTCAACATTTTTATTGGAATCGATAAATTGGTCTTTGCCATTTACTTTTTAAAAATAACTTTATGTAAATGTTGCCCGCGGCTCCGGTTCAAATGGTCCATTCGTAAGGTCCAATTTTGCACCACTTTTTCGAGCATTTCGGCCTGTATTTTATGAATAACACGTGTTATTTTATACTCTTAGGCTTCAACCGTGTTTGACTTGTCCACATAGACCAACGACTTCACAAAAGCCCACAAGAAATAGTCAAGAGGCGTCAAATCACATGATCTTGGCGGCCAACTCACAGGGTCATTTCGAGAGATAAACTGCTCACCAAATTCATCCTTCAATATATCCATTGTTTCACGAGCTGTGTGGCATGTGGCACCGTCTTGTTGAAACCACATATCAATTAAGTCCAACTCAGCCAATTGGGGCAAAAAAAAAGTCGCGTATCATGGCTCGATATCGTTCGCCGTTGACGGTAACGATTCTTTCACGGTCGTCTTTGAAGAAGATGATGCCACCAGCCTATAAACCACACCAAACTGTCGTTTGGGATGCATCCGTAACTCTTGTACGTAGGGATGCAAACGATACATCGATGTTAAGAAAATATCGATGTATCGTTCATAAACATCGATATTAACATCGATGTTTTGATGGACGATATATCGGCGATACATCGGCATCAAAACTAAAAAACATCGACATCGTCCATTTAATATTTTCATTTATTTAAATTTTTTTTAATAATATTTTAACTACATATTTTTAATTTAAATTTTTTAATTTTTTCAACTAAGCCCTTATTTAAAAAATATAAAAAGTGTATTTCAAAGCATAGCAGTACAAAGTAGACACGGCACGTAAATATGTAGATACAGTTATTTCCGCTTAATAGAGTTCCTAAAAATGAACGACTTTTGACGCAATTAAACGGGAACTCAATTAAAAAGTACTCGCTTAATTGAATCACCGACGCAATTAAAACGAAAATCGCCTAATTGTGCAATATGTGCAATAAAGCGAAACACCCATGTGTAGATAGAAAATAAAACTAATTTCTTTATTTATTTTATATAACATTTAAAAACATGACTTTCTTGCCGCAAAATAATTTGTTTTGACGTTTGTGGAGCAAAAACACATTAAGTAGAGGGAAGCAATTAACCGAAACATTTGCTCTTGATTTTCGCAATGCGGTCTTATTTTGCGAAATAATTAAGCGGGTGACGCAATTAAACGGAACTCAACTAAACGGGTATTTTTATATAGACAATTATACTGAATGATTTCGTTTTTTAGTGCAATAAACCGGGAAACTCAATTAAGCGGGGCTCAATTAACCGAAAACAACTGTACATACTGTACTAGCACCTTTTATAAGTTGAAGAAATGTTAAAACAATTTTGGAGACTGCAAGTGTGAAGGCCCAACTATAATATGCGTCAAATCTTATTGTACTGAAGAAAACTTTTTGTTAAGTTTTATAAATCTGTAATTTGCTTAAGCAAGGTGTGAAACTGATTGCACTTTCTGTACGGAGTCAAATGTTTTTTATTTTGTTTTTGTGTTTTTAAATGCATTTGCCAGGTTTTTTTTGTTAATTTTTAATGGAAGCTTAAGCAAGCTTATGCATATTACAATTGGGCCTTAAGATTTTCAGTACCAAAGACGAATTTGAGCAGCCCGTATAGCTGCAAAGTAGTTTATAACATCGATGTTGAAACATCGATGTATCGTATTTTTTACCGATGTTTTTTAGTATCGATGCTTATCGTGAAAACATCGAAGTTTTTAAATATCGATGTTTTTTTGAACGATGTTGCATCCCTACTTGTACGGCATGTGGCTGTTCTTCACCCCAGATGCGGCAGTTTTGCTTGTTTACGTATCCATTTAGCCAGAAATGAACCTCATCGCTGAACACAATTTTTCGATAAAACAGTGGATTTCCATCGAGCTGAATTTTGATAATAAATTTCAACGATTTGCAGTCGTTGCTCGTTTGTGAGTTTCTCCATGATGAAATGGCAGAGTATACTGAACACGTTTCACTTTCACAGATGTAGCTTAAACACAATTACCAACCAGTGCTGCCAGCCCGAAAAACTTAATTCATAAAAAATCACCCTTTACAAACATACTCATTAAAAACGTAGACGCATATTCGTGTAAAAAGTTCGGTTATTATACAAAGAGCCAATGCAAGAATGAAGAAAAGGAAAATAAAAAAAAATTTACTGTTTGGACTATAGAGTAAAAAAGTTATACTGTCCGGTTTACATCAGTTTCCGGATTATAGATGTGTCCAACAAATTACGTGTCCAGCTGATCGAGATAGTACTGTACTATGTAAATCCAAAATTGTTTTCTAAAGCCAATATTGATGCATAAAATTAATGCATTATCTTATGAATGAAAAACAAATAGCTTGACAAATGATTTTTTTTTTATTCTTGACACGCATTGAAAAAGACTGAGGGCCAAGTGAAATTATGCACCGATGGGCACCATTTTTAATAGGTTTGGTCCTGGTGACAGTTAGAACCAATGTATTAAATTTCGTCCATTTCCAAAATTGCGACCTGTACTTTGCAAATTACTAGACAGCCAGCCAGCCCGACGGACGGACATCGTTAGATCGACTCAGACAGTGATTCTTGGTCGATAGGTTTACTAAAGGATAGGTAAAGAACCAATTTTTTAAGGTGTTACAAATATCAGCACAACGCATAATACCCTCTTCCCTATTGTGGGTGCGGGTATACAAATATTAACCGTTAATTTAATATTCTAAATATAAAAAAGTGTTCTACAATATTTACTTCCCTTAAAAAAACTTATCATATGTAAATTCATATTACCTTTTCTTTTAATTACAATTGAAGCAGTTGTTATGTTAAATGTGCAAACCCACTCAATGGTGACATCAGCATTTGTAAAAAAAAAACAAGTTAGAGTGCTATATTCGGCTGTGCCGAATCTTTGAAACCCTCCACCGACAGCTAGGATATTTCAGAAGTAGGCTTTATATCGGACCTGTGAAAAATTAGGAACAGATCCTTACGAAAGTTAACATTGTTGTTTTAATATAAATATAAAACTGTTGCAGACAGTTTTACGCGAACTAAACGGTTTTCCGAGAGTAAGGTTTACATGGGGTCTGTGGTAAATTATGGACCGATATAAAACTGTTACAGACCAAAATTTACAAATTACCATAGCATTATTTTTACGGTTTTTGGCCAGGGTTTAAAAAACTGCAGTCGAAACCAAAAACTGTCAAGCAAAAAACGAAAAATTGTGTAAAACTTTACGCTTCTTGAGTTATTTTGACAGCGATTGTTTACATTTAATGAAGCAGAAATAAAAGCAACAGTTTTTTTTTTTTGGCCAATCACAAATGAACAAGTGGAAAAAATGGCAGTTTTTCTTCTTTGACTACAGTTTTTAAACGCGGTTTAAGGCGCTCTAAACTCTTTTTTAAGAGTGGGGCTATATATGGAGCCTATGGTAAATTAGTCATATAAAACTGTAACATATCAAAATTTGTTGCAATAGCGTTACTCTTTACGGTTTTAGGCACACTAAAGTGTTTTTCGAGAGTTGGCTTTATGGGGCCTATAATAAAGTATGGAACATTCTTCACGAAATTATGTGGCATAATTTCTAGTCATATAGAACGAACTTGTGCAGAATTGCATATCAATATGTGTATTTTGCCACTTTTTATTCTAGTTTTTGTAACAAAATTTCAATTTAGAGTGGTTGTTCCACATTTTGATTCATAACTTTTATGCTACGAAACCGATGTTCCTGCATTTAAATCCGAAACTGCTTAGGAGAACTAGAAACAATTTGACACTAATATTGTTCTTTTCTTTTGAGTCGTTCGAAAGTGACAGTGATTTTAACAGACGGACAGACATGGCTAAATCGGCTTAGAATTACTCAAGGACCCAGAATACATATATATATATATACTTTATGGGTTCTTAGATGAATATTTTAAAAGTTTCACACGGAATGACAAACTTAGTATATACCCTCTTCACAACTAGTTGTGGTGAAGGGTATAAAAATTAATAAATTATTTAATATCACACTTGGCAAATTTGTTAACAATAATCTTGTTTTATGTCTGTAACCGGATATTTTCGTTGTGGTTTTCAAAATAGAATATTCTATAATTAAATAATATTTATTAATGTAAACAATTTTAAAAAATTTATGTATTTGTATCTTAATGTTATGAAATAAAAGTAAAAATTTTTAGTTTTGTTTTAAAAATAGTTTAAAAAAAATTTATGCAAATTTTAAAAATTTAATAATAAAAAAAAGTACAAAAATTGACCAAAGTGATATAACTGGTCTAAATGGTCGTTAAATTAAATTAAAAAAAATTTTGGTTTATGTTTTAACGACACATTGATTTATAAAAAAAATATGCATATTTTAATAGTTATTGGTAATATTTGATCATACAAATTGATTATTTTTGCCAAAGAGCACGTGTAAACTATTTGAAATGTTTGCAATTTTGCACAGTTATGGAAAAAAAAACAACTTTATTTCTTGCCTACGCAAAACAATGATCCACTCCCTGATATTTTCATATGGTGATGGGGAAAATAAATAAGTTATGTGCGTGGGTTATTCAGCGAGCTTAGCAATTTCTTTTACTTAAAACATCATGATACTATACAACCTTAGCTTATACCTTTTGGCAGGGGCTTGAGGTGACACTGTCTTTATTACATTGTAACCTCGTAGTATATCTTGTCTAGAGATTAAATCTAACAAATAGTTCAAGTTCATGTTAAATACTAATATCTGATAGGCCAACCAACCGCATTGGGAGAAGCAGGAGTTTTTTTTAGATCCAATGTAGCGATCTGTCTAATCGCATTAAATAGGTTTGTTAAGTATAAAATAAGTTTGCCTCTTGTAATTATGTTGACCTGTAAGGGAGGGGTTTTCGCTAGAAGTAAAGACTTATCGGGGTTCCGCCTAATCGGCCCACAAATAGTTGAGCAAAAAACTATGACTACCTCTAATTTTACCCATAAATACTTTGTAGTTGTTTATGTTTTTGTATACCTGGAGAACGACAAGAGCCAAAGTTTACAAATTAGGTAAAATCATCTTGGTTATCAATAGACAACATCCAACAAAATGTGTGCAGGAGTGGAGAAGTCAGCGTGGCACAAAATTGATTTATTTATCAGGGGTGTGCTGGAAATCGTAAACGTAAAACGCCTGAATTTGGAAGTTGTTTTTAATACACTTTCAATCAAATTTTTATAATTTTTGTTATAAAATTCGGTTTAACAGAGAAATATTTGTATAATATTTGTCATAAAATTCTTTTATTACAGAAATCTTATAAAAAACGACTTCTTAAATTTTGGCGTTTTACGTTTCCGATTTCCAGCACACCCCTGTATATCTAAGGAGAGGTAGGAGAAAACTGTCCAATTATGGTACAAATAGCTGGGTTATTTCCAATAGTTTTAGTATTTCGAATTTTACATTTTGGACTGTTCCCAATATACATAATTGTAAATATTTCTTGTATGTGTTTTATTGATGCCAGAAAATCGTCATAACACTATTACTTTTAGTAAAAAAATCGTCAATCGTCATTTTACTGTATTTTCTCAAAAAAAATCGTCACATCTAACAACCCTTGATATTAAGCATTAATTTTGCTCCATATAAACTATTTACACGCCACTATTTGGCGATTACAACAAATTCTTCATATAAAATCATACAAAATAAATTTCACTCTTGCTTTGCTTTATAGCCGTAAGAAAAAAAGTAGTTTAAGCAAAAGCATCGTCTCCGCAAAACGACTGCTGACTTTTTGTAGAGTTGTGTTTGTTTTCATGCATTTGTTTTTGTAGCAATTGTTTTTGATATCTTCATCATGGTATACATAAACAAAGTGCGTGTTGGTTTTTTAATTGTTGTAATTCTGCACAGACCTAATAATTGGACCATGAACAAAAGCAAAATAAAATGACAACAAGAAAAAAAAAAATATTTTTATAAAATAATAAACACGAGTTAATAAAAACTCTAAAATTTATTAAAAATATAAAAATGGAACTGTTTTTGTAAAATAAATAAAAGAAACTTTAATTTCAGTAAGTTACTGAATGCATAGCAAAAGTATACGTATGCAGCATAAAAAGCTACTTTTAAAAAATATTTTTAGAAAAGTGGCGTATGCGGCACAAAATAGTATTTTTCACTTTTAATAAAGTACTATTAACCTCTAACTTCATTCATGAAAGTTGACAAAAATGTAAATTTTTCTTTAAAACATATGCCAGAAGCAGCGGAGAAAATATAAAAAATTCTATCGTATACGTTTTGACAAATCTTCATGTAAACCTTTATTTAAACATTGCTTAACTTCTTTGCTCTGCCCTCGTATTATTTTATGACATTTTTCTGCCACCAAATGTATGAACAATTATAATTGACTAGTTTATGGTCACTTGTTTAAGATCACTCGCCAAACAGGTTTAAATGCATTTTTATTGCAAAAACAACAGAAATTAAAAAAAAAGAAAAAAACACAAGATTGTTAAATATTAAGCAAAACAAAAAAAAAAAAAAAAACGAATAAAGTCAGATCTTAAACTGACATCACTAAGATTTTGATGATGATCATTATGATGATTATACCCGGTTGCCCTGACCTTAACATACTTAAATTGTTAAAGTTATTTTTGTTGCTTTTTAATTTTTTTTATATTATTCAAAAAAATGGCTTATGACTGCGGCGATCTAGAAAAGGCAGAGAATGTCACTAAACAAATAAAAAAAAAGCACAAAGATTTTCATAATATACAGGGTCGCTCTAAAAGAAACGAAAGGGTTTATTTGGTTTAAAAATTGATTAATTTAATATGATTTACTCTTTTATTTTAAGATTGTTGTAAAAAAGTCTTGGAAACTTCTGTAAAGATAAGTGGTACTATTCAAAGTATTATAATATTTTTATAACTTTTAGTACAGCTTCGTTTTCAAAACTTGTTCGATTGTTATTTTTTAATATGATTTTCAGTCCATTAAGAAAAATATGGGCAACTAAAAAATCCTAGGGCATTGTGGGTATTGTGGAACACCTACTTTTGTCTTGGTAATTTTTAAAAAAGTATAAGCAAACTCTTCATTGAATTAGTTGGAATATGTTTCTAAATCGATTTCCTAACTATGTTCTTCACAAAAATTATATTTTGTTCTTCACAAAAATTATATTTTCTTAATACTAAAAAAGTTACAAATGAAAAATCTGAGATACCTCCAAAACAGTGATTTGAAAAATGAAAGGGTAATGTGGAACCCCCCTGGTGGGTAATATGGAATACTATTACATATTACCAGAAAAAAATAGTAATAACATAACAAATTCAATTAAGGATATAATTTTGTTATTTTAATTCATTAACAACATAAGACTTCCTTCTTGGCATAAATTGTTGCTTAAAAAAATATCCCATTTATAATTATTTCTCAGCCTTCATGGCTATTGGTGGAATAGGTTCCACAAGACCCGCCTTCAGTTATTCCACATTAGCTGATTGTCAAATCTTTTAAAACAAATCTTATAAATATTACAAAACTTATTAAATTTCCATGCTAACCAATTTAAAGTATTGTTTAGTTAACAATTTGTAAACATTGTAAAAAAACACAAATAATATATCAGAATTTGGAGCAAAATAACGGTTTGAATATGCACACAAAAAAGTCGACAACACCTGTTTTCACTTAAAGACCGACAAAAAGCTAACAGTGCGACCATTTGCATAGCCGAAGCCGTAATGTTAATATTTTTATGTAAGCTATGCTAACATACAGGGAGCGTGTCTACATAACATTTAGTTTGGAAAATTAAGGGGGGTTCCACATTGTCCACCTATTCTACAATACCCGAAGTTACTCTACTCCAACTTAAGTGTACAGTTTGGTCTGGATTATTATCCAAAAGGGTTATTGATCCATATTCAAGCAAACGTCGGTAAAGCAGTTAACATCGGTGCTGCCTAATACTGCGGCATGTTGGTAAATTTCTTTAGGTTAGCTGTTAAGAAGCTTCTTCAAATCTGCCCTTTACAAGATAAAGCCACGTCACATATAGATGTGGCGCTTTTAACCACTGGGTTACAAACAATGCGTTTAGCAACAGCCCCGTGTATAAGCGCAACTAGAACGCAAAGGTAGCAGTTTGAGTGAATAACTCGGCAGAATCATATACTCGTCTCTTGCTTTTGAGCTGAATATATAACATCCGCTGCTTTTTGGCATTCTGGCATCATCTGTTGAATAGCAATAGCACCTAGGGAGATGCGCCAGCAGGCCAAACTTCCACACAAGTCGTGGAAAATCAATTCTTAAAGGTGACTTTTCAAGATCTCCCTTGCTTCGACTTTGGGTATTAACTACAACCACCACGTGATGCCCGAGGGGGCTTCACCGTGGTACCAGATAGGATTTCTGCTCAGCCGCTATCTTAAGAGATCTGCCAATTTCGAACTCTGCCGAATTCCAGGTATTGACTGCACCTGATTTCCCCGGAAGATGAAACACCATAAGGTGAAATATCATTAAAATGTTTTCCTACATATCCCCGTGGGGCAAACAGTTGAACTATTTTTGGTATATTTTTGGCAAACGCATGTGATTTTGTTATTGTTTCATTAAGGACCAACATTCAACGGTAATGGCGGCACAAATCTGTTTTCAGATTAACTAAACCTAGTTTAACTGAGTTCTTAAAAACCCAGACTAATGCCACTTAAATTGGCCCTCTCGTTGGGAGAATTTATAACACAAAAGCATATCCCAACTAAAAAATAATATTCGAGCTGAAATGCAAGTGATAGCATCGAAATTCTTAAAAAGGGGCAGGGCCTTAATTATCTAAATTTCCTACTTATTGATAAAGTGCAATAGGAAAATAGTAATTGACCTTAGAGGAGTATGTACACGTTAAGCATTTATCACCAAGCGCTATGGTAGACGATACTGGATGGAAAATCATAAAATTTCGATATAACGGCGAATATTACGTTCAGCACACGTACACGAGGTAATTAGCCTGCTGGACAAGCATTTTGACCAGGGCCAGACAAATTTGTGAGGAAATCGTCAGTTCTCTCAGAAAAAATAAAAAAGTCGTCTTTATCGTTTCGAAAAATCGTCAAAAAAATCCGACAATTTAAAATTTAGTTTTTTTTAAACAATTTTTGGTTTGATTTTTATAAAAAAAGCATTCAAACAAAAACATAATTACTTCATACCCAGCTAGCATTTTCAATCGTGTAAGAGCTACTGGGAGTCTCATGAAGAGCGTCTTTGATCGTCGATGAGCGTATTTTTGAATCGTAGAAGATTCCTCACACGGTAAAAACTGTAACATGAGTGAAATTTTTCCATATCACAGCGAAAGACGCTTCTGCAATCGTTGTGGGAATCGTTTAAGACGTGGGTAAAGATTATCTAACGAGAATTTTATGTCAAGAATCGTATGAGACTTATGTATATATTCTCTTACAACTCGTGAAATGCTCGCCGTAAAATTGTTGAAAATATGATTTATACAGAGAGTCGTAAAAGTTTCATTTGATGATGGTTTGACGAAAGATAAACAAAGTGTAACATTGTGGTTTTTGTACTCTGAAAAAAACCCAAGATTTTCTTACGACTTGCATATTACAGCCGTACCTAAAAAAGCGGTGAGTTTTTGAATAGAGCGGTCTAAACGCTTTGCAATTAGAAAAACCGATTTTGACAGCTCGTTTAAAAGTGAAGTTTGCCGCTATTGTTATTTAATAATGGCAATTTAGTAATTTTTTTGATCAATCTAGCGTTTTTATCTCTATTTTTATTTAGATTTTTTTGTGGGTTTTTTTAAACAAGAAAGCTATCACTACTGTTCGTGACGCAACATTGACGCTCTTGCTTTGGTATGGCATATCAGCGTAAAAGCTAAGCGAAAGAAAACGTTCCGCCTCCCGCTCTTGTTAAGGTAGAGCTGTAACATTCCAATATTAAAAAACTAAATTATCAGAAAATGTAATATTTTATTAAAACTTTGGAGACTGAAAAAATCGTCACTTCTTTTAAAAAAAATCGGCACTTTGCTAATTTTGAAACAAAAAATCGTCAAAATGACGATAAATCGTCAAATCTGGCAGCCCTGATTTTGTCCATGTACAGAAGAATTATAGACTACTGAAAACATTTCGTTGTTTTCTTGGGCCACCCTGTAGTCTTTATTTCTTGTATTGAAAGTGAAATGAATTCAATAAATATGTTAATTTTTCAATCTGTTTGTCAAAATGCGTAAGCTTGAACGTGTCTGGGAGTCTATGCATTTAAGTTTTATTTTAAATATAATTATATGCTAATTTGTATAATTTAATTATATTTTATACACATAAGATAAGATAAGACTTGTTTGAATGTAAAATAAGAACATTAAATTAAATATGATTTTTGCAAAGTTTTGAAATATTTTTTTGAAGTTTAAAATTTCTATTTAAATTTCTTCTTAAATGTTCAACAGTTTAGATCATTTATAAACTTGTTAGTTGTTAGGTATTTTTTCTAATCCAGATTGACAGGAATTCAATAGCAATAAAAATTTTATATAATTTTAACATAACAAAGGGTTTCTTTTTCAGGCCGTAAAAAACTTGAAATTGTAAAAAATATCACAATAAATTAAATTGAATAAAACAATTTTTTTATTCAAAAGATCAATACATGGCATTAAGATTTGAAAATTGTATCGGCCATATGGGCATCGCAACTGTTCTAGACGATTGAAGAAATAAGGTCCGATGATGCTACTGTGTGTAAACCACACGTTGGGTTTTTGGTTGTTTTTTATTTAATGTAGTCTGTAGGGTCTGTTTTGGAGTGGTCTCGCTCCATACGCGGCAATTTTGATTACTAACAAACGCCTTAAGGCAAAAATGAGCCAAACGCCATTAAAATCACGAAGTCGTCTATAAGTTGAGCGGGCCGATTACTTATTTTTAAAGTAAATTTGGATAATATGGTGGCGTTATTCAAGCATGAATCTATTCATAATGAGTGTACTAAAAAATACCCTTTACATTTAAGTCTGTATAAGACTTCCGTGTTTTTTTAACTCTCGCTGTGTTTTGGCAACTTAACACCTCAATTTTATTTAATATGAACAATTTATTTCAGAAATATCAGGCGGATTTTCAAATTGATAGATTTATGTTATGTTCACACTTTGGTTTTTAAACGTGTTTAAGCATCTCGAACATGATTTAGCTCTAATCAGATCAAAATCGAGAAGATTATTCATACTTTAAAGTGATTTTCTAATCACTTTAAATTGACATTAATAAAATTAAATCATTTGAATAATCACATAGAATTCTCTGAACATACCTAAAACCTGAGTATGGTGTAGCATCGGCCAAAATAAACGTACCTTTCAGGTGTATTGCCGGCCACGATTTCTCATAAATGTTTGTATTTCGTCCTTAAAAAAATACATCAATTTTATTCAATTTCATCATTTATATGTTGAAATAAACTTCTGATAACTTTATTAAAGTATTTTTATCCATATTTAATAAAAACTTAGAAAGTTTAAGCAAAAAGGATTCACTGGTTTTCAATAGAGCTAAAAATAAAACTTGTCGAAGATTAGAATTTTAGCAAAAATGAGAAACACCTGCTGCATAACAAAGAAAAAAGGCTTTTTATTTTATAATAAAACTAAAAAACACTTCCACTTCTTTGCAAATTTTAAAAGCGCTTCTAGTTTAGATTAAGCGGACGCCCGCATGCACTCAGTGGCCCTTTTTATGTCCTGAGGTCTAAATCCTACGAAATTTGTCTATCAAGTTCCGGAATATCTCAAATGAAAAACTCTTGCACTGCAGGGAAATTCTAAAGTTGATCTTAGTTTAGATTAAACGCATTACCAGTACACACTTGAGTGACCATTGTAATGCCATGAGGACTGAATACAACAAAAGCTTAAGGCACTTAAAAACTAATCAGTATATACTTTTAACGAAAATCGGAAGAAAAATATTGACACTGAACCCAACAAAAGCTTAAGGCCCTCAAAACTAATCAGAACTTTTAATCGGAAATCGGAAGATAAATTATTGTCACATTTATAGGACGACTTAGGTTTGAAAGTAACGTTTTATAAAGTTTCTAAGTCTATGCTTTTACAGAACCTACCAATCGCAAAGGTTTTGAACTGATTTATTCTTATTAATTTTTTCATTTATTTCTTTAAAGTCCACATAAACAGAACATTTCGACATACTGCAAAGGTTAGCCTACTCAAATTTGGATGTTACTAAAGGCTAGTTTACACTTTTATACTTTGTATTAATACATGTCAAAAACTCAAATAATATGACAAAGTGCGATAGTGCGAATGCAATGTGTCACGAAAATGACAAGTAATATGAAAAAAGTTTGACATCCCATACGACTTCATCGTTTTTTGAAAAATTTCTAAACAATAATACTTTTCATTGGATCAGGGTTGCATTTTATTTCATGTGTGAGTGTTTATACTTTGTGTGATGGTGTGAACACAAACTGTCATGTTAAATAAGATTTTTTGACAGTCGCAACAAAACTTATTAGATTTCTATCTCACAATGTGTTATGGAATACGTAAGACTTGTGAGATAGTGAAAACTAGCCTTAATAAAACTCTAAACATAAGGATGCTGTTTTCTCCTTGTACTTAACTTATGAAAAATTTTCAAAAGATGCAATCAATTTATTTTTTGTCCCTGTTTAAAAGTCATGAATAACTCTACATGAAAAATGTGATTTCCGCTTTTTAAATAAAAAAGTCAAAAGTTTATTTCATGGATTCAAAAAACAAAAAAAAAAAAAACAATACAATTAAAAAAAAGTTTTTTTTTACAAAAAAAAGTTGGCGCTTTAAGTGGAAAGAATTAAATAAGAAAAAAATTCCAATAGTTGGCTACTCACGTCAAACGATTGGCACGGCACGATTAATAAAAATAGTGTTAGAGAAAAAACCCACGATAAATAACATAAACAAAAAAATTAAAAACATTATTCTCATCGACAACTTTGAAAACTGTGGCGTTAATTCTCTATACAACACGAGCACGAATGTAAACACTAACTAAAAAAAACTACAAAATTATGCACATAAATTAATAAATTTAAATAAAATAGACTAAAACTCATAAAAGTTGTTAGAAAAATTGCTTTTTTGAAACAATCCATCCAAACTAGAGTTTGCATTTAATTGCAGTTTTTCATAATCGCAGATACGATAAAAAAAAACTTCCCAATAATTAGGATTATTAATTAATCACACTTTTCGCATTTTAAATCGAAATTTTTTTTTTTTATAAAAATTTTATGTGGATTTGCATTTGAGCTTAACTTTAGACGGTGGACTCCACAATCGTTTCAAGAAAGGCATTTTGTGATCTGAAAATCGGACTCAAACCGAATTAATGCATCAGGTCGTGCCAATCCTACAACAATAGAAAATAGATTGTTACTTTTGCTGGTTATAACACTGGAAAACAAGATTTGGTTTAATTTAAGATTTTTAATCTTTATCACATGAAATTAAAATAAATCTTTGCTTAATTTAAAAAAATACAATATAAAATGGATTTATTTAAAAAAAAATTCTAACAAATTCATAACATGAATCTGCTGCTAAATAAATCTTAGTTTTTAAAAATCTTTTTTTTTGTATAAATGGATCGAAAGAAAAGAAGGCCAAACAAGCTGAACATAAAAGTCAAGTCCATAAACATCTTTTAAATTTTATATGCAAATTTTTTTTGCCAATGGTTTTTGATTTATCATCCGCTTGACGATTTTATGGCTGATTTCATAACTTTATCTTTTTCCCTTTTTTTTAATGAAGAAAAAAATACATTTTATTTAACACTTTTTTTAACATAAATTTTCATGCACTTCCTTAACCAATAGTCGTAACTAATTTTAAGAAAAAAAAAAAAAAAAAAGAAAATAAATATATTAAAAATAACATCACAACTCAGCGAGATTTTGATAAAACAAACGCTTTTTAGGACTATAATGAATAATTCTGTGGCATTTTGACAAAACATCTTAAATAAAATTTAAAAAATTGAAAAATATTTTGATAATCATACAAATTTTCGTTAAAAAAACATTTTTGTTTATGTTTTAAAATTTTGTATTATAAACAAAATCTTTCTTTAATTTTTTTTTATTTTATTATTTGATAAAAAAGATTTTTTCACGGAGTTTTGTTTTAAAAACTTTTTTGCTATCTTATCTCGACTTAAGATGTTCTGTCAAAATGCCACAGAAATGTAAATGATATTTTTGATTAGTCTAGTCAATGGAAAAATTTGGTATGACTCATAAATTAAGAGTTTAAACATAAACAAAGCGCTTAATAAAATTTACATTTGATACAAATGATCACATATATTAATGGCAAGAGAAATCTAAGTTTAAACAAATTTGCAATCTACTCGAAATCCCTAATAAAAGAAGTTTTGTTACAATAAATATATCCTAAAAAATCTGCAATATCGACGATTGTACTAGATTAATTTTGCAAGGGGGTCGGTCGAGAGAGCCTCGTTGGTTTCAACAGTGGACAGCAAGTAGGTGTAGACAGTGGGTGAGTTTGTCATTTGAAAAGGATTGACTATTTGTACAAAGCCGTTGCCTTTATATTCGCTTTACTTTTCCATTATTCGCCTTGACAAAAGCTAATGATACCAAAAATTATTTTTTGATTTGATTATCCAAATTTAGTGATCGACAAAATTTTTTTTTGTAGATTTTAATTTCATTTTAATTTTTCAACCTTTAATTAGTTTTTTGAATATTTAAATTTGTTATTGGAATAATTTCATTCAAAAATTTTTTTCTGTGTTTTGAAGAGGCTTTATTTAAAATTAAAGTTAAGCAACTTCGATTTAAAATTTTTTAATATTTGTTTTTAAAGTTTATTCTACGATACGTACTTTAAATTTTATAAAATGTTTTTTTGAATTCAAAAGCGTGAATTTTTTTAAAATGAATTTTAAAATTGAGACTTTTTTGTTAACATAAAGCTGATTTAAAAATTGAAGTTGTTCCTCTTTATACTTCTAATCGAAGGTAGAAGGGGTATACATATAAAATCAGGGGCCGGCTATTCGACCGAAAGCGGTGGCCAGTTAAAATCAGAAAAACGCGATATTATTCGATCGTCAAAAATTTCGCGCAGGAGAGCCATAGTTAGACGAGCTGTACCTCCGTATTGTTGGAACCACCACTTTTTAATAATCAAACACTTGATAGGATTAATTGCTAGACCATTAGCGGTGGCTCACCCGTAAACAGGATCTAACTCCCGGGTTAAGGTCCTCACAAATTCATCATTCGCGGTGTGGCTGAATTCAATATAAAGCTAACATCATCTGCATTCAATCTAACCCTACAATGCTCAAGCTTATCCTGAAAATCATTCACGTATAACGAAAAAAGTAGCGGGCCTAAGATTGAACCTTGCGGAACACCTCAACTTAATGGAAAAGAGCTTGAAACTCAGAAGGTTGGTTCAAATTATTGATATCTATCTATTAACAAGGAATATATCAGACTTGTGGCAGTTGATGCAAATCTAAACATATGGTTAAGCTTTACTGCCACGCTTTCGTTCGCACAAATTAGAAATTCTCAAAATTTGTCTTACGCTTGCAAAATTAAAACTATTGTATATAAATGGTAGTAATCAGAATTTGGTTGAACATTTGAAGTATATAAAAATTGTTCATTTAAGGTCTTTGCATCGGGTGGACAGTGTTCTTCAACACCAGGCTTGCCAATACCAATTTCGCGTATTGTTTGTCACTTTTTCGTAGAGTCGATAGCGCTTAATTAATTAGCCTATTGGTTATCTTACGTGATACTCGGTATTCTGCAAACAATTCTGCGGTTTCAAAGCGTTTTCACCGAGCATATAGAAAGTAAGGTTAGGTAAGGTTAAGAAGGGTTATGCGCCCAAGGGCATACCCACACCCGGAGACCAAAATGGTCCATTGTAAATCCTAGTAACATAGACTAAGAAAAAGAGAGAAGAAAGGAATTGATATATGTAGTCAAGATAAACATCAGAGAACGATACTCTCCCCACAGTCCCCTCATCAAAAATAACCAGCCCATTTCCCTGACAAAAATCAGTAGATCGACAGGATTACGTCGAACCTAACTCCCAGTTCGTCATTAAACCTAACTCGCAGCCATTTCTGTCTGAGACCCTGTATCCTAGGACAGTTGCACAGTACATACTTTCTTTAGCTCCTCAGCATCCTCGCATAATCTGCAGAAGTCCGGTATGGTATTACTTGTAAAAGCCCTAACAGGAGAATGACGCGTCAAAAACCCTATAAAAGTTCTGAGACCACTCTTATCCAAGCCCAATAGAATCTTGGTTGCCTTTGCATCTAATCCGGGCCATAACGCACTAAAGTTCTATCCATCCAGGACCGATAAACGGTATCGCTTAATCTATTCCGATCAACCCATATTAGAGACACAAGGGCAAGTTACTGCCGACGTTTTAATTATAGGATTTTATATTGAAGACCCAATTCTGTTTGAACAATTGTATTAGATAGAATTTGAAGTCTCTGCTTCATAATAAAATCTATTTTTACCGACTTAATTTCTGCCATAAAAAAATACTTTAAAAGATTGTGTTTTTACAATATTCCAAAAAATCGGCGAAATTGTATGAAACCGTTAAAATCAGTAACAATATTTTATATGAAACGGATTAAGCGCTTTTTTAAATTAAACATAATTGGACACACTCGAAATGCAAAACGATCAATGAATAACAATAATATTTTTGTTTTAAGTAGTAACAGCAGCAGCAGCATCCACTAACAAAAATTATTGTTACCACTGTGACTGCGGCTGCCATCGCTACGTCTACCTCGGCGACTTTAACACGATCTCAAGCTTTGTTTGCTGTTGCTATTGTTTAGCACCTTAACGCAGAATCACAATTGCCAAAACTTAAATAAGATACAAAGCAGAGTTGCCGAAAATTTTTGTAAAATACCAATAAAAAAAGCTGATTTTTTCCCAAAACGGCAAAATAAAACTTTTCACTACATTAAAATACAACAAGATACATTTTCGAGATACAAATTCAAATCAATAAAACTAATTATTTTACAAAGAATTTTTTAAAAGTAATAAATTTTATTAATTCAAAATACTTAATTATCTTTAAAAGATCAAAAACTGGTAAACAAACTTTAAATAATTTTCAACGAAATTGTATCTACAGAAAAAAATTAACTTTTTCTCGAATATGGACTACAACTTTTATGTTATAACACTTTCTTGTATACCAGACTTTTAAAAAATTGTATTCTTATTATTTAGTTCTGCTTTAAAACTTGTGAAGTTAACAAATACAAACTTCACTTCAATAAGAAATGGAACGCTATACTCCTCAAGAACACGAAAAATTTGTTTCGATTTTTTTGCAAAACTTTTCATCGAAAGTCATAATGAGCGAATATGCCCATTTTCATCGCTATGGATATGTAAAAAGGCACCCGCTCAAAGTAACTGTCTGGTGTGGTGTTTATGCTGGAAGCGCCATCGGGTGTTATTTTTACGAAAATGTCGCAAGCCGAACGACTACTATGAACGGCGAGCGCTACTGAGCCATTATCAACGACTATTCACTACCTTTACTGGACTAATTCGGACTGGAGATCATGTTGTTCCAATAAGACGACCTACAATTGAAATTCTGCAACTGAGAGATGCATTTCTGTGTCGCCTGATCTCTTCTGAATGATTTGCACTTGCCGGCAAGATCGCCCAATTTAGAAGTGTATGACGCTTCTTTTTGTGGGTTTTTTTTTGAAACCTATGTAAGCAAGCCTCAGACTCTTGAATTCCTCAAAGATAATATCCGTCAGGTATGCGTGAACTATCGCCGGAAGTTCTGACAAGAGTTATGGAAACTACCATAAAACAGGCCCACATAGTGACCAATTCTGTCGGCGGCCACTTTGCCGATACATTTTTTCTAAACAGGAACAGAAATTTAAACATCAAATTAATACAATCGAAAAGCAAAACTAAAAGCTTTGATTTATTGACAAAAATTACAGTCAAAGAACATCGGGTGACTGTTACCAAATGTTTGAGCAAAATTTGTTTCTCTAAACTTAACCTTGACTGAAAAATCATTCAAATCCGCTTGCAAGGTACCATAACTCAACTCCAAATGCAAAAAAGGCCGATATTCTACCCCACTAGGACGAGACCCGTTTAAACATTCATGCTATCCTTAAGTGAAGGTTACATTAGTTAGAAATGTACTGATCTAACACACCATGGAATTTTACTAAATGCCACAGATATCGTACAATCCATCTAATGTGACGGATCCTTTTTCGTCTAGTCGCCTTCTTGCCAATGCAGGGCAGTGACAGAGGAGGTGCTCAACGTTTTTCTCCTCATTTTCGTTATCGCAGCTGCGGCAGTAATTATAGGGTCTGGGTTCCAGGCGCTGTGCATGTCTACCTATCGGCCATGATCTGACAATAAAACGATTTGAAATTCAATGGTGTTCTGAACTCGTGCGTTTTGCTTGCGATCTGCCATAGTCTCTTAAAGTTCCTGTGAGCATAATTTTGCGCTTTGAAGTCGAAAACTAAAATTGACAAATCGATAGTAGAGACATGGTACGCCTGTCATCCATGGGGCGGACCACAATTGCCTGATAATCCTTCAATCAGTGTTCGAATCCCATCTTTCGTTAGCAATATCGATAGTCAATCGCCGAAGTTTCGGTTTGTCAACGTCTTTCAAATCCAGTGCAAGATCATCCGCTCTTTATTCTCTATGTATATTCCCGTGCCCTGGGATCAATATGATCTTGATGTCAAACTGCGTTTGGGAATGAACGACATTCCTGAGCTGTTCTCTGTTTTCCTAGAGTCAAACTTACTTAAAATTTCAGATTTTACTTCTTGCTGCTAGGGCTACATAGACTGATTTAGTGAATAATTAAGGATTTAAAAAACTTAAATTTGATCCTCCTTCTGGCAACACTGATACAGACAGACAATAACAAAATGCTACAAACTATACAAAACACAACAGCAGCACCAGCAACAATTACCAAACGAAGAAGACGTTTTAGAAGTGGGACTTTTATTAACCCAGTAGACGTATTGCGGTACGGACGTGTATCTCATGATAATTAAAAAAAAAAACGGTCTTATTTTTTTATTTGAAACATTAATTGTAAAAAAAATAATAAGAAAACAACTATCAAGTGACATATTAAAATAAAATTTTAATTAACGGTTTTTTATAATTTGTATTTGCTTTTGTTGAGATTTTGTAAAGAAAAAATTTAATTTAAAAAAATCAAAACAAAAGACTAGTGGGTGTCTTTTTCTAAAGTTTCGTGTTGCTATTTTTTTTCTAATTAATTTTTTCCCAATTATTTAATACAGTTTACACATCAATATGATTTTAATGAAAAAAGTTTAAAAGTTACAAAATATATACATATTTTTTCTCTTGTGTATAAATTAAAGTAAAACAAGCAAAAGCTGAAAAATAAATAAATAATAACAAAAGTAAAATAAAATTAAAAATTTTAAATAAATCACGAAATCTTACGAAAATTTCAAATAAGAAAAAAAAGAAGAAGTGTTAACAGAAAAACAACAGAAGCAACAACAACAAATACACAATAATGAAGTTAGCAACATTTTTAACGCCACAACCACCAGCATCATTTGCGGCATTTGGAGGAGCCCTAAATAAGCGCAAAATTTATTTAAGCATTTTAAGTCTCATCATTGTTACACTATGGAATACACACAGTGTGACAGCAGCTCCAGCCAAAATTGGTATTTTTAATAAAAGAAATAACAAAAAGGCTTTTTTCTTCTCTTTTTCTATTAAAAAAAAATCCTTAATTTTCTTTAAAATTTTTTTATGTTGTCTTTTTAATTTCGTATTTTACAAAAATCTTTGAATTCTATTTTTTTAACTTAAAGGGTTTTGGATCTTTTTGAATTATTTTTCTTGTTAATAATTTCTTGCATTGCTTTAACTGCCTTTGCAAACCCTAAAAAAATTGACCTAAATTCCCATTAACCTAAAAATAATCATTTGTATTAAGAAAATAACACACTATTTCCATAATGAAAGCAAAATGCAAAAAATATTAAATAAAAAAACAAACAATAACAAGTAAGAAAGTATAGTCGGTCAAGCACGACCATATGATACCCTATACCACAGTATTAAAAACAAATTTTTGAGAGTGTACCCTATTTGGGACTGATGGTCAATTATGGACCCATCAGAACAAAATTATGTTATGAGGTTAAGATTCATATAAGAGTTTTTTGTGCTGAATATTATCTAGATATCAACATCCATATGAGATTTGTTCTTCTTAAAGCGATTTTAAAGAGGGGCTTTATATGGTACCTTTGATAAATTTTGGATGTACATGAATACATGACATAGTACATATTATAAAAGTTAGCGTGGAAAAATTTTATATCAGTACCAACCTTTATGAGGACATGGACCGATTTGGAACAAATTTGTTAACAAGATTTATGATGCAATAAGCCAAATATAATCTAAATATGTATCAACTAGGGTGCTCAATTAATCGGGTTTTATTTTTGTTCGATTAAACGATTAATCGATATTTCGCTTTATTAACTTATTCAATTAAACGAATAAAATTTTTAAATTAATTACGAATTTTTTTTTTGATAATTTAAGAAAAAATAGTACTTGCGTAAATAAACAATTTTTTTAAATAAAACTTGTCAATGTAGCTGCAAATTTTTTCGTCACTTTGGGGCACTTAGATTTCATCCTCTATGCTATGCTATGCTTCTGCAAATTATTTCCTCTAGAGAATCGATCGAAGTATCTTGTTTAAAATATTTATTCATTGGACCACTTGTTGCCCCTTTGATTTTGCTGGTGAAGCATCTTCTTTAAGTACTATGTTTTAGTCACTGTGTAAGTGGTAAATTAGTGAAGTTGTTGAATAACATTTACGTTAATACATTTTTGGACGCCTGTGACATTTAGCATTATTAGATTTATCTTTCGTACAATATTTTTAAACCAAACTCATTCTTAAGAGAGAAACGCTTAACTATTTTGTTAAAAAATACGGGCGTGTTCTAGAAATCGAAATGAAGTGGATTTAAAATGAGCAAATTTTAAAAATGACCCTGTAATGAAAGTTCATCCAAATATTCCATTTTATCTACTTCATTCTTTTAGTATCTATGACTTTTGCAAGATCGACACTTAAAACCATGAAAAACTACGGTCATTTTGTAAATAATTGAATTTAAATTATCGTTCGATTTCAATTTCACTTCATTTTGATTTCTAGAACATACCTACTCAATAAATATTTACTTGTGTGCAATGTATTATATAATTGTGTTATAAAAAATTTAAAAATATAAGCTAAATTACACGCTAAACATGACTGTTTTTTTTTTAATTCCAACGGACACATACATTTGGTTTGTTTATTCGACTTACCCCCAATTCCACCAAGTTTAGTTATAATTAACTATCAGTTATAGCTGTCAAGACATATTGTTAACTTGAAGTTAAAGTAATATTTAATTAGTTTTAACTGAACTTGATGAAATTGAGGGTTAAAGCTTTAAAAAAATTATACATTTAACAAAAATGCTATATATTATTATGATTCGATTATACCGATTAATTAATTCTTCGATTAATCCTTTAATCGAAATAAGCAATTTTAAATTATTCGAACAATTAATCGTTTAAAATTGTTCGATTAATTGAACAATAATTAATCGACTGAACACCCTAGTATCAACATATGGGCACAAATACTTTATTGCGGGAAGAAATTTGTATTGGGCCGATGCACAGTGTGGCAAATTTAAAAATAGTGGTCAAAAGTCTATAGCTTTTGAAAGCGTCGGAATTTTTTAATGCTTTTTTTTTTGTTTAAAAGGTAACTTATTTATCTCTATTTTGGTAAATTATTTTATATATTAGGGTGCGGCAGAATGTAGTTAGGATTTCTGGAAAATTGATACATATGTACTTGTTTTCTTAAGAATAATCAGCCTTAATTTGAGTAAGAAGTTTTTGTTTTTGGAATTTGTGTATGAAATTTATAGCAATAAATTGAGTATTTTTTGTATTGTATAACATAAATGTTTTTCTGAGTCCATCTCGTTGTCGAATAATTAAAAAAATTTTAAATAAAATGTTGAATTTTTTAAAAAAGTTTATTATTAGAAATATTTAAATTAAATAATTTAAATAACAAATATCTATCAAAAATTATTAAAAACCCAAACATTTTATGACTGACGAACGGGTTTTTTACTCATATGTACCTTAAAGGTGAAATTTAAAAAAAATCAACCAAAAAGCACAAATTTCCAATTTTTTTCGTGATGTTTAAAATTTTTAGGATCACTACTACTTCAAAACTTTCACTTTCAAAAATTTTTCATATTTTTTTTTTTACAAAATTGTGAACAAAACATCTTTTTTTTTAAATTTCGAACGAATTTTTTTATAATAAATATAAATTAAAATTTTTCTAAAAATTGCTAAACGTAGCTGTTAATAAAAAAAAATGAATGTAAAATCTTTATTCGTTTAGCCCAAACAAAAATATACTGTAAACCTCTCAAAACCGTAAAAAGTCATTAAAAACGAAAGCAATTTAGTCAACTTTCCTGACTAACAGTGTCCCGAAACGACAATTCTCCAGTAAACGACTTGAAAATTTACTATACGATGCAGAATTTTTTTTACATTCGTTAAATTTAATTTTTTGCCTAATGTCAGGCTAGATTTGCAAAATACCGCTATGTGCGCTTTATCTGAGTGACATTAAAGTGCCTTTCGGGAGTGGGTGTCATATGAGCGGCGTGGTCCAATGTGGACCGACTGAAATAAAATTTAGTGTAATATTTTATGTTCATACAAGAGTTCTTCTGGCTTAATTTGATCGTTATATCTATTTTTGCTGGACATTTATTAGCGTTTAATTGGTTTCCGGAAGGCAATTTGTATGGTAGGTACCTGTAAAAGTGGACCGATTTACGTCCAAGTCAACAAGGCTCGTTCTTGCTAAAAAAATTACAGTATACAAAATTTCATAAATTTCCGTTGAAAATTGCGACATGTACTTTGTTTACAAGAATGTATTTTTAATATACAACTTATATCCCAATAAAAAATGGAGCTTCCAACGAAGCAGGTTTGTAAGGGAGAAACGTAAATGTATCGCTTACCATATCGCTTACGTAACGCATGACTTTGATATGTCGAGTTCCCACTTTGAAGCTATACATTATTAACTCAAAAAGCGCTTTATTCAGCGCATATAAAAATTGTAACGATCAACTTTACAAAACTTTAAATGTTTTGTTACAGTTATTTTTAGTATTCTTCCTTACAAACCTGCTTCGTAGTAAGGGAATGCCGTGGCACTTAAAATTTTATTTTTTTTATAAAAGTTGTATAGAATTCTTTCACTTACTTTACTGAAAATCTGTATGTCTTACTGCGTAGCGCATTATTGTTAACTTATTTTTTTTAATGTACCATTAGTGATTCGCAAAATGATAAAATTTTTTATTGGGATGCTGGTATAGAGTAAAAACATTACACTTGGGTTAGAAAAATTGATCAAGCTCCAAACGAGCAAAAAAAGGAAAGCGAAATGGGTATGTAAATAAAGGAGAGAGTACTCACTTTAAAATGGTACTATTATTTTTTTGGGCAATATTACACATAAAGAAAAACATTCGGGATAAATCAAGTTTTTTATGATTACTTTAAGTACGAGTCGTACTCAAAAATTCAAGTACGAATAACACTAAAATGTACTCAAAACAGTCCTAAATGGGATTACTTTCGAAAATCAATCCCGAAATTTCTTGAAATAAGTACTAAATTCTTAAATCAAGTTAAAAAAAGATTAAACTTTTCGTTGTGTTTAACTCTCCGGCTTAAGCATGTTTTGATTTTCTATACACATTGAAAAAAGGTCTGGCCAGGCTCATGTGTACCAAGAAGGGTTAAAAAGTAAATTTGAATTCTTGCTTCTTATTAAGTTTATATTTTTTGGTTAAATATGTACATACGATTTCTAAACTAAAAACCATATCGGGTATGGTGTTGGAGTTTTATTATTCTGTAAGGTGTAATACGAGTAAGTAAATCAATCATAATAATTTTTTCTTTCTAATTCGGGATAAAATTAACTTTATAATTTGAATCAAGCGCTTTTTGAGATTGATTCAATCTTAGTTTTACTTAAATCAATCTCATTTTCGGATTATTTCAAGTACGAAATCATGATTGAATATGGATAATTTAAGTATTTTGCGTTTTTAAATCCGTACTTGAATCAATCTTTCTGTACTTGATTCAAGAAAATCCGTACTCACCATACTATTAATACCGCTTCGGATTGATTTGAGTACGGATGTATTGATTTTTCTTTTGAGTGTAGGAATTCCCTAAGGTTCTAGTTTATCTAACCTCAAATTGATGTAAAATTTAACACATTTTTTAAAATAATATAAAAGCGATTTTAAAAGTGGTGGAAACATAAGTCTACATTGAAATTATAGCTATGAAACCATTTGAACGAAAACCATTTATTTCATAAAAATTCCTTTTGAAAATAAAAAGTTATAAGCGATTGAATTTACAAAATCTATTACAACATCATATTTTTCAGTCAAATAATAATAAGGTGCATAATGAATCACACTGTTTATAGAGATCGGAATTTTTGGCTTCAGAGGTTCTCAGGTGCTTTCTTTAATATGAGTATTTAAAATTAAAAATTGGAGGTAAAAATAAAAAAGTCTTTTGGCCGCTTTTTCAAAAATAGCAACACTGTTCTCTCTCTCTCAACATACCAAGTATGACCGTCTAATACGCGCTTTATGGCAATTTAAACGTATATATCAAATTATCTTTGAAATTTGCGCGCATGGTTACATTGTCAGACAACCAGCCAGACAGCCGGACGTACGGATATCGATAGATCGACTTAGAAAGTGATTCTGATATAAAAAATTGAAATTTTTTCGACATTATAAAATGGAATAGTGTCTTTCTAAGACGTTCTCATGACTTTTTTAGATTTCAGGAGTTATCGCACGATTTTTTTTTTAAGATTATTTTTTACTTGGCTCTGTAGCTTATGTACGTACTAGGGTATTCATTTAATCGGGCTTTTGCTTTAATCGGTTATTCGCTCGATTAATTAACCGAGGTTTTGGTTTAATCGGTTAATAATCGGTTAATTTTTTTTTGATCGATTATTAAAGTTATGTTATAAATGAAGTAATTTCAATCAATAAAAATTCGTATGAGATCATTTTATTAATTATTTTAATAGTTTAAGGAGATCTTATAAAATAATCTTTTAGAAAAATTATTTAAGCGATAATTTTCATTAGTTTTGATAATATGTACTTGACTTCGAAAAAATTCTTTCACTTATCGTAGATGTTGAGGAAATCGAAAGCAACCCATAATACAGAACATTTAATTTCTTAGTCCTTTTCCTTTTCCTGGATTTCTCTAAATATATAAAATCTTTCATTATGCCATTAGAGTCCTGTTTTAATTTGTTTAAAACTTGAAACACATGTTAACCGAATGAATACTCCCTAGTAGGTACATACTTTCCTTTTAAATTTGGCGAACAAGGCAATCAATTAAAACCGCTTGCTTGCACTGAAAATAATGCCTTTACCACCAGTTCACAAATCAAATCTATAGCGACCACAAAAATTTCGTTTGCGCCACTGTCTTTTTTCACTTTTCTTTAACATTTGTAAAACTCAATTTGATTAAAAAATTGCAACCATGTTTTGGAAGTCAGTTTTCTGACTCTCCTAAATATATTTGAATTTTGAGTTGTGCCTGTTTACACTCAAAAGAAAAATCAATTTATCCGTACTCAAATCAATCCGAAGCGGTATTAATAGTACGGTGAGTACGGATTTTCTTGAATCAAGTACAGAAAGATTGATTCAAGTACGGATTTTCAATCGCAAAATACTTAAATTATCCATATTCAATCCCGTTTCGTACCAGGGTTGTCAGATTTTTTTTGACCTTCATCGCCAAATAGTATACCGAAAATCGCCAAAAATCGCTAAAAATTTATTTTTTTAGATATTTGGTAAAAAAAATAAAAGTTTTATATAAACAAGAGTATACACGTGTATTTTACCTTTATAAAATTTTTCCATATTTATCCTTATTCTATCAGTGTGTTTATATTATAGTAGACAATCGCCAAACGGTTAACATTTGTGATTCTCACTTGAATTCTGTAATCTGTAAGTCTTAAATCGCAATCGCAAGAAGTTTGGCGACTTCAAATTGCAAAAGTATGCTGAAGGGAACTAGGATTTTTGTAATCATAAGAATGCTGGTTATCTTAAAACCTAGATCTTGTGTGATCAGTTAATTGAATTGTGCCAAAACATTAACTTTATCAAAATGAGTAGAGTTTGATGCAAAAAAATGAGTTTTTATAAGCATGATTTCTACGTGAATATAAGAATATGGTAAAATTTTGTATTTTTTTGAAGCAAAGGATAAATATCTTAAAAGGTGTATTCAAATACCTTAAGTCAACTCAATCTTCTAAACAAATTACATGAATTATTTTTAAAAATTACCTTTTAACCCAGTTTCGTTTTCGATTCTATATAAAATCAGGGTTTTCAAACATTTCAAGCGAATATTTAATTTTTTTTTTAAATTTTTTAGGTTTTTGAAGAAATATTTGATTTTATTTCGTGAAAAACAGTGGACTTTGTAAAAAACTACGCATTTTTTCGCTTTGCACACCACATTGAAAAATACGCTTGATACTGCTATATAGAATCCGATATCAAAGTTTTTCGGTAAAGATCCGATTATTAATAACTTCTGATCAGGAAAATGTGCGAAAATCTAAGAAAGCTTAAGCTTTATTCCAAATTTCTATTCAATATTATCAATTTATCATTTAAAACAATCGCATTCGTATTGCGATTTTAAAATTTGTTAAAAATTCAAAGAAAAAACTTAGCCCGAACTTATAAATTTGTTCATATAAATATGAAAAAAAGTTAAAATGTGTTTTAAAAATCGCCAAATAATCGCCAACTTTTTTTAATTTCGCCAAAAAAATCACCATGTCGCCAAACACAAAATTGCATCGCCAATAAGGTTTATAAATCGCCACGATTGGCGAAAAATCGCCACATCTGACAGCCCTGTTTCGTACTTGAAATAATCCGAAAATGAGATTGAATCAATCTCAAAATACGATTGATTAAGAATTATAAAATTGTTTTAATCCGAATTCGTACCTAAAAAAATCCGAAAATTAGATTGGTTTATGTAAAGCTAGGATTAAATCAATCTTAAAATGCGATTGATTCAAGTATTATAAAGTTGATTTTATCAAGAAATTAGAAAGAAAAAGAAATAATGATTAATTTACTTACCCGTACTACACCTTACAGAATGATAAAACACCAACATCATGCCCGATATGGTTTTAATTTTAGAAATCTTATGTACATATTTAACTTAAAATATATGTAAACTAAATAAGAATCAAGACTTCAAATTTACTTTTTAACCCTTAGTGGTGCACATGAGTCTCGCCAGACCTTTTTTCAATGTGTATTAGAGTTTCTACGCGGGAAAGAATTCCCGGGAATATTTTTTCTTAAAAGAAAATTCATTTTACCTAGTTGCTACATACATACATACAGCCGTGTCCAGGGCTGGGCAGTATTTGAAATACATGTATTTGAAATACGTATTTAAAATACAAATACGTATTTTGTATTTGTATTTTAAATACATGACGTGCAAGTATTTTGTATTTTGTATTTTAAATACATATCCAGCAAGTATTTTGTATTTTGTATTTTAAATACATACAATAAATATAAGTAGTTTGTATTTTGTATTTTAAATACATAAAAAAATGGGAGTATTTTGTATTTTAAAAACATAGTTTACAAAATATATTCTGTCAGTTTATTGATGGAAACAATTGTTTTGTAAATTAGTTTTACCTAATGTATTTTTTGGTTTAAATAAAAATATTGTATTTTTGCAAACAACAAAAATACCACCTCATGGCCGTGTGGGGCATAAAAAAATATAAAAAAATATGGTGTCACTTTTCATCTTTCGTGAAAAAAGTTTCCGCACCGAAAGCGTTGAAGTTTTGTTTTTATTTTTTACTTTCATCATTAAATCAGTGGCTCTTGTCTTAAATAAGTTCGTTTTTGTTTAAATTCATATATAATCTTCAACATTAAACCATTTTTCATAAGTCTAATGCAAAATCAAAAGGGTTTCAATTTCCAAAAATAAAATTTACACATAATATGGAGTTTTAGGAATCGCTTACGGTGCGGAAACTTTTTTTTACCGAATCAGCTTAAAAAACAGTTTTTTATTATCAGAACAAAATTCCCCACATGGCGCTGGAGTGGTATTTTGAACTCAAAAAAAAGTTATAACCTTAATGTACATGACGTGGAAGTATTTTGTATTTTGTATTTGAAATACGTACAATAAATGGAAGTATTTTGTATTTTGTATTTTAAATACATACAGGATGTGTAAGTATTTTGTATTTTGTATTTAAAATACATAACCTGAAAGTATTTTGTATTTTGTATTTTAAATACATGATAAGCAAGTATTTTGTATTTTGTATTTTAAATACCGCAAACCATGTATTTTGCCCAGCACTGGCCGTGTCACAGATTCCGTTCGGAATGCTGTCAATTCCGTATTTGCCATTCCGTTCGAAATTATTTTTGGTGCTTTGGATTCCAATCGTTTTCATCAATCCGAAAAATTTTGTTTAAGCGATTTGTATGTTACCCATTTGGCAACATCAGTATTTATTACAATTTAATATGGCAACAAATTCACTTAGCAAAACAAAAAACAGCTGTTTACAAAATTTTTGTACAAAAAAATTTACATTTGAGTTTTTATTTATGTGTAAAAAAGTAATCAACTTTAAAATTTGTGAAATTTAAAAAGTAAATATGCCGGGCGTATCAATAATTGCTGAACTAGAAGGAAAAAGAAGTCAACATAGACAAGAAAAACTCAGTCGTCGAAAGTTAAGGGATGCTTCTGATCCTCTCTCATTTCCAAATGCGGGAAATGCAGGCTAAAAAAAAGTTTAACAAATGTAATTGTTTCCAATTTTGCTTTGTTCTTTTCAGTTTTGTTTTGTTTTGTGTGTTGCCGGTATGTAAATTTTGGCAAAATATGACAACAAAAGAGATATGGCAATGCTTCATAAATCCATTACGAAAATTTTGTTTTCTTGTTAAAGATTTGAGAAAGAGTTTTAAATATTTGTAAAACAAATTGCTAAAAATTATTTAAAATATACTTCTTTTGAAAAATAAATAAAGAAAACATATTTTTTTATTGATAGAAAGTATATTTTGATAATTATTTGCTGTTTAAGATACAGAAAACTCCCATTCCGTTCATGAAAATAGAAATGGTTTCATTCCGAAAAATTTTTTCGTAATTAATTTTCTGAAGCACCAAAATACGGAATGAATTCCGTTTCCGAACGGAATTGTGTTCTGTGACATGGCTGATAATATGTTCATATGTAAATATGAATGTTACAATTTTTTTAATTTTATTTTGGTTTTCTGTAGTTTTAATTAAAGTAATTTGTTTAGACTGTTGTATATACATATATATATATATAAATATTCTTTTAAAAAAGTAAAAACCTGTGTCTTGAGCTCATTTAATGAAATCATTGTTTTATTCTAAAAATCCCGGGATTCCCGGGAATAAGATTTTTTTATTTCGTTTCCCGGGAATAGAAAATGTCCGGGAAATTAGAAATTAGAGAAAATGTATAGAAAATTAAAACATGCGAAGGCCGGAGGGTTAAACACAACAAAAAGTTTAATCTTTTTTTTTTACTTGATTTTAGAATTTAATACTTATTTCAAGAAATTCCGGGATTGAGTTTCGAAAGTAGTCCCATTTACGATTGTTTTGAGTACGTTTAAGTGTTATTCGTACTTGAATATTTGAGTACGACTCGTACTTAAGGTAATCATAAAAAACTTGATTTATCCCGAGTGTTTTTCTTTCTGTGTATGATTTAGTGTACGATATGATTACAGAAATTTATAGCAGTTAGTTTACTATTAAATTTTACATTAATATAAGTGTCTTTACATTCCATTTACCCTCAGTGGCATAAATATCAAATAGATATTGGTATCGCTACAAAACTTCGTAATGTCTTGCCCATATTAGACCCATCACATAATCTCTTATCCAGTAAATCTCGTTAGAATAAGGATATATTTTAGCACATGTTACTATATATAAAATTTTTTTTTTGTGTCAGTGGAGCCGCAATTGACCATAAAATAAACATTTCAGATTTGTTGATAATTTTAAAGTCTCTATAGGTAGGGTGTCTTAACTGCTTCCTTTGTCACTAATATCTTTAAATTGTTATTTTCATAGATATGAAATGTTTCATTTTAATCTGAATCTATAATATTGTTATTAAATTTTATCCTTTTGTTATGGAACTTCTCATATTTAAGCGATTAACTTTTAGCCATTTGCTTTATTATGTATTGAATAAAAAGTATGTAACATTACTAAAACCACCTTTCTGTCATTCATTATTTCACATATTCATTGATAACTTTTTACAACGTAAAGTATAATTAAATTTACTAAAATAAATTGAATGCCCAATATCTCTTCTTACTAAGAAATCAAGTGTTTATAAAAAAAAAAAATTATGGTTTTATTAAACGACCTCAAGATATTGATAATCATGGGGTCGTCTGTTTATTTTATTATTTTGTGTATATTTTTATCTTTAACTCTTGTTTTTTTATTATTAATTGTGTAAAGTAGTATTTTAGGATTTTAACAGTAGAAGATTTAATCTTAATCATCTTTTAAGATTCCAGTTAATAATGACTGCGTGTTTTTTTATCAAAAAGATTTACAAAATAAATTTTTTTTCATCAAATAAAGATGATGGCTGTTGCTATTTTTGTTGAACAAAAAAAACATTCAACAGTTTAAAAAAATTTTAGTTTGGCCTGAAAGTTGTGGTTGTTGTTTGGCTGGTTTAAGCTAAAATTAATTTTTTGTTATTTTCAAAAGATCTCATTATGAGATTTTAAATAAAATTACTTCTAAAGCGAGTGTAATTTTATTTAATACAGTAGTAATTAACAATAAAAAAAAAGAATAATATACATGGAATTGTGCCTAAAAGTTTCACTAGCAGACATCAAATGTAACTAAATTAAGATTATTAAAGAAAAAAATGATAGTTTTACTGCCGTAATCATAAGAAATAAAATAAGTTTGAAATGTGTTTTAAGGCAAAATTTTCATAAAAATTTTTCTTTTAATACAATTCAAATTCATTCAAATTTTTTATGAATGCGGACGATAATACTTAACTTTCGATAACTTAACTTTTCTTAAAAAAGTTATCGATAATTTATCAAAACCTAAACTTTTCTTAAGAAAATTAATGATACTTAACTCTTTTAAAAAAAAGTTATCAATTACTTAATTTTTCTAAAGTAAAGTTATCGATAACCTAACTCGTCTAACGATAATTTAACAGGAATCTAAATTGCATAAAGAAACGTATTTAAGTATGTACTTAATCTTACCTATAGAAAAATTATCAATTACTTAACTTTTCTAAGAAAACTTTTCAAAAGATAAGTTGTGGTTAAACTAAATATTCGACATAAATGTTTACGACAACTTAACTTTGTAGTAGAAACATTATTGATAACTAGGGCAACCAAAAAAAAGCACTAAAAAAACAGTTTTAAGCTTCTAAAAAAAGCGTTTAAAAGCATGAAAATAAGCTGTTAAAATTAAAAAAAAGCAATTCAAACTTGTTTATTTTCCACTTAATTCGTTTAATACGTTGTTATAGTAAATTATAAGTTAATGCAATCAATTTTCGAAAAGAAAACTATGTCTGTTTGGAGTCAGCAAGTTCTTGTACGTAAAAAAAGTTCTTCCTACGTCTACAGATGTTAAGGGAGCATATTTAAAATGGAGTATTGGCTCTGAAGTATATTTTATACGATTGGACTCATAATTCCGCTTGCCTCCCAAAATATCCCCAATATCTTTTAATACCGAAAATCCTTAATTTTTTAATGAAACTGATTTAAATTTTGTATTAACTTTGTCTCCCCTAGAACACGGGACATTTTTCTTACGGTCCATAACTATGTTCACTTAGAAAACCAATGAAAGATTTTTTGTTTCCAAATTTGTTATTTGCAGAAATTAACAATATTTGATATACAGAGAAATTCTTAATAGCTAAAACTTTATTAAAAAAGCAAAAAATAAGACGTTACTATACCAAAAACAGAAAGAAGGGGAACTAACAGACGTTACTTTATACAAAAACTATATTTAAAAAGAAATAAGACGTTACAAAGTATAATGGTAAAAGACGTTATAGACTGAGGAATTTTATCGTACGAATACAGCTATGGAATTTTCTAGAGAAAATAACTTAAGCAAGCAAATAATAAAATAAGTTGAAAAAAAGGCTTAATACTAAAAACATAAACACATAAAAATTATACACAACATTATAAAAAGTACGTTACAGTACCGCTTAGACAGAGTTGCATAAAAATCAAGTAAGAAAGTATAGTCGTTGAAGCCCGACCGTACACAGAAAAAAATTTTTGCACAAGTTAAAGAATTAATCAAAAATAAAATCAGTTGTAATTAAATTTTTAATCAGTTGAATTAAACTTTTAATCAAGTGTATTAAATGTTTATTTGACAATATTTCAATTAAACGTTTAATTCACTTGATTAAAAGTTTAATTCACCTGATTAAATATTTAATTAAAACTGATTTTATTTTTGAATTATTCTTTTACTGGCGCCAAAATTTTTTTCTGTGTATGATACCCAACACTACAGTATTTAAAAACAAGTTTCGAGAGTGTATGGCTATATGAAAAGGGATCTATCTATGTTTTACATTTCATTAAAATCGGTTAACTGATAGGCAGAAATTGACCTTATCTCCTCTCGTGGTCCTATTTTTTAAAAAATGTATACCTTACCTGTCCATATAAATATGGATCTATCTACATATGTCTTAAATTACATTAAAATTGGTTTGATAGTGGGCACAAAGACCCTCTTCCGGATAGCAGCTTGTATGGGGGCTATATTAAATTATGGACCGATTCGCCCCTGTGCCAATTAGAACCCACGTACCAAGTTTCATTAAATTATCTTTAAAATTGCGACCTGTACTTTGCGCACGAGGTTACATGGACAGCCAGCCAGCCGGACAGACATCGTAAGATCGACTCAAGCCGATATTGCCAAAATAAGGCAAAAAAAAAAAGCCCTAACAAATATAGCTCATTTTCTTTGTTTTTTTATGATCGGAATTTCTGTTCAATCAAAATCTTTCTATCTTGTAAGCCAAAAAATAAGCATTTGCTTTTTTTGGTTGCCCTATTGATAACGTACCTTTTCTTAAGAAAGATCATTGATAACCTAAATTTTCGTATGAAAAAGTTTCGGTTAATAAACTTGTTTAAAGAAAAGTTGTCGACAACTTTATTTATGTAAAAAAAAATATCGATAACCCAACTTTTCTAAAGAAAAGCTATTGGTAGCTTATCTTTTATAAAGAAAAGTTATCGATAACTTAACTTTCTAAAAAAAGTAATCGATAACCTAACTTTAAAAATTAAGTTATCGATAACCTTTCTTTTTAAACGATAGGTTATGGGAAACTTAAATTTTCTACAGAAAGCTTTGTAATTACTTAACTTTTCTAAAAAAGTTATCGATAACTTACCTTTTTAGAGAAAAGTTATGAAAATGTAACTTATCTACAGAAAAGTTATCGATTTTTAACTTTTTTTAATATCTTTAATAACCTAAATTTTCTACAGAAAGCTTATCGATAACTTAACTTTTAAAAAAATTCAAAACATAACATTTTGCAAAGAAAACATATCAATACTCAGTGTTGGGCAAAATACATGGTTTGCGGTATTTAAAATACAAAATACTTGCTGGTAATGTATTTAAAATACAAAATACAAAATACTTTCAGGTTATGTATTTAAAATACAAAATACTTACACATCCTGTATGTATTTAAAATACAAAATACAAAATACTTACACATCCTGTATGTATTTAAAATACAAAATACAAAATACAAAATACTTACACATCCTGTATGTATTTAAAATACAAAATACTTCCATTTATTGTACGTATTTCAAATACAAAATACTTCCACGTCATGTACATTAAGGTTATAACTTTTTTTTGAGTGCAAAATACCACTGCAGCGTTATGTGGGGAATTTTGTTCTGATAATAAAAAACTGTTTTTTAAGCTGATTCGGTGAAAAAAGTTTCCGCACCGTAAGCGATTCCTAAAACTCCATATTATGTGTAGATTTTATTTTTGAAAATTGAAACCCTTTTGATTTTGCATTAGACTTATGAAAAATGGTTTAATGTTGAAGATTATATATGAATTTAAACAAAAACGAACTTATTTAAGACAAGAGCCACTGATTTAATATTGAAAATAAAAAATAAAAACAAAACTTCAACGCTTTCGGTGCGGAAACTTTTTTCACGAAAGATGAAAAGTGACACCATATTTTTTTATATTTTGGTAGATTAAAATGCAATCAACCATCAATAAACTGACAGAATATATTTTGTAAACTATGTTTTTAAAATACAAAATACTCCTATTTTTTTATGTATTTAAAATACAAAATACAAACTACTTATATTTATTGTATGTATTTAAAATACAAAATACAAAATACTTGCTGGATATGTATTTAAAATACAAAATACAAAATACTTGCACGTCATGTATTTAAAATACAAATACAAAATACGTATTTGTATTTTAAATACGTATTTCAAATACATGTATTTCAAATACTGCCCAGCCCTGTCAATACTTATCTATTCTAAAGAAAAGTTTTCGATAACTTAACTTAATTACAGAAAAGTTATTCATAAATTAAAATTTCCAAAGAAAAATTATCGATGACTGAACTTTTACATAGAAATGTTATCGAACAGAACAGTTATCGATAATTTAACTTTTCTAAAGAAAAGTTATCGGTATTTTAATATTCTCAAGAAAAGTTATCGATAACTTACTTCTAAAGAAATCGATAACTTAAATTTTCTAAACTAACTTCAATGTTCTAAACAAATGTAAAAGATATCATAACTTTTTTAAAGAAAAGGTTTCGACACCTGATTTTTTTAACCAGAGTTGTTACAGCACAGAAATGGTTGATTTTTTTAGTACATATTTATAAAAAAAAGTTTCACATAAAAATAAGTTTTTTTTTCGTATGAAAAAATTAAAAAGTATCTTAAAATGGCAAAATAAGTAAAAAAAATCCGATATTGCCAAAATAAGCAAAAAAAAGCCCTAACAAATATAGCTCATTTCCTTTTTTTTATGATCGGAATTTCTGTTCAATCAAAATCTTTCTATCTTGTAAGCCAAAAAAATAAGCATTTGATTTTTTTTGGTTGCCCTATTGATAACGTACCTTTTCTTAAGAAAGATCATTGATAACCTAAATTTTCGTATGAAAAAGTTTCGGTTAATTAACTTGTTTAAAGAAAAGTTGTCGACAACTTTATTTATGTAAAAAAAATATCGATAACCCAACTTTTCTAAAGAGAAGCTATTGGTAACTTAACTTTTATAAAGAAAAGTTATCGATAACTTAACTTTCTAAAAAAAGTAATCGATAACCTAACTTTAAAAATTAAGTTATCGATAACCTTTCTTTTTAAACGATAGGTTATGGGAAACTTAAATTTTCTACAGAAAGCTTTGTAATTACTTAACTTTTCTAAAAAAGTTATCGATACCTTACCTTTTGAGAGAAAAGTTATGAAAATTTAACTTATCTACAGAAAAGTTATCGATTACTTAACTTTTTTTAATATCTTTAATAACCTAAATTTTCTACAGAAAGCTTATCGATAACTTAACTTTTAAAAAAATTCAAAACATAACATTTTGCAAAGAAAACATATCAATACTTATCTCTTCTAAAGAAAAGTTTTCGATAACTTAACTTAATTACAGAAAAGTTATTCATTAATTAAAATTTCCAAAGAAAATTATCGATAACTCAACTTTTACATAGAAATGTTATCGAACAGAACAGTTATCGATAATTTAACTTTTCTAAAGAAAAGTTATCGGTATTTTAATATTCTCAAGAAAAGTTATCGATAACTTTACTTCTAAAGAAATCGATAACTTAAATTTTCTAAACTAACTTCAATGTTCTAAACAAATGTAAAAGATATCATAACTTTTTTAAAGAAAAGGTTTCGACACCTGATTTTTTTAACCAGAGTTGTTACAGCACAGAAATGGTTGATTTTTTTAGTACTTATTTATAAAAAAAAGTTTCACATAAAAATAATTATAATAACGATTTTTGCAAAATTTTATTAAATAAGTTTTTTTTTCGTATGAAAAAATTAAAAAGTATCTTAAAATGGCAAAATAAGTAAAAAAAGCCGATATTGCCAAAATAAGCAAAAAAAAGCCCTAACAAATATAGCTCATTTTCTTTTTTTTTATGATCGGAATTTCTGTTCAATCAAAATCTTTCTATCTTGTAAGCCAAAAAATAAGCATTTGATTTTTTTTGGTTGCCCTATTGATAACGTACCTTTTCTTAAGAAAAATCATTGATAACCAAAATTTTCGTATGAAAAAGTTTCGGTTAATTAACTTGTTTTAAGAAAAGTTGTCGACAACTTTATTTATGTAAAAAAATATCGATAACCCAACTTTTCTAAAGAAAAGCTATTGGTAACTTAACTTTTATAAAGACAAGTTATCGATAACTTAACTTTCTAAAAAAAAGTAATCGATAACCTAACTTTAAAAATTAAGTTATCGATAACCTTTCTTTTAAAACGATAGGTTATGGGAACACCGTACCACCACAAAAAGTTTAAATTTGTTCCCTTGTGTTATTTGTCATTTAGACTGTTTTTTTCTTATTTTATTTTTATGTTTTTTTGACGTTTGCAATGACAATTTATTTTCACTAAATTTTAATTTTTTCTATTTAAACCCTTCACGCAAGGTATATTTACACAAGGTAGACTCATTTGGGAGTGTAGACATGCTGCTCTATAAAAGGAACCAAGTTGTCAAAATTGTCTTCATATAAAACAAAAACAATTTAACGCACACATGTACAAATTTTGGCTCATATACATGAAATTTGACGTTTGGGTTCCAACTAGGGGTTAACAGCTGACTAACATATGGGCCAACGAGTTTACCTTGTGTAAATATACCTTGCCTTCACGTAAGGTTAAAGAGTATATATAAGTTTGTCATTCCGTTTGTAATTTTAACAATATTTATCTTAGAGCCTTAAAAGTATATACATACATATATTCTGGGTCCTTACGAGTAGCGAAGTTTCTTTAACAATGTCTAGCTGTCCGTGTGTCCGTTGAAATAGGGTTTGCGAATTCTGAAGATAAAATGGGTACCACGTGGTTATATATTAATGTCACATATAGTCCGGAATTGTTTGCTATTGAAATTCAGATTGATCGGTTCACAAATGGCTGAAATATGAACAAAAACCACGACTGCCTCTATCCATAAATCCCATCCTGGAGAATGGCAGTAGCCTAAGTTTTAAATTAGGTACATGCATCTTGGTTATCAACACACAACATCCAACAAAATGTGGGCGGAATTTATATCTTAAGAAAGCTATTTATATAATTTTCTGGGGTTATTGCACCATGGTGAAGGATATATGAGATTCAGCACAGTACTCTTGTATAAATATCATTTTAAATCGGGTTAATCTTTTCATGAAGAATTTTTCGTGGGATTTTATTAAAAATTTTGTTTTTTTTATTAAAACAATTTCGTTTTAATATTATTTTTGTTAAGCAAAGTTAACTTTAATCTTAATTATTTATCATTTGTTAATTAATTCTTTTCTTTTATTATAAAAAAAACACTATTAATTATTAATTCTATAACTTGTTTAACAACAAACAGTTCACCAGGAAAAAACCCCAAATGAATCATTGAATAAAAAAGTATTCGGGTCATAAATCTTATTGTCTCAAATCATTGTATTGAAAATAGTTTTTTTTTTTCATAAAAAGAGATTAATTTTAACAAAAAAATGTGTATTTTCAGATAAAAAAATATTTGACTTTAACGTGGAAGAACTAAGTGATTTATAATTGAAAAAAATCCAATTAAATTTCAAAAGATTTTGGAATTAAATAAGATTTAAAAAACAAATAAGGTTAACTAAAAACAAGTAAGCAAATATAGTCGGTCAATCTTAGCCATTTAATACCCTACAGCACAGTATATACAGGCAATTTATTGAGAGGTGCCTATCAGTGTTTCCAGTGAAATTTCGAGAAAGATACATTTTAGTTTCCAAAAAGATACACTTTTTCCCAAAAAGATACGTTTTGAAAAAAATTTGAAAATCCATTTTTAACGTTTAATATTTATTAAAAAAACATTTTTATTTCATATTTAAATGCATATTGTAAAGAAAATGATTTCATATGAAATCATTTTTATATTTATTTAAGTCATAAATATTAGGTACATATGTAATTTTTAAAAATACAGTAAGCAAACTCTAAAATTAATTACATGTAATTATCTTTGAATGTTATCAAAACAAATTCATTTTTGTAAAAATTAATATACGAGTTAAGGCGTTTATGTTTATACTAAGGCGATTATATCAACGTTCATATACATTTCCTGAAAATAAAAAGATGTTCATATTTCCTCAGAACAACTTCGCACTAACAGTAATCATCGATTTAGGTGGTTCGTATGTTGCAACCCACCCCTTAATGTTTTCTTTCACCATTATTAAAGCTGCTATCAAGGCGAATTCACTAGAAGGTGGGGTCAAGTCAACATATGGTGTTTTTTTCGGTGGTCGACTTGTCAAAGTGTGTATGCAAACTTATTAGCAATATTTTTGCCAATCCGACCACAGAAGCAGTGTTGTTGTATAGTTGACCTCACCTTTTAGTCAATACGCCTTTGCTGCTATTGTATTAGCATTGAGTCGGTTACGATGATCAGTCTTGATAAGTTTTAGTTGACTAAAAATTTTCGAATGTTTTGTTTCTGTACATTTTGCGTACAGATTCAAAAGATACGAAAAATGTCAGGATTATACATGATACCTGAAGTAGTCAAAAAATACGAAAAATGTATCTTTCGTATCCTAACGGCAACACTGGTGCCCATGGGTAATTATAAGGTTAAGATTCAAGTAAAAGTTGTTTGTGCCAAATATTATTTAGATTTATTCATCTATATAAGACCTTTGGTTAATTTTGGACCTACCAGCACAAAATTTTGTCATAACATCGTGGCTATCGCGAAAGTTAAAGTTTTATGTCAATACCAAAGTTTTTAAGGAAATTATGGCATTTAAAGCTATTTTCGGGAGCAGTGTTTTGTATGGGAGCTGTCAAAAACTGACGAATCCAATACCAATTTTTACCATTTTCTAAAGTCCTGAGACAATTCAAAGCTTTGTACCAAATTTCATCAAATTATCTCTTAAGTTGCGACCTGCTCTTTCTGCACAAGGTTTACATGGACAGCTGGACAAACAGACGGACATCATTATATCGACTTAGAAAGTGGTTCTGAGACGATCGGTATACAAAAAGGTTGGTCTAGAATCAAGATTTTTAGTGTTAAACACATCACACAAACGCATAATACCCTTTCCACTATAGTGGTGGGAGTATAATTATGAACAATTTCTTTAACTTTCTCTGGCAATAGAAAAAAGTTCCGTCATTTAAGAACTAAAACTGTATATGACTACAGTTGCCAGATTTGACGATTTAACGCAATTTGAACGATTTTTGGGTTCAAAAATGAACTAGTGACCAATTATAAAAAGTTTTAAATATAATTTAAGATTTTTTTAGCTTCTTGGATACTTTCACTTAATTGATTGGCAGTAATTTTCATGCCTTAGCAGTCTATAATACAAAAAAACGCTTATATTTCAGCGCAACGGATATTTTTATTTGGCGCTGATTTTGCTCGTTCGTATTCTTTTGAACATGATAGTTCACGGTTCAGATACTGGTAATTCATAGATAAATTTTTCAATCATTCTTTTATGAAACAGGATTTCCGAAGCGTAAAATATAAGTTTGATATCCCTCCGCCTTACAGCCATACCTAAATAAGAGCGGAAAGCGTTTTCTAGCTGTCAAAAGTTCTGATGCCCATACAATTTGTATGTAACATACCGAAATAGCGCGGTGGCAATGCTTTGCAATTGGTAAATCCGATTTTAACAGCGCGTTTAATAGTGAAGTTGGCCGCTTTTGTTGATAAATAATGTCAATTTAGGTGTTTTTAGGTAAATCTAGCGGTTTTATTACATTTTTTATTTCTATTATGGGGGTTTTTATTTAACAAGAAAGTAAACACTAATGTTCGTGACTCAACGTTGACGCTCTTATTGGTATTTGAGCGTAAGAGCTTTGCACCAGAAAACGTTCCGCCTTCCGCTATTATTAAAGTATGGCTGTTACTTTTTGTGGCTTTTAATTTTCTTACCTTCTAAATTAATGCCAAAACATTTGAAGAATTTTTTGTTGCGCTACTCAAATGGTTCTGGATCCTAATCGAGTAAAGTCTCCAATTCTAGATTCTCAAAATTTTACAGCCTTGCCGTGTGTAGCAAATCATCTCTTGACAATCAGCTAAGATTAACTTTTTCCATCCATATTTCCAATATATTTCGATTTTGAATTTATTGCTTGGCGAAAATGTCAAATGTTTACGTTTGTACAAACCTTTTGCGCTGTGATTTGGGGTGTGTGATTGTTTGACTCTTGTTAAAGTATTGCCACAACATGAATTCGCCTTGCTGTATATTATGTTGTGAAATTAATGGTATCTGGAAGATTGAGAATTTTATATTAAAAAGTATTAAATATCTATTGGGATTTTTTGTAACATTCCTTTAATCTCAAGAGTTTTTGTTTTTAAATGAATATTAGACTTTTCAATACCACTGTGCTTGATTTGTTTAAAGTTGCTTCAAAGATAAACTTTTAATTGTATGTAAATTTTCATTAAGGCAATTTTCCATTTTCAAAACATTTGCAATTAAAAAAAAACCAAATAAAACTCATACCTACAAAAATCCCTCCCAGTATGTAAAAACAAATAATTATAAGATTTAAGTGGCTAATTTTAATTTACACAAATAATTTATTGCTTAAATTATTTTACTTGATTTTTTTTTCTACTGGTTTTGGGATTTTTCAATAAAATGTAAATCTTTTTTTCTGATTGTTTTTTGCGTTTTTGCTTTAAAAAAATAAAAAAATTTAAAAAAAATATTGTTTTAAACAAATCATTGAACACATTCCTTATAAAGCTGAAGTTGAAATTTGAACAAGTTATTGACTCAGTATAATTGGCATTCAGAGAGGTGGCTTCAAAAATTTAAATAAATTCATTTTGCTTTTTTTTATTTTAACAAATTATAATATTGTATTTTTTCCAAATGGAGGATGATAATCATAATTTATTTTAATATGTGTATCTTTTTTTAAAATGTTTTTTTATCTTGTATTTTCATTAAATTTATTTTGGGTTATTTTATCGATAAATATCATTTTGTTAATAAGTAAATTGTAATAAACAAACTGTTAATGATGACATTAATGGTAACACAATCCAGATAAAAGGTGACAGACATATTTATTTGTTATGGGGGAGTGAAATTATAAATGAATATAAAGTGACCTTGAATTTAAAGGGCAGTTTCATTTTATAATTTAAATAAAGTTCAAATAACGATAAATATTTTTTTTTTTATAAAAGTCTGAACAATTAACAATTCGATAACTTTTGCAAATGTTTCTCATAAAGAAATGCCTTTAACTTAAAAAGTTTGAAAATTTTTCTTCAGACAAACAAAAAATTTTTAAAATCTAAAACTTTTTTATGGAATTATTTTAAAATCAGTAACAGTTATATAAAATTACCACATTTTAATGGAAAAAATTTAAATATCAATAAACTTTCTAAAGAAAATTACTAAAATCGATAACTTTCCATTAGAACAGTTCTAAAATCGATAACTTTTTTATGGAAAAGGCTTAAAATCAAAAACTTATCTATAGAAAAGTTCTAAAATCGAAAACGTTTCTAAAAAAAGTTTTAAATTAAAAAACGATTTTACGATAACAAAATAACACTTAATTATTGTGCTTTAGAAATGTTCTAAACAGAAAAACTTTTTCATAGAAAACTTTTAAAATCGAAAGCAATTCTATAAAAAAGTTCTTAAATTTTTTATAAAAAAGTGTTAAAAATTAAAAAACGGAAAAATTAAAAACTTTTCTATAGAAAAGGCTTAAAAACAAAAACGTATCTGTAGAAAGGTCCAAAATCACAAAAGTTTCTATAGAAAAGGTTTGGAAAAGTTCTAAGAACGAAAAATTGTTTTTTAAAAAAATTTTTATTACGAAAATATTGTTATTGTCTTGTGTTATTGTGCTACAGAAAAGTTCTAAATACGATAAATTTTCCATAGAAAAGTTTGAAAACCAAAAAAAAAAAAATCTATAGAAAAATTTTAAGAACTCAAACTGTGCCACAGAAAAATAATTAGTGCGGTAACCTTTCTATAGAGAAATTCTACAATCGTTAATTTTTCTATTGTAAAGTTCGGAAATCAAAAACTTTTCTATAAAATTGTTCGAAAAATCGAAAACTTTTCTACAGAAAAGTTTAAAAAAAAAAAAAAAAACTTCTCAAATCAAAAACTTTGCTTTAGAAAAGTTCTAAGAACGAAAACTCTGCCACAGAAAAATTAACTTTTCTATAGAGAAGTCTTATCATCAATAACTTTTCTATAGAAAAGTTCTAAAATCAAAAGCGTTTCTATAGAAAACTTCTTAAATCAAATATTTTTTTATAGAATAATTTGAAAAATCGAAAACTTTTCTTTAGAAAAGTTTGAAAAATTAAAAAAGTTTTCAAAAAAGAAGTTCCTAAATAGATAAGTTTACTATTGAAAAGTTTTTTATATGATAAATTTTTTATAGAAAAATCTTTAATATTTTTATAGGAAAAGTTAATAAATCGATAATCTTTTCAACAGAAGAGTTATCAAATCTTTAAATTTTATACAAAAAAGTTCATAAATCGATAATTATTCACCAAAAAAGTTTTAAAATAAATATATTTTCTATGGAAAAGTTTTAAAATCAGTAACATTTCTATAAAATTATCACATTTTAATGGAAAAATTCAAATTTCAATAAATTTCATAAGACAAATTCCTAAATCAATAACTTTTCTTTAGAACAGTTCTAAAATCAATAACTTTTCTTTAGAACAGTTCTTAAATCGATAACTTTTCTTTTAGGGAAAAGTTTTTATAACGATAAATAATTAGATAAACAATAAAACCGATAATTTATTTTAAAAAAATCGCGAACCAATAGCTTTTCTATAAAATATGTTTAAAATCGATAACTTTTTAACAGACAGTTTTCTAAAACCGATGACTTCTCTATGTTAAAGTTTGAAAATCTATGCCTTTTGTATAGAAAAGTTCTAAAATCGATTACTTTTTTATGAAAAAGTTCTAAAACCGATATTTTTTATTCTGATATCTAATAACTTTTATTTTTAACTTTTCTATAAAAGAAATTGATCCATTTCAAAAAAGGTATCGATTTCATAAACTATCTATTTATAATATTTCGTTAGAAAAGTTATCTACATATTTTAAAACTTTTCAATAGAAAAGTTATCTATTTTTTAGATTTTTTTTTTCCTTTATGACTTTTCTATAGAAAAGTGAGATAACTTTTATATACATTTAGAATATTTTCATAGAAAAGTTATACAGTTTATAACTTTTGTTTAGAAAAGTTATCGATTTTATAACTTTTGTTTAGAAAAGTTATCGAATTTATAACTTTTGCTTAGAAAAGTTATCGATTTGGTAACTTTTACTTAGAAAGGTTATCGATTTTATAAATTATCAAATTTTTTTTTTAGAAAAGTTGTTCATTTTATAAATTTTCTTTAGAAAAGTAATCCATTTTTTACTTTTCTATAGTAAAAATATCCATTCTTTTTTTCTTTTGTAACTTTCCTATAGAAAAGTTATTCATTTTATAACTTTTCTAAACAGAATTTATACTATTTTTTAATTTTTGTGTAGAAAAGTTTTGTATTTTATAACTTTTGCTTAGAAAAGTTATAGAATTCGCCACTTTTGTCTAGATATCGATTTTATATATTTTCTCCATTTTATAATTTTTATAGTAAAGTTGTCCATTTTATAACTTTTGTATAGAAGAAAAGCTATTTATTTTTTAAATTACAAATTTTCAAACTACCTTTAAAAAGTTAATTTTATAACTTTTCTTTAAAAGAATTATTTTTTTTAAACTTTCTTATAGAAAAGTTATATATAGTGGATAACTTTTTATACCTTTATTAAATTTTTGTGTAGAAAAGTTTTTTATTTTATAACTTTTGTTAAAAAAAGTTATAGATTTGTTACTTTTTCATAGAAGGTTATCGATTTTATATATTTTATCCATTTTATAGAAAAGTCGTCCATTTTATAACTTTCCTATAGAAAAGTTATCTATTTTTTATTTTTCAAATTGTCAAAATATTCGTTATAAAAGTTATTTTAAAACTTTTCTTTTAAAGTCATTTTTTGTAATTTTTCTATAGAAAAAATATCCATTTTTACCTTTATCTTTATCCAAGTTATCCGTTTTACAACTTTTCTATAGAAAAGTATTCCATTTAATAACTTTTATTTGGAAATTTTATTCACTTTTTTATACATATATGCTAAAATATAGTTAAAGTTATCGATTTTATGACTTTTGTATACAGATTTTATGAATTCTTTAAAAGAAAGTTACATATTAAATTTAGAACTTTCTATACCCTTCACAACTAGTTGTGCAGAGGGCATACTTATGTAGTTTGTCATGCCGTGTAAAACTTGAGTAATTCCAAATCGATTTAGCCCCCGTCGGTCTGTCAGTCTCTTTTTCCATCTGTTTGTCTGTTAGAAACACACACACTTTCGATAGTTTCAACAGAAAATAACAAAAAAGAAATCCAGGACAATCGGTTCAGTAAGAAAAGAGTAATTTTTACAAATTTTTTTTGTTAAAAAAACCAAATTTACGTTAGTTAGAAGCGCAATGTACCGATTTTCATTAATGGCATGTCCATCGATTTCGTTCGCTTAAGTTAATTGTAAAACAAAAACAATATTTTATAAAATTTTTTTTTTTATTTAATTAAAGTGGACGAAGTCTTCGTTCGGAAACAGATGAACAGGTAGAAAATTGTGGAAAAACTCGTTTTATGTGACTTTAAATTGGTTACGTAGTGCTAAATGGGACAATGTCAATATAAAACAGCCAATGTCTAATTTAACCCAGAACAGCTTCATCAGGGTTTTGCTAGCCAATTTCACTAAGAACTCTTCTAAACGCCACAGAAATGATACAACTAAACTTTGCCAAGATCGGCACGTAATTAACCGGGATAGTATATAAATCCCGAATTTTTTTAAATCCGGAATTTCAGAATTCTAAATCTTAAAATCTCAAACTTTAAAATTCTGAAATTTGGAATCCTAAATAATTCTGATATCATATCCCGAATTTATAAGCTTAAGTTAGCGAGACCATAAAGGATAAAAGCCTTGCGCCTGGTCGAAGGCCCAACCAAGCTATCTATCGCGCGATTTTTAAAACCAAAACTTTATTATTTTTCGGGATATTAAAATTTCGGATATTGAAATTTGGTATTTTAAAATTCTAAATTTTGGATTCGGGATTTTAAATTTCGGGTGTATAACCCAAACCATAATTTACCATAGGCCCTGAAACCATAACACATAATGCTATTGTAGTAAAATTTGGTCTGTCAATAATCAATAAGTCAGGAAATCATGCCACCAAATGTCGTGAAGATCAGCCTACAATTTAACATAGGCCCTATATAAATTCATTTCTAGAACACGTACTTTTAATATATAAAGGGTGTTTTTTTAAGCCCGATAGAACTTGAAATTGTAAAAAATAACACAAAAAATTAAATTGTAATCAAAATTTTTTTTTTATTCGAAAGATCAATACGTGACATTAACATTTGAAGATGATTTCGGGCATATGGGCACCGCGGCTGTTCTTGACGAAGCGCATTCTGGACGTCCAATTTTGGGCCACTTTTTCGAGCACTGCTGGCCGTATGTCACGAATAACACGAACAATGCTGGCCTCCAAGGCGTCAATTGTTGCTGGTTTATCAGCATAAACCAGTGACTTCACGTAGCCCCACAGGAAATAATCGAGAGGTGTCAAATCGCACGACCTTGGAGGCCAATTGACAGGTCCATTTCTCGAAATCAACTTATCGCCAAATTTTGATTTCAATAAGTCGATGGTTGCGTTCGCCGTATGGCACGTAGCGCCATCCTGTTGAAACCACATCTCCTCCGGATCAATGTCATCCATATTTTCAAACAAAAAATCATTGATCATGGTGCGGTAACGATCTCCATTGACCGTAACGCGAGCTCCGGCCTCATTTTTAAAGAAATAAGGTCCGATGATGACACCAGCGTGAAAACCGCACCAAACGGTGCATTTTTCTGGATGTAATGGAGTCTGTAGGGTCTCTTGTGGATTGGTCTCGCTCCATATGCGGCAATTTTGCTTATTAACAAACCCGTTAAGCCAAAAATGCGCCTCATCGCTGAACACAATTTTGCGATAAAACAACGGGTCAGTTGCCAACTGCTCTAGAGCCCAATCGACGAAAGAACGACGCATATAATGGTCTCGTGGCTTCAATTCCTGCACCAGCTGGATCTTATACGGGTGTAGGCCGAGATCTTTGCGCAAAATTTTCCACGTAGTGGACGGACAGAGCCCCAATTCCTGCGACCGACGACGAATCGATAAATTTGGATCTTCTTCCACACTTTCGTTTACAGCGGCGATATTCTCTTCAGTACGCACATTCCTTCGACGTGTTGGTGTTATTGCATCCTCTAGAGAGTATGTGGTACGAAATCTATCCACAGTTCGACGAATGGCTTGTTCAGATGGACGATTATGTACGCCATAAAAATGACGAAGTCGTCTATAAGTTGCGAGAATCGACGACTGATTTTCAAAGTAAATTTGGATAATTTCGTAGCGTTGTTCAAGCGTGAGTCTATTCATGATGATTTGTCAGAGTATACTGAAATGATAAAAAAAAATATTTCATCAAAATTTAATTTTTTGTGTTACTTTTTACAATTTAAAGTTCTATCTAGCTTAAAAAAACACCCTTTATATACCTAAAACTACAACGAATTACAATACTGCTAGGTCAGTCTTTTAGGATTGGTTCATATGCGGGCATGTTCTCACAATCGCAAAACGCTTAAATTTTGCGACTTCAAATTACAAAAGTACGCTTAAGGGAACTAGAATATTTGTAAGAAACTATGGCAGATCGCAAGCAAAACGCACGAGTTTAAGAAGAATACCATAAAATTAAACTGACGTTTTGCGATTTCAAATCGTGCGATCGTTAAAACATGGCCGTAGGATTATATATAGATTCCATATTAATCCTACTTCTAAAATATTCTAGTTCTCGGTGGAGGGTATCAAAGATTCGGAACAGCCAAACATAAATTATTATTATCATTAATTTTTTTTTTATCAAAATCTGACAACCAAACGAAATTTAACAAAGATTAATTATTTTTTTTTTTACAAAATAAAGTTTTAAACAAACTTGACTTCCTAGTGTAAAGAATACAAAGAAGCAAAAAATTCTACTAAAGATCATTAACTGATCTTAGGAGATGGGGGGGCAAGATATTCGAAATGATTGTGTCTATGTTGTTATTTGTCTATTGGTGAAGTTTGTTGACATCAACCGTAGTTATAAATTAACATAAACATTAACGAAATGTGTCTAAAAAACAATTAAATATATTTCTGTGCATGATGAAGCTTTTAATAGCAACAACAGCGCCATCATGAACAAACTTATTTATGGTAATAAATACTTAATATGTATAAAAAAGTACTTGGGGCCGCTGATTGTCAATCACCACAAACAACTCGTACATGATCTCCCATCATGATGATGATGTTTTTGTTTAAGTGATGCTAACTAACAAATTTAGCTAAGAGTCAATGGTTGTTAAAAGTTTTTTAACAAAAGCCATAGTTAAAATAGTTAAACATTTTCAATAAAAAATGGCACGAGTTTTTTTTTTTTTTTTATTTGAGAACATGAATTTGAAGCCATTTTTAATAACTAATTATGCATTTGAAATTTAAATGTTTTTATGGCCGTTATTGAATAAGTAGAAAATAACAATTTTTAATTAAAACTGTTAATTAAAAATTTGTCTTTGAAAAAAAAAAAACTAATCTACTAGATTTTTCCCAAAGATAAGTGTAATTAAAATGATTCACACTGGGGTTAAGCTCTAGGAAATTTATAATTAAATGTATTTTAATAAAAGTATTATTAAATTTCATATATTTACGGTTTTTCTTATGTTTAAAAATTCGCTACAATGCATTAAATATTAAGTTTAACGCAAGGCGAATTCATACAAGGTGGTCTTATTTTGAAAATGGATACAACTCTGTTAAATACTTTAACGTTGTGTCCAAAAAAATCACTGTAGTAAACAAAATAGCTGTGTGCAAAAATATATGCTGTCATTTTTATTCTTTTTTTAAATAAGGTTTCATTGTTATCACGAGCAAAAGTTTTAAACCTACATAGTTTTAAGAACTCAATGGAAAAAAAGAGTTAAGCAGTTTTAATTGTGTAAGAGTCTACTGGGAATCTCATGAAGAGCGTTTTTCATCGTTGACGAGCTCATTTTTTAATCGTAAAAGATTCCTCGCATGGGAGAAACTGTTACACAAGCTGATTTCTCTGTGAGATACTTCTACAACACAGCGAAAGACGCTTATATGAGGCGTTTGAGATGTATGTTAAGATTCTCTCACCAGTCTTTAAGATAGCATGTCAATAATCGTATTAGATTCATGCAGGGCTTATTTCACAACTCGTGAAATGCTCAACCGTACAACTGAACTATCTAAATAATAGCATCAAGCGTCTTTTTCATGTCAAAACTTTTCATGTTCATACAATTAATAAGAAACAAACCTTTGGATCGGTAATTCAACACCATCTGGTAAGAAAATCTTATTTGAAAGATTCTTAAGTCGGTTTGTTTTATTGGAATTGTTTTGACAATAGAATTTACGTATTCCATAATACTTTGTGAGATAGAAATCTAATGAGTTTTGTTGCGACTGTCAAAAAATCTAATTAAACATGACAGTTTGTGTTCACACCATCACACAAAGTATAAACACTCACACATGAAATAAAATACAACCCTGATCCAATGAAAAGTATTATTGTTTAGAAATTTTTCAAAAAACGATGAAGTCGTATGGGATGTCAAACTTTTTTCATAATACTTGTCATTTTCGTGACACATTGCATTCACACTATCACACTTTGTCATATTACATGAGTTTTTGACATGTATTTATACAAAGTATAATAGTGTAATCTAGCCTTTACGCAGCAAGCCAAGGTCACCTTGTATGAATTTGCCTTGGTTTAACGTAAAAATTTATATATGTAAGTTTTTATACAAACATTTTAATTTTTAAATAATTTAAAAGATTTTGTTATTCGTGCTTAATTACCAATTTTTATTCTTGATAAAAACACTGAAAGTCATTTAAAAATTTGATATTAACTCAATGTTATAACGATTTTTTTTAAATTTTTTATAAATATACAGTGTTGCGCATAAGAAACGTTATGATTTATTTAATGAATAACTTTCTTTCCTGCTGATTGATTAAAACTTAAATTATATTTTGGAAATACATATGTTCACATTATGTTTTGAAGATATGGGTAATTCCAAAGTGTTGAACGTGACAGTCGTACGCATCAAAAATGCAACAACATTTTAAACAACAAATATTTTTACGTTCTTTTAACCCTTAAATTATAGCACTAAGAAAGCACTATTATCTATGCTAAAGTTTATGAGGGGCGCCATTCTAGGTCAAAGATAATGGCAAAAGAAGTAGCGGTTCGAACGTGAAAAAAATAGAAGTAGTTTTTGTGGACATGTATAAAAAGGAGTTATTCAGCGAAACCTGGCACAATTTTTTAGTCAAACTACTTTCAGAATTTTACATAGCAATGTAACATTAAAATGTCTTTGGTTTGGTCCCAAAATCTTCTGTATTATTTTTTGTTTAAGCCAAAATCTGGTTCGATACGTGACAATTCGAACGTGAAATTTTTTCCACAATAATTTAACTGAATAAGATTAATACAAAATAAAAATTTACCCTTAATTCGAATAACATATTTCTCTTCGAACTCTTCCTTAGATTACAGACCATGTAAGAAATTTTTTTTGGAATAATTTTCATCAAATATCACCTCTTTTAAGGAAGATAATATTAAAGAAAATATACAATAAAACATACTCACAAATAAGAAATTACGTTTGCACAACTTTGCAGTCTGATTGTTCATCTAAGTGAACAAATTTATGGGTAAATTTATAAAATTAGTAAAATCTAAATATTTCTCCCAAACAATATCGTAAAATAATCAGATTTTAATAACTTTTAAATTTTCGGTCACGGTGGACCATTTGGCGGAAATGCCCTTATTTCAGTTGTCGTTGACGTCATCGACAGTGTCGTTTTTCGTAGAAGATTAAGGAGCACAGGCTGTGGGTCACTTTAATCTTTTACAAAAAACGACACTGTCAATGACGACAACGACAACCGGAATAAGGCAGAATATCTTTCAAATTGCGCCCTGTAGTGAACTTTCTATCTCATTTCCCGTAACTTTTCTTATAATTTCCGAACCTAGCGCCCTCTTACTTCTCGGATACTCGCCTAAATGATGAAACAGAATTGGGTCTTCAACTTCAGGCAAAAATCCTAAAGCCCATAATTAACACGTCGGGAGTAACTTCAAATTCTCTCTCATTTGTTTCTTATTCCTTTGTTCTTATTGTTTACAAAATGTATGTAATTGAATGAAAGTATGGTAGCATTGTTAAGAGAAAAAGTGTCTATATTTGAGAGCATTATAACAAACACGTTCTCGAAATAAAACAGATTTTATTTCACGACCGCATTCTCTGGAAAATTTTTTGTCAAACTGTATAGAAAACATCGTTTCGCCCCAGTTCTGTTTCATCATTTAAGCTGTTGGAGGATTCTTGGTAATCCCAAAGAAAAAAACGGAAGCCGTTTATTTGGACGAACACGGTTGCCAGCTAAAATTAGAAAAACGCGATATTCTTTAAAGCAGTGGGAGCTGTGGCTCCATCTTGTAGGAAATAACAATTCTGGGTTGTTTTCTAACTCAGGCCTTTAAAAATGTTCAATAATTTCCCGATATTGAATGCCATTCACTTTAACCGCAACTTGGATTTGGGTGCTCCCTTATTCTGTAATCTTGTTGATTCACGTGACCATTGAGTTGAAAATGGGCATTCTTCGCTCATTATTCGATAAGATCTTTGTGTCTTAATAACCTCAGCGTTCGATTTCAAAAAAAAATTAAGCAACTTTTGTTTTTTTGCTGTGCTTATTCTTTCCATTATAAATGTCTCAATTTTTTTTAAGTAGTTCTGAAAAAAAAAACAAAAAAACGCTAACAAAAAATTTATTCGCTTATTAAATCATAACGTTACTTATGCGCCACCCTATACAACTCTTTTTATCATATAACAGATCAATTAGTTGCCTAAAAAAAACCTAAAAAAAGACCACCTAATTTTTTTTAAATTGCTTACAAAAACAATTAATTAAAAAAAATACATTAACAAGTATTATTGACAAATTAACTCTTCAACAATTTTCATTTTGAAAATACAAATAAGTGAACAATATTTTTAAGGTTTCGATAAATATTTAAATAAATTTCCATTTGTAACAATAATAAACACTTTTAAAGTTCCGCAATAAGCAAAAAATTTTATTGACGGACTAGTTTTCTTAATTCTTAAAAATTTTTTAAAGCTATTTATTTCTCGAAACTGAAAGGGCATTACTGCTCCTGTTCACAGGCATCTTTCACTTTACTCCTGCTTAAATTCTAATAAAAAACTACATCATTAAGTTTTTGTTTGACAGCAGAAAATGGAAACAAGTGAATTTCGTGTGTTAAACGCAGGCCAAAAATATATGAATGAGGCTACGAATAGCTCCCCATCCGTCCTACTCCCTAAAAAATGGCTGGGCGGAAATACATTTGACTCTAAAGATAAAAATATCTAACTAACAAATACCTCTTTTAATGACCTGACAAATCTAATTTTTTTGAAGAGATAAAAAAAATTAAGAAACGTCCGACAAAGAAGATTCCCTTGAAAAATAAAATTGTTTTTTTTTATCAAAAGTCACAGACTTAAATAAATATATATGTATATGTATATATATATATATCAGGTATACCTGATTTCTATTCTAAATTCTATGTTTATTTCTGTATTCTTTGTTTTTCTAAAGGGGACATAAATAATGCTAAAAATGTTATAGAAAAGTTAAACTTTCTTTTTTCTAGAAAAATTTACTTGACGATAACTTGACTTTTCTTTTAAAAAATTAACAATAACTTATTTTTATTAACTGCCTTTTCATCGATTTCTAATGAAAATTTCGTTTGCTTAATTCAAATTTAAAACAAAATAAAAAATGTTTTTATTGCTTTAAATGTAAATTAAACAAACGAAATCTTCGATCAAAATCGATACACAGGCAGTAAAAAAGCTATGGTACTGAACTTTTCTATAAAAAAGTTATCGATATCATAACTTTTCTAAGGAAAAGTTTCGATGTCATAACTACTCTAAGGAAAAGCTATGAGTACTGAACTTTTTTATAGAAAAGTAATCGATATCATAACTTTTCTAAGGAAAAGTTGTCGATGTCAAAACTTTTATAAGGAAAAATTGTCGATGTCAAAACTTTTATAAGAAAAAGTTGTCGATGTCATAACTTAAATAAAAGAAACTTAACTTAAGTTTTTTAGAAAAGTTATCGATAAATTAATTTTTTTTAAGAAAAGTGATCGATAGCTAAATTTTTCTAAAGAAAAGTGTTCGATAACTAAACTTTTAAAAAGAAGTTATCGATAACTTAAATTTCTAAAAATATCGATAACTTTACTTAATAAAAAGCTATCGATAACTTAACGTTAACGTTCGAAATCGTTGAACAGGCTGTTAAATCTAATCTAATCTAATCTAATTAAAGTTAAGTTATTATGTTATCAATAACTTAACTTTTCTTACTAATTAGATTTCTCTATGACGTGTTTAATTCACAATTTTTTTCAATAATTAATTTTTTATAAAAAGTTATCAATAACTTTACTTTTTTACCTATCAATAACAACGTTTTTAAAGATAAGTTATCGATAACTTAACTTTTTTCAAGACAATTTATCGAAAACTTAACTTTTTTAAAGAAAAGTTATCGATAAGTTTACTTTTTTAAAAGAAAAGTGATAGATAACTTAACTTTTTTATAGAGAAGTAATCGATAACTAAACTTTCTAAAAAAATATCGATAACTTAACTTTCTAAAAATATCGATAACTTAACTTTTTTTAAAAAAGCTATCGATAACTTTACTTTTCTAAAGATAACTTAAATCTTATTGATAAGAAAAGTTAAGTTATTAAGTTATCAATAACTTAACTTTTCTTACTATGTAATAATGTAGATTTCTCTATGACGTGCTTAATTAACAATTTTTATTTTTGATAAGTACACTGAAATTTATTGTTGAGGGAAAGCTGGTTTCTATGCACATTTAACTGGTTGCTTAGGCCAGATCATCAGGAAACCTTTTTCCAAAGATTTTTTCCTTCAGATAACTTTTAGATAACTTAACTTTTTTGAAAATAAGTTTTCGATAACTTTACTTTTCTAAATGTAAGCTGTTGACAAATGAACTTTTCTAAAGGAAAGTTATTAATATCAAAACTTTTCTATAGACAATTCGCTTTAATAATAGAACCGATTAGTTATCGATAATAATGATGTGTAATTACCTGATTTTTATAAGTGGGTGAAGATAAATACGCCGAGTTAAATATGTTTTATGACGTAAAACGTTACGTTATTAAAAACATAGCTGAGCTACGCGTAGCTGATTAAAAACATAGCTCAGCTACGTTTTTATTAATTTTTTTTTTAATTTTGACCGGTGTATCCGGTTTACATTTTTTTAAATTGTGACCGAACCAAAAAAGATTACGGAACGAGAGGGTATTCATTTTATAGGTAATTAGCTCTACATTTGTAATCTTTAAAGAAAATTTATGAAATATAAATTTTTCTATTTTTAAAAAATTATTTTAATTTCCGCTAGAGTATCTGGGAGGGATTTTTTTAAATTCCGACCGAACCAAAAAAGATTACGGAACGGGAGGGTATTCATTTTATAGGTAATTAGCTCTACATTCGTAATCTTTAAAGAAAATTTATGAAATATAAATTTTTCTATTTTTAAAAAATTATTTTAATTTCTGCTAGAGTATCTGGGAGGGATTTTTTTAAATTCCGACCGAACCAAAAAAGATTACGGAACGGGAGGGTATTCATTTTATAGGTAATTAGCTCTACATTCGTAATCTTTAAAGAAAATTTATGAAATATAAATTTTTCTATTTTTAAAAAATTATTTTAATTTCCGCTAGAGTATCTGGGAGGGATTTTTTTAAATTCCGACCGAACCAAAAAAGATTACGGAACGGGAGGGTATTCATTTTATAGGTAATTAGCTCTACATTCGTAATCTTTAAAGAAAATTTATGAAATATAAATTTTTCTATTTTTAAAAAATTATTTTAATTTCCGCTAGAGTATCTGGGAGGGATTTTTTTAAATTCCGACCGAACCAAAAAAGATTACGGAACGGGAGGGTATTCATTTTATAGGTAATTAGCTCTACATTCGTAATCTTTAAAGAAAATTTATGAAATATAAATTTTTCTATTTTTAAAAAATTATTTTAATTTCCGCTAGAGTATCTGGGAGGGATTTTTTTAAATTCCGACCGAACCAAAAAAGATTACGGAACGGGAGGGTATTCATTTTATAGGTAATTAGCTCTACATTCGTAATCTTTAAAGAAAATTTATGAAATATAAATTTTTCTATTTTTAAAAAATTATTTTAATTTCCGCTAGAGTATCTGGGAGGGATTTTTTTAAATTCCGACCGAACCAAAAAAGATTACGGAACGGGAGGGTATTCATTTTATAGGTAATTAGCTCTACATTCGTAATCTTTAAAGAAAATTTATGAAATATAAATTTTTCTATTTTTAAAAAATTATTTTAATTTCCGCTAGAGTATCTGGGAGGGATTTTTTTAAATTCCGACCGAACCAAAAAAGATTACGGAACGGGAGGGTATTCATTTTATAGGTAATTAGCTCTACATTCGTAATCTTTAAAGAAAATTTATGAAATATAAATTTTTCTATTTTTAAAAAATTATTTTAATTTCCGGTAGAGTATCTGGGAGGGATTTTTTTAAATTCCGACCGAACCAAAAAAGATTACGGAACGGGAGGGTATTCATTTTATAGGTAATTAGCTCTACATTCGTAATCTTTAAAGAAAATTTATGAAATATAAATTTTTCTATTTTTAAAAAATTATTTTAATTTCCGCTAGAGTATCTGGGAGGGATTTTTTTAAATTCCGACCGAACCAAAAAAGATTACGGAACGGGAGGGTATTCATTTTATAGGTAATTAGCTCTACATTCGTAATCTTTAAAGAAAATTTATGAAATATAAATTTTTCTATTTTTAAAAAATTATTTTAATTTCTGCTAGAGTATCTGGGAGGGATTTTTTTAAATTCCGACCGAACCAAAAAAGATTACGGAACGGGAGGGTATTCATTTTATAGGTAATTAGCTCTACATTCGTAATCTTTAAAGAAAATTTATGAAATATAAATTTTTCTATTTTTAAAAAATTATTTTAATTTCTGCTAGAGTATCTGGGAGGGATTTTTTTAAATTCCGACCGAACCAAAAAAGATTACGGAACGGGAGGGTATTCATTTTATAGGTAATTAGCTCTACATTCGTAATCTTTAAAGAAAATTTATGAAATATAAATTTTTCTATTTTTAAAAAATTATTTTAATTTCTGCTAGAGTATCTGGGAGGGATTTTTTTAAATTCCGACCGAACCAAAAAAGATTACGGAACGGGAGGGTATTCATTTTATAGGTAATTAGCTCTACATTCGTAATCTTTAAAGAAAATTTATGAAATATAAATTTTTCTATTTTTAAAAAATTATTTTAATTTCTGCTAGAGTATCTGGGAGGGATTTTTTTAAATTCCGACCGAACCAAAAAAGATTACGGAACGGGAGGGTATTCATTTTATAGGTAATTAGCTCTACATTCGTAATCTTTAAAGAAAATTTATGAAATATAAATTTTTCTATTTTTAAAAAATTATTTTAATTTCTGCTAGAGTAACTGGGAGGGATTTTTTTAAATTCCGACCGAACCAAAAAAGATTACGGAACGGGAGGGTATTCATTTTATAGGTAATTAGCTCTTCATTCGTAATCTTTAAAGAAAATTTATGAAATATAAATTTTTCTATTTTTAAAAAATTATTTTAATTTCTGCTAGAGTATCTGGGAGGGATTTTTTTAAATTCCGACCGAACCAAAAAAGATTACGGAACGGGAGGGTATTCATTTTATAGGTAATTAGCTCTACATTCGTAATCTTTAAAGAAAATTTATGAAATATAAATTTTTCTATTTTTAAAAAATTATTTTAATTTCTGCTAGAGTATCTGGGAGGGATTTTTTTAAATTCCGACCGAACCAAAAAAGATTACGGAACGGGAGGGTATTCATTTTATAGGTAATTAGCTCTACATTCGTAATCTTTAAAGAAAATTTATGAAATATAAATTTTTCTATTTTTAAAAAATTATTTTAATTTCCGCTAGAGTATCTGGGAGGGATTTTTTTAAATTCCGACCGAACCAAAAAAGATTACGGAACGGGAGGGTATTCATTTTATAGGTAATTAGCTCTACATTCGTAATCTTTAAAGAAAATTTATGAAATATAAATTTTTCTATTTTTAAAAAATTATTTTAATTTCCGCTAGAGTATCTGGGAGGGATTTTTTTAAATTCCGACCGAACCAAAAAAGATTACGGAACGGGAGGGTATTCATTTTATAGGTAATTAGCTCTACATTCGTAATCTTTAAAGAAAATTTATGAAATATAAATTTTTCTATTTTTAAAAAATTATTTTAATTTCCGATAGAGTATCTGGGAGGGATTTTTTTAAATTCCGACCGAACCAAAAAAGATTACGGAACGGGAGGGTATTCATTTTATAGGTAATTAGCTCTACATTCGTAATCTTTAAAGAAAATTTATGAAATATAAATTTTTCTATTTTTAAAAAATTATTTTAATTTCCGCTAGAGTATCTGGGAGGGATTTTTTTAAATTCCGACCGAACCAAAAAAGATTACGGAACGGGAGGGTATTCATTTTATAGGTAATTAGCTCTACATTCGTAATCTTTAAAGAAAATTTATGAAATATAAATTTTTCTATTTTTAAAAAATTATTTTAATTTCCGCTAGAGTATCTGGGAGGGATTTTTTTAAATTCCGACCGAACCAAAAAAGATTACGGAACGGGAGGGTATTCATTTTATAGGTAATTAGCTCTACATTCGTAATCTTTAAAGAAAATTTATGAAATATAAATTTTTCTATTTTTAAAAAATTATTTTAATTTCCGCTAGAGTATCTGGGAGGGATTTTTTTAAATTCCGACCGAACCAAAAAAGATTACGGAACGGGAGGGTATTCATTTTATAGGTAATTAGCTCTACATTCGTAATCTTTAAAGAAAATTTATGAAATATAAATTTTTCTATTTTTAAAAAATTATTTTAATTTCCGATAGAGTATCTGGGAGGGATTTTTTTAAATTCCGACCGAACCAAAAAAGATTACGGAACGGGAGGGTATTCATTTTATAGGTAATTAGCTCTACATTCGTAATCTTTAAAGAAAATTTATGAAATATAAATTTTTCTATTTTTAAAAAATTATTTTAATTTCCGCTAGAGTATCTGGGAGGGATTTTTTTAAATTCCGACCGAACCAAAAAAGATTACGGAACGGGAGGGTATTCATTTTATAGGTAATTAGCTCTACATTCGTAATCTTTAAAGAAAATTTATGAAATATAAATTTTTCTATTTTTAAAAAATTATTTTAATTTCCGCTAGAGTATCTGGGAGGGATTTTTTTAAATTCCGACCGAACCAAAAAAGATTACGGAACGGGAGGGTATTCATTTTATAGGTAATTAGCTTAGAAATGGAACAATTTTATCCAAAAAGTATCAAGCCCTCAAGAAATTTATTTGTTTTCTGAAGCCCAACTGAAAATGGCAAACGATAGCAGAAAATTAATATTAAAAAGTCGAAACACCTTGTTTATAGATGCCACGGGTTCCATAATAAAAAAAATTGACCCAGAATCTAATAGAGTGTTTCTTTATTCTATTGTTCTTCATGTTCGTGAAGATAAAACAAGTGGAATATTATTTCCAGTTGCAGAGGCGCTTTTATCACGTCACTTTGAAGAAGATATCAGTCGCTTTTTAATGGAACTAAAAGTATTTTGTGCACTAAAAAAAATAAAGTGGCCCTTAAGCAAAAGGATATGTTGTGATTTCAGTTGGGCTATTATAAATTCTACCATAAATGTTATGAAATGTTATAAATTTTTGCACTCGCAAACAAAATTACCATCAGGTAATTTAAAAATTTGTTTGAAAGATGTTGAAACGTATGCCAAAAATGACCAACAAAGAAAATTTTTTAAGCAAATTATACTCAAAGCTATTAATATCAGCACAATATTAGATTTCTGGTCATGGTTAAAAAATGCCATTATAATTTTAAAATCAAATGGGTGCAGTGAAGATTGTTTAAAAGCAAAAAATTATATGGAAGATGTAATTGTAGATGAAAGTATTGATGATTTAGAGGAAATCATTCCAAATATATCTACAAAACCTATATATAAAAAAAGCCCATTTTATTTAAAAGGTCAAGAAATAAATAACAGTACAAAAATAATAGACAATAGCTCAGCCGAAAACAAGTTTCAAAATATAAATTATTTAAATCATATTTTGAAGAAATATGTACCATACTTGCCGTGGTGGTCTAATGTAATGGGCAAATATGTAGAAACTACGACTAGTACCAGAATTTCTAATAGTCCAGTCGAGGGGTATTTTAATATAACAAAAAATGTTGTATTAAAAGGAGATCGAAATGTGAGACCAACGCTTTATATAAGAAAATCAAAAAAGTATATTCAGGCAAAACTAAACGATTTGAAGCGCAAGTATAAGTTTCAACAAAACTATTGCAAACGTCGTCCTTTAAAAACCCCTTTACAAATGGTTGAGGATAAATGGAGAAGATCGCCCAAAAAATTGAAAGAATCTTATAGTAATAAAAAAAATATCGAAAAAGAAGTTAAACAATTCGATTTAATGTATAGCAAAATAAAAGTACCTGATCGTTATAGTATGTTAAATTTTATATTATTTGAATATAATTCAATTTTTAAAGACTTACAACAAACCCCCATCCTGTCAAACTCAATAGATCTAAGCGAATTTCAGTGCTTAAATCCTAGGCAATTAATTTATAACAACATAATTGAAATATACATATCGATTTTATTTTTAAAACATGACATTAAAAATGGATTTTGTTTTACGTGTGAAATTGGTATGGACGTTTTTAATAATACGTCCAATGAAAAGCGCGATATTTTAAAATTTGGCAAAAAAATAGAACATATAATAATGCCTATATACAGAAATACACATTATACATTTGTTTACATAAACTTAAGTACAAAAGAATTTCAATTTGTTGATCCCCGAGTGGCAACAGAAGATGTTGTTATAAAGCAATTTGAGAAGTTTAAAAATAATATTCATTTAAATCATCCTAACGAATGGAAATATAAAATTGTAAAACAATACAAGCAAATTGATGGTCACAATTGCGGTGTCATATGTTGTCAACTAGCTGAAGCTTTAATTACTAACAAATCGTTAGATAAAATTAGTAATCCTAACAAATATCGAACTGTAATTAAAAACGACCTTGTTGCCCATGGAAACCCAGAGGTAAATTGCCTTCATTGCAATAGCAGTGAAACTCCAACTTTAAGATGCCTTAAATGTAAAAGAGGTGTAGACAATGAATGTTTAAAAAGGTACTATTGTATATCCGATAATGACTTATTTTTATGCCACTTATGTAATATATGAAATATATTAGCTGTTTTCACTCTTGGAAGTAAAGTACCCTTGTTGACTTAGTTATGTTATTTATGTAGTCAACGTGCTAACATTTACAACACCGCAACAACAAAATGTATCAAGCTTTGCCACAATTTACAATATGGACATTTCTTGCGGGCAGAAAAAGTTTGTGGGCGAGGCGCAACAAGTAAAGTGTGTCACACATACAGCGTGCCCCATTACCCACAAACTTTTTCTGTCCGGTAAGAAATGTCCATAGTTTAAATTGCGACTTTCATTTATTACGCTGTGGTTAACAAACAACACAAAATGATGTCTTAAGCAGAAAAAAAAACAGTTGGCGAAACTCTCTTTTTCACGCAGCAAATTTATTAATTTATGGTACTTAAGGAAAACGCTTTGTAGTATAAAATCATATTAAATATAACAAAGTTATAACACCTCTTACAATTAAGCTGTTAAGTCATGATTACCAATCATTATGATTAGTAATTAGGTAATTTTGATTGTAAATGTAAAGTTTTATAATTTTACGATAATCTAAGTAATCGTGATTATTTTTAAATAATTTATAATCGTAATCAATAAGTAATTAAAATTGAAAATGTTTACAAAAACTTTAAAAATATATGTTATGGACATTATTAAAATTATACAGGGCGTGTGTGAAACGGTTAGCAAAGTACTATTTGAAGTAAAATTTCTAACACTTCTAAACTGAATAAAATTCACTAGCCTTAACCAACAAAATGTCTGACAAATAGCAAATAAGAAGTTTAAATTGTAAAAGTAAAATAAAACATTTAGAAAATGTTATGAACTCAAGAAATATTTTTAGTTATTTTTATATTGTCAAAATTGATATAATTTCCATAGCACAAACAAGCAGGTAGATACGAATATTACGTGTCAATTTTTATGAGTTAATACCCTCTTTATGAACAAGTGCGATCAAGGGGAATACATTACAGGTCATCTCGGTACTACAATAAGAACTACTCGTACAAAAACCACAAGCAATTTGATTTTGTAAAATCATTGTAGGTACAATTTCAAAAACTGAAATAAAACAGAAACTAAAATAAGAAAAATTTTTACATCCAACAATTACAAAGAAAAAAAGCTATCAGCAAGGCTTTTGAAGCACCTGTAATGAATTCGTCTTAAGTGCGATATACGTACTCAATAATTTTTATTTTAAAATGTTTTAACAAAAAAGCTATACATGACAATAAAATTATTTTAAATATAAGTATATATTTTGTAACGTATTCATATAAATAAATTTTGATTTCAAACCTATCAGGCATGTTCAGAAAATCACAAGATTTGAAATGTGTTTTGAATACCACAAAAGTTTAAAATTGGTTTAAAATGGTGCAAAACAATAAGCAAGTAATTTTAAGTCGGCGGCTGGCCGGTATCAAATTACAATTATGAAAAAGGATTTTTGTCCAGATAACATTTCCTGTGATTTCAAATCACTTTCACAAAAAGTAATTTTCGGCACATGCTTGTATGCGTTTTTTAAACATTAATTATTCTTTAAGTTGATTTAAAATCCATTTGAGTTGTTTACAAATATGTACGTCGATTTTTGTGTAAAAAAATTAATATAAAACTTAAAAAACAATAAATTACATTTAAAAAAATAAAAAATACAAACATACATATATATTTTTTATTCATTAAAGGAATATCAAGGCTATTCAGTTTTAATTTTTTTATATTGCAAATATGAAAACATTTAAAAAATGCAACTTTATTATATCATAAAAACAAGAACTCATTACGTATAAAAAATATAATTTTTCAAAATAGGATTTTGTATTTTATCCCCGTTATAATAAATAAAAATAATTTTTAATACGTCATTTTGGAAACAAACTCGAGCAATCTTGTAAGTTCAACGGGAAGACAACATTAATTATTTAATCGGAAATTTCTTTCATTATCTGCAAAACATAAAAAAGGTTAAACATTAAATTTTTCTGTGCATATTAATTTTTATGTATAAAATAGTTTTTTTTAAGGTATAAATTAATAAAATAATACTCCATTTCGTAATAAATTTCTATTTTTTGTTTGTTTTATTTGTTATTGTTTTTTTTAAATTTTTAAACAATATATAATTATAGCAGGAAAGCATTTTCGTAAAATACTTTAGACTCTGTGGGATAGTGTATAACGACCTTTAAAAGCATTTTAAAACAAGTAAAAAAACCATATTTTTTTCACTTATTTTCCAATTTTCTATCACCCTAGGTTCTTTTTATTTTATTTGGAGCTACGTCGGTAAATAAGATTTGTTCCCAAATTTCATCGATTTATCTCAAAAATTTCGACCTGTACTTTGCTCACAAGGCAAAAAATTTTAAGGTATTACAAACATTTCTACAAATGCATAATAACCTTTTCACTATTGTGGTGTGGGTGTAAAAATTACAATTTGGAATATGAACTATTCACAGTGATTCTATATAAAAAGTGTTAAAAAGAAGACTAATAAACTCAGACTTTTGAAAAAAAAAAATTTAAGTGTGAAACTAGACTTCGACAATAAATTGCAATAGACGCTTACCGTTCGTTTTCTTGTCATTTTAAGTGTATATTCCAACATCACTTTCCTTAAAAATATTGGGTACTGTTCCTCAGTTTTTGTACCATTTCTTGCTTTATATAATTTTTTATTTATATGTAAATATGTATTTTAAATACAACAAGCAGTGTTACGAATTCTGGGCTAAGAATGTGAAAACAAAAAGCCTGTTGCACTGCATGTTTGTTGGTATCGTATGTTTATTACTGTTAGCTATTGCTGAATTCTATGGCTTAATCATCTATAAAAACAAAAAAGAAAAATTGCCAAAACAATGCAACTCTGATTACTACATGAGTAGTACACTGAAAAAAAGTAATTTAATAAAAGAAAGATTATTTTACCATTTAAAGTTTTTATTGAAGATAAAATTAATTAATCAAAATAAATATTTGCATTGGTATGTAATTTTTTAAATGAATAATATTTTATTAACAGCATGTAAAAGATAAACGACGAAAACTTTTATTTCATTTAACTTATATAATTTAACAAAATTTGGAACAAACCTAGTTTTCCAATGCAGTTCTAAACAAAATTAAAATTAAATATGTAGAGTGATAGAAAGTTAAAAAATAAAAATGAATTATAAAAGAAAGAAGTCTCGGAAACGAATAGTTTTAAATCTATGAAACTCTGAAGTTTTTATACATATATGCGATTTTCCATTATATTTATGAGCTTATATGGCCAATATTGGCAATTAGCTCTACTTTCCTCCCGTTCCGTAATCTTTTTTGGTTCGGTCGGAATTTAAAAAAATCCCTCCCAGATACTCTAGCGGAAATTAAAATAATTTTTTAAAAATAGAAAAATTTATATTTCATAAATTTTCTTTAAAGATTACGAATGTAGAGCTAATTACCTATAAAATGAATACCCTCCCGTTCCGTAATCTTTTTTGGTTCGGTCGGAATTTAAAAAAATCCCTCCCAGATACTCTAGCGGAAATTAAAATAATTTTTTAAAAATAGAAAAATTTATATTTCATAAATTTTCTTTAAAGATTACGAATGTAGAGCTAATTACCTATAAAATGAATACCCTCCCGTTCCGTAATCTTTTTTGGTTCGGTCGGAATTTAAAAAAATCCCTCCCAGATACTCTAGCGGAAATTAAAATAATTTTTTAAAAATAGAAAAATTTATATTTCATAAATTTTCTTTAAAGATTACGAATGTAGAGCTAATTACCTATAAAATGAATACCCTCCCGTTCCGTAATCTTTTTTGGTTCGGTCGGAATTTAAAAAAATCCCTCCCAGATACTCTAGCGGAAATTAAAATAATTTTTTAAAAATAGAAAAATTTATATTTCATAAATTTTCTTTAAAGATTACGAATGTAGAGCTAATTACCTATAAAATGAATACCCTCCCGTTCCGTAATCTTTTTTGGTTCGGTCGGAATTTAAAAAAATCCCTCCCAGATACTCTAGCAGAAATTAAAATAATTTTTTAAAAATAGAAAAATTTATATTTCATAAATTTTCTTCAAAGATTACGAATGTAGAGCTAATTACCTATAAAATGAATACCCTCCCGTTCCGTAATCTTTTTTGGTTCGGTCGGAATTTAAAAAAATCCCTCCCAGATACTCTAGCGGAAATTAAAATAATTTTTTAAAAATAGAAAAATTTATATTTCATAAATTTTCTTTAAAGATTACGAATGTAGAGCTAATTACCTATAAAATGAATACCCTCCCGTTCCGTAATCTTTTTTGGTTCGGTCGGAATTTAAAAAAATCCCTCCCAGATACTCTAGCGGAAATTAAAATAATTTTTTAAAAATAGAAAAATTTATATTTCATAAATTTTCTTTAAAGATTACGAATGTAGAGCTAATTACCTATAAAATGAATACCCTCCCGTTCCGTAATCTTTTTTGGTTCGGTCGGAATTTAAAAAAATCCCTCCCAGATACTCTAGCGGAAATTAAAATAATTTTTTAAAAATAGAAAAATTTATATTTCATAAATTTTCTTTAAAGATTACGAATGTAGAGCTAATTACCTATAAAATGAATACCCTCCCGTTCCGTAATCTTTTTTGGTTCGGTCGGAATTTAAAAAAATCCCTCCCAGATACTCTAGCGGAAATTAAAATAATTTTTTAAAAATAGAAAAATTTATATTTCATAAATTTTCTTTAAAGATTACGAATGTAGAGCTAATTACCTATAAAATGAATACCCTCCCGTTCAGTAATCTTTTTTGGTTCGGTCGGAATTTAAAAAAATCCCTCCCAGATACTCTAGCAGAAATTAAAATAATTTTTTAAAAATAGAAAAATTTATATTTCATAAATTTTCTTTAAAGATTACGAATGTAGAGCTAATTACCTATAAAATGAATACCCTCCCGTTCCGTAATCTTTTTTGGTTCGGTCAGAATTTAAAAAAATCCCTCCCAGTTACTCTAGCAGAAATTAAAATAATTTTTTAAAAATAGAAAAATTTATATTTCATAAATTTTCTTTAAAGATTACGAATGTAGAGCTAATTACCTATAAAATGAATACCCTCCCGTTCCGTAATCTTTTTTGGTTCGGTCGGAATTTAAAAAAATCCCTCCCAGATACTCTAGCAGAAATTAAAATAATTTTTTAAAAATAGAAAAATTTATATTTCATAAATTTTCTTTAAAGATTACGAATGTAGAGCTAATTACCTATAAAATGAATACCCTCCCGTTCCGTAATCTTTTTTGGTTCGGTCGGAATTTAAAAAAATCCCTCCCAGATACTCTAGCAGAAATTAAAATAATTTTTTAAAAATAGAAAAATTTATATTTCATAAATTTTCTTTAAAGATTACGAATGTAGAGCTAATTACCTATAAAATGAATACCCTCCCGTTCCGTAATCTTTTTTGGTTCGGTCGGAATTTAAAAAAATCCCTCCCAGATACTCTAGCGGAAATTAAAATAATTTTTTAAAAATAGAAAAATTTATATTTCATAAATTTTCTTTAAAGATTACGAATGTAGAGCTAATTACCTATAAAATGAATACCCTCCCGTTCCGTAATCTTTTTTGGTTCGGTCGGAATTTAAAAAAATCCCTCCCAGATACTCTAGCAGAAATTAAAATAATTTTTTAAAAATAGAAAAATTTATATTTCATAAATTTTCTTCAAAGATTACGAATGTAGAGCTAATTACCTATAAAATGAATACCCTCCCGTTCCGTAATCTTTTTTGGTTCGGTCGGAATTTAAAAAAATCCCTCCCAGATACTCTAGCGGAAATTAAAATAATTTTTTAAAAATAGAAAAATTTATATTTCATAAATTTTCTTTAAAGATTACGAATGTAGAGCTAATTACCTATAAAATGAATACCCTCCCGTTCCGTAATCTTTTTTGGTTCGGTCGGAATTTAAAAAAATCCCTCCCAGATACTCTAGCGGAAATTAAAATAATTTTTTAAAAATAGAAAAATTTATATTTCATAAATTTTCTTTAAAGATTACGAATGTAGAGCTAATTACCTATAAAATGAATACCCTCCCGTTCCGTAATCTTTTTTGGTTCGGTCGGAATTTAAAAAAATCCCTCCCAGATACTCTAGCGGAAATTAAAATAATTTTTTAAAAATAGAAAAATTTATATTTCATAAATTTTCTTTAAAGATTACGAATGTAGAGCTAATTACCTATAAAATGAATACCCTCCCGTTCCGTAATCTTTTTTGGTTCGGTCGGAATTTAAAAAAATCCCTCCCAGATACTCTAGCGGAAATTAAAATAATTTTTTAAAAATAGAAAAATTTATATTTCATAAATTTTCTTTAAAGATTACGAATGTAGAGCTAATTACCTATAAAATGAATACCCTCCCGTTCAGTAATCTTTTTTGGTTCGGTCGGAATTTAAAAAAATCCCTCCCAGATACTCTAGCAGAAATTAAAATAATTTTTTAAAAATAGAAAAATTTATATTTCATAAATTTTCTTTAAAGATTACGAATGTAGAGCTAATTACCTATAAAATGAATACCCTCCCGTTCCGTAATCTTTTTTGGTTCGGTCAGAATTTAAAAAAATCCCTCCCAGTTACTCTAGCAGAAATTAAAATAATTTTTTAAAAATAGAAAAATTTATATTTCATAAATTTTCTTTAAAGATTACGAATGTAGAGCTAATTACCTATAAAATGAATACCCTCCCGTTCCGTAATCTTTTTTGGTTCGGTCGGAATTTAAAAAAATCCCTCCCAGATACTCTAGCAGAAATTAAAATAATTTTTTAAAAATAGAAAAATTTATATTTCATAAATTTTCTTTAAAGATTACGAATGTAGAGCTAATTACCTATAAAATGAATACCCTCCCGTTCCGTAATCTTTTTTGGTTCGGTCGGAATTTAAAAAAATCCCTCCCAGATACTCTAGCAGAAATTAAAATAATTTTTTAAAAATAGAAAAATTTATATTTCATAAATTTTCTTTAAAGATTACGAATGTAGAGCTAATTACCTATAAAATGAATACCCTCCCGTTCCGTAATCTTTTTTGGTTCGGTCGGAATTTAAAAAAATCCCTCCCAGATACTCTAGCGGAAATTAAAATAATTTTTTAAAAATAGAAAAATTTATATTTCATAAATTTTCTTTAAAGATTACGAATGTAGAGCTAATTACCTATGAAATGAATACCCTCCCGTTCCGTAATCTTTTTTGGTTCGGTCGGAATTTAAAAAAATCCCTCCCAGATACTCTAGCGGAAATTAAAATAATTTTTTAAAAATAGAAAAATTTATATTTCATAAATTTTCTTTAAAGATTACGAATGTAGAGCTAATTACCTATAAAATGAATACCCTCCCGTTCCGTAATCTTTTTTGGTTCGGTCGGAATTTAAAAAAATCCCTCCCAGATACTCTAGCGGAAATTAAAATAATTTTTTAAAAATAGAAAAATTTATATTTCATAAATTTTCTTTAAAGATTACGAATGTAGAGCTAATTACCTATAAAATGAATACCCTCCCGTTCCGTAATCTTTTTTGGTTCGGTCGGAATTTAAAAAAATCCCTCCCAGATACTCTAGCGGAAATTAAAATAATTTTTTAAAAATAGAAAAATTTATATTTCATAAATTTTCTTTAAAGATTACGAATGTAGAGCTAATTACCTATAAAATGAATACCCTTCCGTTCCGTAATCTTTTTTGGTTCGGTCGGAATTTAAAAAAATCCCTCCCAGATACTCTAGCGGAAATTAAAATAATTTTTTAAAAATAGAAAAATTTATATTTCATAAATTTTCTTTAAAGATTACGAATGTAGAGCTAATTACCTATAAAATGAATACCCTCCCGTTCCGTAATCTTTTTTGGTTCGGTCGGAATTTAAAAAAATCCCTCCCAGATACTCTAGCGGAAATTAAAATAATTTTTTAAAAATAGAAAAATTTATATTTCATAAATTTTCTTTAAAGATTACGAATGTAGAGCTAATTACCTATAAAATGAATACCCTCCCGTTCCGTAATCTTTTTTGGTTCGGTCGGAATTTAAAAAAATCCCTCCCAGATACTCTAGCGGAAATTAAAATAATTTTTTAAAAATAGAAAAATTTATATTTCATAAATTTTCTTTAAAGATTACGAATGTAGAGCTAATTACCTATAAAATGAATACCCTCCCGTTCCGTAATCTTTTTTGGTTCGGTCGGAATTTAAAAAAATCCCTCCCAGATACTCTAGCGGAAATTAAAATAATTTTTTAAAAATAGAAAAATTTATATTTCATAAATTTTCTTTAAAGATTACGAATGTAGAGCTAATTACCTATAAAATGAATACCCTCCCGTTCCGTAATCTTTTTTGGTTCGGTCGGAATTTAAAAAAATCCCTCCCAGATACTCTAGCGGAAATTAAAATAATTTTTTAAAAATAGAAAAATTTATATTTCATAAATTTTCTTTAAAGATTACGAATGTAGAGCTAATTACCTATAAAATGAATACCCTCCCGTTCCGTAATCTTTTTTGGTTCGGTCGGAATTTAAAAAAATCCCTCCCAGATACTCTAGCGGAAATTAAAATAATTTTTTAAAAATAGAAAAATTTATATTTCATAAATTTTCTTTAAAGATTACGAATGTAGAGCTAATTACCTATAAAATGAATACCCTCCCGTTCCGTAATCTTTTTTGGTTCGGTCGGAATTTAAAAAAATCCCTCCCAGATACTCTAGCGGAAATTAAAATAATTTTTTAAAAATAGAAAAATTTATATTTCATAAATTTTCTTTAAAGATTACGAATGTAGAGCTAATTACCTATAAAATGAATACCCTCCCGTTCCGTAATCTTTTTTGGTTCGGTCGGAATTTAAAAAAATCCCTCCCAGATACTCTAGCGGAAATTAAAATAATTTTTTAAAAATAGAAAAATTTATATTTCATAAATTTTCTTTAAAGATTACGAATGTAGAGCTAATTACCTATAAAATGAATACCCTCCCGTTCCGTAATCTTTTTTGGTTCGGTCGGAATTTAAAAAAATCCCTCCCAGATACTCTAGCGGAAATTAAAATAATTTTTTAAAAATAGAAAAATTTATATTTCATAAATTTTCTTTAAAGATTACGAATGTAGAGCTAATTACCTATAAAATGAATACCCTCCCGTTCCGTAATCTTTTTTGGTTCGGTCGGAATTTAAAAAAATCCCTCCCAGATACTCTAGCGGAAATTAAAATAATTTTTTAAAAATAGAAAAATTTATATTTCATAAATTTTCTTTAAAGATTACGAATGTAGAGCTAATTACCTATAAAATGAATACCCTCCCGTTCCGTAATCTTTTTTGGTTCGGTCGGAATTTAAAAAAATCCCTCCCAGATACTCTAGCGGAAATTAAAATAATTTTTTAAAAATAGAAAAATTTATATTTCATAAATTTTCTTTAAAGATTACGAATGTAGAGCTAATTACCTATAAAATGAATACCCTCCCGTTCCGTAATCTTTTTTGGTTCGGTCGGAATTTAAAAAAATCCCTCCCAGATACTCTAGCGGAAATTAAAATAATTTTTTAAAAATAGAAAAATTTATATTTCATAAATTTTCTTTAAAGATTACGAATGTAGAGCTAATTACCTATAAAATGAATACCCTCCCGTTCCGTAATCTTTTTTGGTTCGGTCGGAATTTAAAAAAATCCCTCCCAGATACTCTAGCGGAAATTAAAATAATTTTTTAAAAATAGAAAAATTTATATTTCATAAATTTTCTTTAAAGATTACGAATGTAGAGCTAATTACCTATAAAATGAATACCCTCCCGTTCCGTAATCTTTTTTGGTTCGGTCGGAATTTAAAAAAATCCCTCCCAGATACTCTAGCGGAAATTAAAATAATTTTTTAAAAATAGAAAAATTTATATTTCATAAATTTTCTTTAAAGATTACGAATGTAGAGCTAATTACCTATAAAATGAATACCCTCCCGTTCCGTAATCTTTTTTGGTTCGGTCGGAATTTAAAAAAATCCCTCCCAGATACTCTAGCGGAAATTAAAATAATTTTTTAAAAATAGAAAAATTTATATTTCATAAATTTTCTTTAAAGATTACGAATGTAGAGCTAATTACCTATAAAATGAATACCCTCCCGTTCCGTAATCTTTTTTGGTTCGGTCGGAATTTAAAAAAATCCCTCCCAGATACTCTAGCGGAAATTAAAATAATTTTTTAAAAATAGAAAAATTTATATTTCATAAATTTTCTTTAAAGATTACGAATGTAGAGCTAATTACCTATAAAATGAATACCCTCCCGTTCCGTAATCTTTTTTGGTTCGGTCGGAATTTAAAAAAATCCCTCCCAGATACTCTAGCGGAAATTAAAATAATTTTTTAAAAATAGAAAAATTTATATTTCATAAATTTTCTTTAAAGATTACGAATGTAGAGCTAATTACCTATAAAATGAATACCCTCCCGTTCCGTAATCTTTTTTGGTTCGGTCGGAATTTAAAAAAATCCCTCCCAGATACTCTAGCGGAAATTAAAATAATTTTTTAAAAATAGAAAAATTTATATTTCATAAATTTTCTTTAAAGATTACGAATGTAGAGCTAATTACCTATAAAATGAATACCCTCCCGTTCCGTAATCTTTTTTGGTTCGGTCGGAATTTAAAAAAATCCCTCCCAGATACTCTAGCGGAAATTAAAATAATTTTTTAAAAATAGAAAAATTTATATTTCATAAATTTTCTTTAAAGATTACGAATGTAGAGCTAATTACCTATAAAATGAATACCCTCCCGTTCCGTAATCTTTTTTGGTTCGGTCGGAATTTAAAAAAATCCCTCCCAGATACTCTAGCGGAAATTAAAATAATTTTTTAAAAATAGAAAAATTTATATTTCATAAATTTTCTTTAAAGATTACGAATGTAGAGCTAATTACCTATAAAATGAATACCCTCCCGTTCCGTAATCTTTTTTGGTTCGGTCGGAATTTAAAAAAATCCCTCCCAGATACTCTAGCGGAAATTAAAATAATTTTTTAAAAATAGAAAAATTTATATTTCATAAATTTTCTTTAAAGATTACGAATGTAGAGCTAATTACCTATAAAATGAATACCCTCCCGTTCCGTAATCTTTTTTGGTTCGGTCGGAATTTAAAAAAATCCCTCCCAGATACTCTAGCGGAAATTAAAATAATTTTTTAAAAATAGAAAAATTTATATTTCATAAATTTTCTTTAAAGATTACGAATGTAGAGCTAATTACCTATAAAATGAATACCCTCCCGTTCCGTAATCTTTTTTGGTTCGGTCGGAATTTAAAAAAATCCCTCCCAGATACTCTAGCGGAAATTAAAATAATTTTTTAAAAATAGAAAAATTTATATTTCATAAATTTTCTTTAAAGATTACGAATGTAGAGCTAATTACCTATAAAATGAATACCCTCCCGTTCCGTAATCTTTTTTGGTTCGGTCGGAATTTAAAAAAATCCCTCCCAGATACTCTAGCGGAAATTAAAATAATTTTTTAAAAATAGAAAAATTTATATTTCATAAATTTTCTTTAAAGATTACGAATGTAGAGCTAATTACCTATAAAATGAATACCCTCCCGTTCCGTAATCTTTTTTGGTTCGGTCGGAATTTAAAAAAATCCCTCCCAGATACTCTAGCGGAAATTAAAATAATTTTTTAAAAATAGAAAAATTTATATTTCATAAATTTTCTTTAAAGATTACGAATGTAGAGCTAATTACCTATAAAATGAATACCCTCCCGTTCCGTAATCTTTTTTGGTTCGGTCGGAATTTAAAAAAATCCCTCCCAGATACTCTAGCGGAAATTAAAATAATTTTTTAAAAATAGAAAAATTTATATTTCATAAATTTTCTTTAAAGATTACGAATGTAGAGCTAATTACCTATAAAATGAATACCCTCCCGTTCCGTAATCTTTTTTGGTTCGGTCGGAATTTAAAAAAATCCCTCCCAGATACTCTAGCGGAAATTAAAATAATTTTTTAAAAATAGAAAAATTTATATTTCATAAATTTTCTTTAAAGATTACGAATGTAGAGCTAATTACCTATAAAATGAATACCCTCCCGTTCCGTAATCTTTTTTGGTTCGGTCGGAATTTAAAAAAATCCCTCCCAGATACTCTAGCGGAAATTAAAATAATTTTTTAAAAATAGAAAAATTTATATTTCATAAATTTTCTTTAAAGATTACGAATGTAGAGCTAATTACCTATAAAATGAATACCCTCCCGTTCCGTAATCTTTTTTGGTTCGGTCGGAATTTAAAAAAATCCCTCCCAGATACTCTAGCGGAAATTAAAATAATTTTTTAAAAATAGAAAAATTTATATTTCATAAATTTTCTTTAAAGATTACGAATGTAGAGCTAATTACCTATAAAATGAATACCCTCCCGTTCCGTAATCTTTTTTGGTTCGGTCGGAATTTAAAAAAATCCCTCCCAGATACTCTAGCGGAAATTAAAATAATTTTTTAAAAATAGAAAAATTTATATTTCATAAATTTTCTTTAAAGATTACGAATGTAGAGCTAATTACCTATAAAATGAATACCCTCCCGTTCCGTAATCTTTTTTGGTTCGGTCGGAATTTAAAAAAATCCCTCCCAGATACTCTAGCGGAAATTAAAATAATTTTTTAAAAATAGAAAAATTTATATTTCATAAATTTTCTTTAAAGATTACGAATGTAGAGCTAATTACCTATAAAATGAATACCCTCCCGTTCCGTAATCTTTTTTGGTTCGGTCGGAATTTAAAAAAATCCCTCCCAGATACTCTAGCGGAAATTAAAATAATTTTTTAAAAATAGAAAAATTTATATTTCATAAATTTTCTTTAAAGATTACGAATGTAGAGCTAATTACCTATAAAATGAATACCCTCCCGTTCCGTAATCTTTTTTGGTTCGGTCGGAATTTAAAAAAATCCCTCCCAGATACTCTAGCGGAAATTAAAATAATTTTTTAAAAATAGAAAAATTTATATTTCATAAATTTTCTTTAAAGATTACGAATGTAGAGCTAATTACCTATAAAATGAATACCCTCCCGTTCCGTAATCTTTTTTGGTTCGGTCGGAATTTAAAAAAATCCCTCCCAGATACTCTAGCGGAAATTAAAATAATTTTTTAAAAATAGAAAAATTTATATTTCATAAATTTTCTTTAAAGATTACGAATGTAGAGCTAATTACCTATAAAATGAATACCCTCCCGTTCCGTAATCTTTTTTGGTTCGGTCGGAATTTAAAAAAATCCCTCCCAGATACTCTAGCGGAAATTAAAATAATTTTTTAAAAATAGAAAAATTTATATTTCATAAATTTTCTTTAAAGATTACGAATGTAGAGCTAATTACCTATAAAATGAATACCCTCCCGTTCCGTAATCTTTTTTGGTTCGGTCGGAATTTAAAAAAATCCCTCCCAGATACTCTAGCGGAAATTAAAATAATTTTTTAAAAATAGAAAAATTTATATTTCATAAATTTTCTTTAAAGATTACGAATGTAGAGCTAATTACCTATAAAATGAATACCCTCCCGTTCCGTAATCTTTTTTGGTTCGGTCGGAATTTAAAAAAATCCCTCCCAGATACTCTAGCGGAAATTAAAATAATTTTTTAAAAATAGAAAAATTTATATTTCATAAATTTTCTTTAAAGATTACGAATGTAGAGCTAATTACCTATAAAATGAATACCCTCCCGTTCCGTAATCTTTTTTGGTTCGGTCGGAATTTAAAAAAATCCCTCCCAGATACTCTAGCGGAAATTAAAATAATTTTTTAAAAATAGAAAAATTTATATTTCATAAATTTTCTTTAAAGATTACGAATGTAGAGCTAATTACCTATAAAATGAATACCCTCCCGTTCCGTAATCTTTTTTGGTTCGGTCGGAATTTAAAAAAATCCCTCCCAGATACTCTAGCGGAAATTAAAATAATTTTTTAAAAATAGAAAAATTTATATTTCATAAATTTTCTTTAAAGATTACGAATGTAGAGCTAATTACCTATAAAATGAATACCCTCCCGTTCCGTAATCTTTTTTGGTTCGGTCGGAATTTAAAAAAATCCCTCCCAGATACTCTAGCGGAAATTAAAATAATTTTTTAAAAATAGAAAAATTTATATTTCATAAATTTTCTTTAAAGATTACGAATGTAGAGCTAATTACCTATAAAATGAATACCCTCCCGTTCCGTAATCTTTTTTGGTTCGGTCGGAATTTAAAAAAATCCCTCCCAGATACTCTAGCGGAAATTAAAATAATTTTTTAAAAATAGAAAAATTTATATTTCATAAATTTTCTTTAAAGATTACGAATGTAGAGCTAATTACCTATAAAATGAATACCCTCCCGTTCCGTAATCTTTTTTGGTTCGGTCGGAATTTAAAAAAATCCCTCCCAGATACTCTAGCGGAAATTAAAATAATTTTTTAAAAATAGAAAAATTTATATTTCATAAATTTTCTTTAAAGATTACGAATGTAGAGCTAATTACCTATAAAATGAATACCCTCCCGTTCCGTAATCTTTTTTGGTTCGGTCGGAATTTAAAAAAATCCCTCCCAGATACTCTAGCGGAAATTAAAATAATTTTTTAAAAATAGAAAAATTTATATTTCATAAATTTTCTTTAAAGATTACGAATGTAGAGCTAATTACCTATAAAATGAATACCCTCCCGTTCCGTAATCTTTTTTGGTTCGGTCGGAATTTAAAAAAATCCCTCCCAGATACTCTAGCGGAAATTAAAATAATTTTTTAAAAATAGAAAAATTTATATTTCATAAATTTTCTTTAAAGATTACGAATGTAGAGCTAATTACCTATAAAATGAATACCCTCCCGTTCCGTAATCTTTTTTGGTTCGGTCGGAATTTAAAAAAATCCCTCCCAGATACTCTAGCGGAAATTAAAATAATTTTTTAAAAATAGAAAAATTTATATTTCATAAATTTTCTTTAAAGATTACGAATGTAGAGCTAATTACCTATAAAATGAATACCCTCCCGTTCCGTAATCTTTTTTGGTTCGGTCGGAATTTAAAAAAATCCCTCCCAGATACTCTAGCGGAAATTAAAATAATTTTTTAAAAATAGAAAAATTTATATTTCATAAATTTTCTTTAAAGATTACGAATGTAGAGCTAATTACCTATAAAATGAATACCCTCTCGTTCCGTAATCTTTTTTGGTTCGGTCACAATTTAAAAAAATGTAAACCGGATACACCGGTCAAAATTAAAAAAAAAATTAATAAAAACGTAGCTGAGCTATGTTTTTAATCAGCTACGCGTAGCTCAGCTATGTTTTTAATAACGTAACGTTTTACGTCATAAAACATATTTAACTCGGCGTATTTATCTTCACCCACTTGATTTTTATAAACAAAATTTGATTTTCTTTTGGTGTTTGGTTCTATGTGTTTACTTTTTGTATTGATTTACAATTTGTTTTCTTCTTCTTCCTATCTTTGTGTGTCTTTCCCTCCTTCTTCCTATATTTTTGTAGTTCACAACAGCACTACATGCAACTACAGAATCCACAACAAAAAGCACAACAACACTAAAACTGCATGCAATAATACTTGAAAACAAAAACATATCCATTCAATTTCAGACTCACTTGATTCAACATTTCCATTAGATTTACAACCGCCCATATTTGAGGCAACAGCAAAGGCATCATCACCATCCCTGCCCAGCGGAGACAATCATGCCACAACTGTTGACAGTTATGGCAATCTCATTGAAAGCCTAAAACCAATTGAAACTCCCGATGGTCGCAAGGTTGTAAGCGCCCAAGGTCTACAATTTGAAATTCCAAATTATGCATCGGGCATCACTGAACTCAAGAAACCCTCTGATGATTTACTGCCACCATTTGTTGGTGAGTTTAGCAATGATTTTGATAAATCAACTACAACAAGAACAACAAATAGTATAGATGATGTTGGACAAAGTAACGATGACAAGCCAGGTATTCGTATTAATAACAATGACAATCAGAAGGCTTACGACAGCCTTCAACAGAAAAATAGTTTTTTAACAAGTGATGCTAATTCAAGAGATCAACAATCAGAGAGTCTTTTGAGAATTAAAAGGCAGCTACAGTACACTACAGACACTAACAATAGCAACAACTATTATAACATTGATAATTTCAATGCTCAACAACATAATGACGGGATTTTTAAACCACAAAACACAAATAATTTTAATGTTACGAACACGACGACCACTTCTACCACTAACCACAAACGACAAGAACATAAACTCACCACCACCACCAATACACCATTATCTAATGTAGCGAATAGTTTAAGTTTTTTTGTAAGCAATCAGTCTAAAATACTTAATTTTAATTCACCTCCCATTAACTCATCACTCACAAATTCATCTTCTTCATCACCTCGGCAGTTTAATACTTCTTTTCAGCCACCTTCTTTTAAAGCTAAGCTTTTACCACACTATACCCCTTTAAGTAATGGTAACTTTAATTATCCCAATTTACCCACTGATAAGTCCATTATCGATCTTATATTTTCTAAATATAAAAATCCCCTTCCCACCTTAGATCCCATTGTCGTTGCACTACCAAATGCAGGTACATCTTCATCAGATGAGACGACCAGTGTCGATGTGGAGAATGTTCCTTTGGTTGAAGTCAAATCACATGATGCCGAACTTCTTAATTCTAAATCATCGTTTTTCAAAGGATTGCCTGATTATATCTTGGAATTTAATGATCCTGATATTGGTGGTCCCGTTGACTATAAACCTACGCAAGATAAAAGGGGCTTAAGCGTCATAGCCTGGGATTTATTGCCACCTTTGGAAGTACAGGAAGACTCCGAAAAATTTATAAGTCATAGAAATAAAGTTAGCGTAACTACTGGTCACAACTTAACTGCTGAGGCATCTAGTCATACTTCACACAAAGAGACGACAACTAAACCGAACTATACACAAAATCGAGAGGAATCTTATTACACCACAACGTCAACAACACCGAGAACTACCAGCATCAGACGTACCACAACAACTACCACTACTCCTAGAACTACAACAACTCTCAGAACTACAACAACTCTCAGAACTACAACTACTCCTAGAATAACTACAACCACCACCAAAAGAGCCACAACTCCTAGAACGACTACAACTACCACACCTGAACCAGATTCTTCTGAATTCTTTAAACTAGAAGCTGGAGACTCATATACTCTGCCACCCTGGCTGCAAGACATTGATGATCCTGAACTAGATGTGGCTTTAGCATACGTAGTTCCTGAGGATATCAATGAATACAATCATACAATATCGCGCGACTTATTGCCACCTTTGGAACCCTATACCGATTTAAATAGTGTGCACTTGACACCACCTCCGAATTACAAAGAGGTCACTACTACAGTCAGAACTACGACTACAAGAAAAACTACAACACCCAGAACTACTGCAGCAACCACCACAACTACCAGACGGCCTTCAACAACAATCCAAGCCCACTGGATTAGAGCCAAACCAACATCGCCCAAACCCACTATAGCAACATTTAACAATCAATTCACTAGTCTTAGTCCATCCATATCATTATCTACTCTTGCACAGCGCACTACGAGCACCACTACAGCAACCACTACCACCACAGTCAAACCAAAAACTACCATAAACTACTATAACCGACAACTTTCCTCAAATACTCCTCAAACAGATAAAATCGATAGCAGCAGCGAGGAACAGATAAATAAAAAACAAAGAAATCCCTTCTTGCCCACCTCGTTTGATGATGGCAAATACAAACCATACTCATCACCCAGAAGAACTGCCACTACTACAACCACCACCACCACCACCACTACACCAGCTCCCGTAGTGGTCGAGGAGAATCCCTTTGCACCCACCATACCACCATGGCTAAAAGATTTCGATTATCCCGATCTAGCGCCAGGTGTACCCTTCATCTATGATCCCAATGAAGATGAATATCCCGTAGACAAAAACATCTTGCCACCTTCTAAAACACAAGAAGACTCTAACAAATCTAATCCCTCTTCCACCTCTCCTTTTTCAAATTCGCAAACGCCTCAGGGTTTCACAAATAAATTCACTTCTTCCTCTACTCCCTTAGCTTCTTCTTCTTCTATCCCATCAATCGTAACAATTCCACTCCCATCCACACAAACAAACCAAGATGATAGTACGTTTACGCGACCACCTCCCGTGTTCGTACCACCACCGCCTACCTCAGAAGGGGGCATAATCATCACTAATAAGGCCGATGACATAACAATTAAGACCTCAACAACATTTAACAAACATTTTGCAGCACCCTTTGACCCCGCCACTGCCACTATCTCTACGACTACAACCTCTGACGGCGTCCAAAAGAAGGTACCACTAAGTGCTGATAGTGAGTCGTTCCCTCCATTCAACAATATCATTACCGGCTCCTCAACCATACCCAGTAAGACCACTTTTACCAAGAGCGAAGATGGCAAAGTTATTACCAACAATATATTCACGAGTGGTAGTTTAGGATCAACATCGGCACAACCAATCGGATCAAGTACCCAAGAGAAAAGTAAGTGGATTTATAACAAAAATTGTTTTTAGTTTTAGTTTATATTTAATTTCTTCTAGTTACTTTCTGGTTCAGTATGAGTTCAATTAGAGCCTAGTCTGAGTTTAGTTCGAGTGCAGTTTTTATTGAATTTAAGTATATTTTAGATCCGATTGTGTTAAGTTATAGTTCAGGGGCCAAATTACGGCATTCGATATCTATCGAATGCCCTTATATAATTTAAGTGGAAATTTCAATTGATATCGAATGCCGTCATTTAGCTCCAGTTTTAATTTACTTCTATTTCAGTTCTAATTGGTTTCTAGTTCAGTTCAAGTTTAGCTCTAGTTCAGTTGTATTTCCGATATATTTTAGTTGTAGATCAGTTATAGTTTAGTTCAAGTATATATCTAGATCAGTTCTAGTTCAGTTGTACTTCAGTTGCGATTCATTTCTAGTTAAGTTGTAATTCAGCTTATGTTTAGTTCTAGATCCGTTCTATTTTAATTCTAGTTCAAATCTAGTTCAAGTTAAGTTCTAGTTAAGTTGCGTTAATTTCTAGGTAAGACTATTTTTGGAAACAAATATTAAATAATTCTAGTTCTGCTCTATATAAATTCTTACTCAGGTGTCTAATCACCGCATTCGATATCAATTAACTATCGTATCGAATAAACTTCCGGTTTTTTTCTGCATACAGTAGACACTGACGTATCGAATGATACTCGATATCGAATGCTATCATCTCAAATTACGATGCATTTCATTCGATGTCGAGTGTCACGATACCAACATAAAAAATTTAGATAAATTTTCCTCGATATCGTGTGCAGTGATTAGACCCCAGCTTTAATTGAGCTTTAAGTAAGTTCTAGTTAAGTTTGACTTTACTAAATATTCAATCAAGATCTAGTTTGGTTCAAAATTATTATTAGTTTCAGCCATTTTCAAAAAGATGTTTTAAACAAATCTTATATCTCTTCTTTACTCTTCGCCGCCTTTCAGACACTATTACCACCCAATCTTTCCCTGGCTCTACCTTAACAAAATCCACCACAGCCTCCACCGTTTTTAAACAATTCGGCACCACTTCAGCTGGCGCTTCCGGTCTTGTTACTTCCTCCGGAAGACCATCTAACAGTGATAGTTCTAAATATACTGGACGATTTGGTGGTCCCCCTGGAGTTTTAGCACCTCAAAATACCGGATTCATAACCTCTGGCACTACCGTGACCAAATCGTATGATAAGCCAGCATTAACCACATTCGAAGTTTCCTCATCACCGGGAGTTGGAAGCAATACAAACTATAAATTTACCGGTAGTTTCGGAGGACCCCCTGGTGTATTGAAACCGTACGACAATGTTAAAAACCGTTAAAATAAAAAGAAAATTAAATTTTTCAACAGCAATTAAGAACACATTATTAGTTTTAGTTAAATTATTTATGAAATGTACGTACGAATCAAGGACGAAATTAACAATACTTAATTTTTAATTTGTTTTTTTTTTCGTTAAAAATTATTAAATAAAAAATTATTAAATAGGAATTTTTAAAGCTTGGCCCAATATATCTTAATAATACTCAAAAAATGTATGTGTATATATATTTGCAAAATTGTATGAAATAATTTATTATTTCTTAAAAATATAAAAAAAACTATATTAAATTTAAAGTAATAACCCACTTTAACGTACGATAAAAAATATGTAATATTAAAAAAAAAAATAAACTTAATGGCTTTATTTTGGTATTTCTCAGTTATGTTTTTATTATTATTTTTTTTTTTATTTAATAAATTGCTAATAAAATTTAAACGATAAAAAAAGTTATAAACAAAAAACTTGAATTTTTTATTCTTTGGGAGATGTCGCCAAAAGTAGAAATTTGGTTGATTGTTGACAATTCATTTAAAGTTGATCATTATGGATAATTTCGGTTGACATGCAAACTTTATTGCACACAGAAAAATGGATGAGTAATTTTAAGTTCCTTTTAAAAAGGGGTAATGTGAGAGAAGTTTTAAAGGAACTTTACTGATGAAAATCAGCTAAGTCTTATATGGTACATTTCTAGTTCCATTTCAGTTCTGTTTTACCTTTTTCAGTACAGCTTTGATTTAATTCAAGTACAGGTCTAGTTTGATTTAAGTAAAACTCTAGTACAATTCCAGTTCAGTTACATTTTAAATCAGTTGTACTTTAGATCTACTTTAACTCTAATTTATTTTAGTTAAATTCAAAAGTAACTTTAGTTTAGTTCTGGTTCAACTCTGTTTTAATTCTGGCGTTACGAACTAAGTCCCTAATGAACTAAGTCCAAAAAGCAAAAATTAACTAATTCCCAAATTTTTTAAACAGAGAATAATAACAACGCTTTTTATAGAGTTTGTTAATTTGTTTAAAATAATTTTGTGATGGGGTGTTGCTTCATAATGAAACAAGTAAGAAAGTATAATCGGTCAAGCCTGACCATATGAGGCCCTACACCACAGTATTTGAAAACAAATTTTGGAGAGTGTGTGGCTATATGAATAGGGTCTCTATTTTTTTTTGAATTTCATTAAAATCTGTTAGATTGTTTCCGAGAAGCAGAAATTGTCCCCTATCTCCCCTCACGGTCCTATTTCTTAAAAAATGCATAGCTTATGTGTCCTGATAAATAATGATCTATCTATGTTTTAAATTTCATTAAAATTGGTTTGATAGTGGGCACAAAGACCCCATTTCGAAAAGCAGATTGTATTGGGGCTTTATAAAATTATGGACTGATTTCATCTAACTATCTTAATGGATTCAGAAAGTGATTCTGAGTAGACAGGTATACTTTAAGGTGGATTTAAGGTGTTACACATAATTCCCTCTACACTATTGTGGTGTGGGTATAATGTGTCCCCAAATTTTGGAAATTATATAAAACCCAATTAATATTTCTAGAAACTTTTTTCATATATCATTCAAATTGCATTTAACAATTTTAATATTGAAATGTATATGTAAATTTTTAATGTTTGGGGTCATATGCCCGAATTCAAAATCCCGAATTTAAAAATCCGAAATCACTAACTGAAGCCAATCTGTATAGCCGGCCTTTGGCCGAGCGCAATGGATTTCCTACTGTACGGTATAACAAACACGGGCTTTAGTAACAAAAGCTTATCTGCAAAGCCGGTCTTTGGCCGAACGAAATGAATTTTCTCCTCTGTGGTATAATATACACTGTCTTCGCTATCTAAAGTTTCTGTGTTTCATTTTAAAGTGGGGTCTTACAACATTGTGAAATTAGTTTCCATTTATTGGGTTTTAGTTCATTTTTGTTTTGGGGGTTATTTCCAGGGTTTAAAAAACTGCAGTCGAAACCAAAAACTGTAGAACAGTCGAGTTGGAATGGCATCGACTGTTTACATTTAATGAATCAGAAGTAAAAGCAACAGCTTTTTTTTTTGGCCAATGACAAATGAAGACGTGGAAAAAATGGCAGTTTTTCTACATTGATTGGAGTTTTGTAAACGCTGGGTTTTTCATATTTTTAGGGATTTTTTTCATTTCAAAATTAGTGTTTTAATTCATTATGAACTAATTCCTAATTTTAAGGACTTTTATTTTTGTTTTCGGGGTTTAGTCCACTAGGGACTTAGTTCGTACCACCTTAATTCTAAATCAACTATAGTTTGACTTAGGTTAGGTTGAATTAATATGACAATCGACCTAAGCATCTCTTTACTTTTATAAAGGCGTGGATACTGCCCAGATCGTTTGCCCTTTAATAAACACGTATTTTCTATGAGTTTTCAGTGACCAAACTATTCCCGTCTTAAATCATCAGAAGTAGGGCATTGGGAAGATATTCAGTAATTTTCTATTATTTTTTATTGTAACAGATTCTACAAAAATCGTTGTAGGGAAGTTTGAACTTTTTTTATCGTGTTCGCCAACTGCCCAGTGATCACTTATGACTGATATGTATAAGCTTTTTGAGATATACCCTTTTCCCATTTTTACAATTAAACTTAAACAGCAAAAATGGGAGAAGGGAAAAAACTCCCGGTGAATTTTTATTCATAATTGGGCTGATAGTCTAGGCAGGTTTAGTGCAAATCGCTCTGCATGTTAATGGTAGGCCAAAACTTCTTGGTCGCTGTACAAGTGGGAACTTGTTCCCATATTTCCATAACTATTTGCTTACCCCTTGTAAGAGGAACACCAATGTCGCCGTAGACTTCATTAAGGTCCAATTAGACGTGACATAACCATAGCAAAACTGTATTACCATCGCCACTGTATTACCAAAACGACATAAACATACCATACAAACCAATTCAGTTTTGGTTTCTAAATTCGCCGTTACGGCTGTGGCATTATGGTTATTTCACGTCTAATTGGACCTTATGAGTTAAAGTAGTGGCGGCTTTAAAAAATGCGTTGGCTCTTTAGTTTCCATATATGTATGTCCCAATGTTTAGGTAACCATGTGACGGCACCACGGTTGTTGTAACAGCGCGACATGTGTTGAAGTTGCTGGGTTGACAATCTTTGGTCAGTGCCTTGAGGCTCCGAGTCGTTCCGGCAAGTAGAACCAATTGTTGTGGCAACGAAAGGTAACTGTCGGATGTCTCGCTATCTGTTCAAAGACTCCCGCCATTTATGAACAACTCTCGAAATAGAGTACACGTTCTTAATAGATCTGATGGCCTCTTTACTACTAGTAAGTAAATGTATTTTCCCGCCTAGTAGCCTTTGACAATATATTTGCTCTGCGGCTATTCATGTGACCATTATTGTGGTTTGTATTTAGCTATAGAAGTCCGGAAGCCTGATAGACTGCTGTATAATTAACAAGTGATTATACAACCGACTATTTCCTGTGACTTTAAACCGTTTGCGAAAATTTGTATGACTTTTTCCTCAAAATAAAAGGTGTCAACCTAACACATAAATTACTGCCCCTGTTATCGTGCTCGCCACCATTATTTTAATGCATTCGAACATCAGTTGGTGGTTTGTTTGCTTTCTCCAGTTCCGGCTACCAAAATGCCTAACCATAAAATAAGATTGGTCAAATAATAAAGTTGTACAAGCAATATACGTTTCTACGGTTAATACCCCAGTTGAGGCCTATCGCCTTTGCTGGTCATGGCCAGAGTTTTCAGATTCCAGATCAGCTTACTATCCAGTATAAATCCAAGGTATTCGGTATTCTCAAATGACAAAAACGATTATGTATCGCCTACTGAAAAGCATCAGTTCCGTCTTTCTCGGGTTAACACCCAGCCCTGAAATCCTAAGCCTATTTTTGAAAGAAGCTCTGGCGCAATTTCTAAACTCTCGGGGAGTAATTAAGGATCATTGCTGGTAAATATTAATGCTACATCATCCGCATATGCAACAGTTGTGCGGCACGTTTTTTCAGAATAGTATTAATGTGGAGTTTTTAGGGAAGTAAAAAAAGTACTTCTCTTTTAATTAAGTACCACGCACCGCCACCTTGAAAATGTTGGAGGCGCACAAACTGGATTTAATGTTTAATTCTAAAGGGTGGTCCAACCAAAACGCACGATATTAATTGTAAATAAAACAAAAAGTTTTCAGAGAATTATCTTAATTTTTATTTATTTTTATTATAGAAGGGTCTATGACAATTATGTGTGAAACAAAATATCGGCCGATGGTCCATATTTTCAATAACTCAATAACACATAATTGAGGTTCAATGTCGTTAATGTTTTTGGCTTATTGACGTACATTTTTTCTTTTTAATATCCCTAAAAAAAAGAAGTACAACGGTGTCAAATCACATGATTTTGGCGGCCAATTAACATCGCCATGACGTGAGATAACACGGCCATTGAATTATTCGCGCAAAAGAGACATTGTTTCGTTGACAGTGTGACAAGTGGCACTATCCTGTTGGACCAACATATCGTCCAGTTCTATATCCTCAATTTCTGGCCACATTATCATCTCTCTATAGCGAACACCATTCACCGTAACTGCTTCGCCGACCTATATTTCGAAAAAGTACGGCCCGATGACGCTGCCAGCCCAGAACGAACTTGGCGAGCATGCGCAGGTGTTTTCACATTTCCTACAGACCCGGTTTGCTGACATTTGCGCACATTTCTCCTGATTGTTGATACATTTGGTCAATAATGCTGACCAAAAAAATTACGAAGTGCTCGAAATGCAACTCTGCTAAGCTTAATCGGCATTCTAGTTAGCAGCTCGTTTTACGTTGTGTACAAACAGTGGTTAACTTTTTGTTATGAACAATGCTATTATACTCTAGTTTTAGTAGTTCGAAATAAATTTTTTGTTTAATTCTTCTGCTGTTTTATTTTAGTTCTAATTTAGTTGATTCTACACTCCACTTCTCAGTGTATAACTATCCACATTGTCACGAATATTTATTTTGGAAACTTTTACAAAAGAAATTAATAAAAGAAAACTTGTTGCTTTTATGAAATTATCCTGGCAACAATATGCACTACATATCGAACATATTTTCCTTGCAAATACTTGCTTGTAGAAATCAATGTCAATACAATATTAAATAAATATTAACGCAAATTTTTGACAGCAAATTGATAACGCCTTTATCAGATTTTCAAAACTTCTATATGGAGTTAAACAGAATTGGAGTGATATTTCTAAATTGTTTTTCTTTGTAAAAATTGTAATAAGTAGATTAGATATTTAAACTTGGCAAAGTTAAATTAAATTAGTTCAAATTCACGTTGACCTTACTGACCTAAAATATTTCCTTCTTTTTCATAATTTTTATATTATTTTCTTTAGTTTTTACTTTTGTGATATAAAAATCATAAAAAATAATTTGAAATCACTCTTGTGCATGTTAATGGGAAAACTTGTTATTAATTTGTTGGGTATTGTTTTTATGGTTGAAATTACTTGATGACATGTTTGAATTCGTATGATTATTATTATCATTTATATTAGTTATTATTATCGTGATTTGTTGGCATATAAAAAATTAAGCTTTACAAACTATTAATATGCAAATATTTGAATAGCATGTGTTTGGGAAATTTATTTAGTTAAATCATTTTGTAAGAGTTTGAAAAAGTTGAACAATTTTATTAGTTCGCTTAAAGTTCGTCAGGTAATGGTTAAGACATGTACTATTGGGAGTTGTAGTATTATTTGTTATATATTAAGGAGATTGAAAAAATATGTAATGAATGAAATTTGTCAATAAAAGTATTAACGTTTTAATTTCTTTGTAAAGCTTATTTAAGTTATGCGTCGATTACAGATGACAACACAACTTCAGTTGCGTTGTCAAAAAGCAACGCAACTGAAATTTAAATTGATTTAGACAATAGAGAGTAGCCCCCGAGCCTTTTCCTACTCTATAGGCGAGAGAGACGAGAAGAAAACAAACGAGTACTCAGGTTGATGTACTCTTCAAATACGTTTTGTTTTCACATTCGTAATGTAAAAAACGCACACATGTGTGTGCACTTTATACATAAACAAGCAATATTTCGGTAAAAAGACTCGCATTGTGTAACGCCGAAGATAGTTCAAAGAAGAAAATGTGATAAGTTTATCAATAAGACTTGCATCGTAGGAATTGGGACTAACGTACATAGTTTGAAATGTGTATATGTTGGCATATAAAAGGAATACAGTTTAGTATGTCACAGATTTTATTTTCATTTTTTTTTTCAAATTAAATTTTATCCTGGCTTTTTAACTGCAATATTCAGTGAATATTTATGAAATTTTATTTAAACCCAAGCAGTAACTTGCCTTATATTGTTAGAAAATCCACTCGATTAATCAAGGAATTTTTCGCCATTATTAGATCGATTATATTACAGTAGACGCTCACAAATTAGAGCTTTCAGTAATTCGAACGTCCAGAAATTAGAATCAGTGTTTGCAATACATTAAACGCTCTAAAATTCGAATTTATAGTTCTAATTTCAGAGCGTTTTTTTTTTTTTTGTTATTTGAACACAAGAAATCCGCAATTTATTTTTATTCTGTTTGAACATGTAAAACTAAAAAGGGGAATTACCAAATTTTAGATGTGTTTACTTATTTGTTGTTTTTTTGTCGCATTTATATATATTTGTGGCTAGTTTATTTGTGAAATTCGAAACATGTGTACATATTTTGGAAGTCTCTATTAAAAAGTGAAAGTGTATCATTCGAAATGTCAAATAAACGTAAAAAAAAAACACTTTATCATTGGAAACGAAGGTCAAAATATTAGAAAAGCTTGAAAAAGGGTTTGAAGGGAATATTAATGTTACGACATCTTCAATCAGCTATATCAAATCACATAGAACAGCAATATTAAATGCTGTTTTCAACACATATCAGGAAGCAAGCAATAAATCTTTGCACAGCGCTGAATACCCAAATATGGTAAGTCGTCTGTATGAGTGGTTTAAAGAGAAAGCTAAAAAAATATTTAGAGAGGAATATCCCTATAAAGATGAAAATGCATTCCGTGGAAGCAATGGATAGTTTTCCAAATATAAGAAACGACACGGTATTTTTAATTTTAAAAAATACATTTAATGTCAATCAAATAAAATTGAATTAAAAAAAATTTAAGTACTTTTTATTTTTTATTCGAAATAGGTTAGGTTAGGTTAGGTTAAGAAGGGTTATGTGCCCAAGGGCACACTTCCACCCGGAGACCGGTACGGTCCATTGTGAATCCCTTCGATAAAGAGAAAGAATGTAGAAAAGAGAGAAGTAAAGAAAAGAAGTATAGGATGATAGAAAACTAGAAAGTTAGAAAATTAGTAGGTGCTGTGCAAAAACAAATTCCCTCTCTACAGTCCCCTCAACAGAAACAACCGCACTATTTCCCTGACAAACCCTAGTAGATCAGCCGGATTACATCCAGCGATGCACCCCAGTTCGTCGTGAAACCTTTCTCCCAGCCACTTCCGTCTGAGACCCTGCATCCTAGGACAGTGGCATAGTACATGCTCGACTGTCTCCAGCTCCTCTGATTCATCGCATAATCTGCAGAAGTCCGGTATGGTGCTGTCCCATTTTCCCGTAAAGGCCCTAACAGGACAATGACCCGTCAAGAACCCTATAAGCGTTCTAAGACCACCCCTATCCAATCCCAGTAGAACCCTGGTTGCCCCCGCGTCCAATCTGGGCCATAGTGCCCTAGACACCCTGCAATCCACTCTGTCCCCCCAGGATCGGTTAACGTCATCACGGAACTTTTCCCTTATCACACCAAAGTAGTAACATAGGGGAGGCTTTACCCCCATGTCCCTTACCACTAAGTCCGTATTCGAACCCGCCCTTGCCAGTTCGTCCGCCACCTCATTTCCATCAACCATGCAGTGTCCGGGTACCCAACACAGCCTTACATTGAATGCCTCCATGAGTTCCCTAAGAGCATTTCTACACCTAGCGACCAGGCGCGATCGCACCGTATAATTTGTCAATGCCCTAAGCGCAGCCTGACTATCGACGTAAATTGTCACCACAGATCCACCCACGATGTGTTCCAGTATCGCCTCCGTCGCCCTCCAGATCGCTAGGATCTCAGCCTGGAAGACACTGCACTCATCGGGGAGTCTGAAAGACCTTTTCACATCGGTGTCCGCAATATATACACCGGCACCAGTGCCGGTTTCCATCTTGGATCCATCCGTAAACACTGCCCACCCCTCAAACAGTCCGTTGGACCCACTCCAATTTTCCCTATCCGGGAAGTCTACCGGTGGTGTTGCACCAAAGTCCAGGGTCATAGTCCTATGATCCGAAATACTCCCAAGAGTATTACCCTGACCAAGCAGACCCATCTCGTACAAAATTCTCGTGTGATCATCCCGCCTAGGCCTAACTAAAGAAGACTCGTAAAGTCTAAGTAAGTTCCTAGCGGCCACACTCCTCACATAATCACCCTTATTGTGTTTGGCGTATTTAAAATACGCCTACGACTGTTTGGTAATAGATTAAAGGAAATAAGTGCACGTTCTCTTTAATCTATTACCAAACAGTCGTAGGCGTATTTTAAATACGCCAAACACAATAAGGGTGAATGTTCAATAGGGGACAGATATAGTAGGATGTCCAGCGCTGCCTGTGGAGTACTTCTCCTAGCGCCTGTAATGCCAAGAGATGCACTCCTTTGAACCTTGCTGAGCATCTTCCTATAGCTATCCACTCCCAACGCACCCCACCAGACAGTGCATCCATAGGTAAGTATAGGCCTAACAACCGATGTGTAAATCCAGTTTACCATATCTGGCCTCAGACCCCAGGTCTTACCAATGGAGTTCCTGCATGTGTAGTATGCATTGAGTCCCCTTCTCATCCTCTCCTGAGTATTTCTCTTCCAAGACAGTTTGCAGTCCAGAAAGTTACCCAAATACTTTGCTCCGCCCGATAGCGGTAACTCGACGCCATCTAGCACTGGCCCCCTAAATCCCTCTATCCTATACCTTCTGGTAAATAACACCAGCTCAGTTTTCACAGGGTTAACACCCAGTCCCCTATCCTTTGCCCAAGCCGAGAGTTCGCCCAGCATCACCTGCATAATTTCCCCGATCGTGGACAGAAACTTTCCCCTGACCAGAAGAACTATGTCATCGGCATAGGCAACAATCTTCCTGCCCATGGAATCAAATGATCTAAGAATCCCGTTGACCGCAAGCAACCACAGTAGGGGTGATAGAACCCCCCCTTGTGGTGTCCCCCTGGTAACCCTCCTCCTTATCACATGATCCCCCAGGCTCGAGTTTATAATCCTACTGCCAAGCATGCAGACTATCCACTCCACCAGAAAATCCTCAACTCCCAACTCCAACAACGAATCCCTAATCGCCTCAATCCTAATGTTATTAAAGGCTCCTTCTATATCCAGAAACGCGGCCAGAGTATATTCCCTATGCCCCAGACCGTGCTCAATATAGCCCACCACCTCATGTAACGCGCTCTCAACAGATTTACCCTTCAGGTAAGCATGTTGAGCGTTGCTTATAAGGCGTGTCTCAATATTACTCCTGAGATAGTAATCTATTAGCCTCTCAAGAGTCTTCAACAAGAAAGAAGACAAACTAATAGGTCTAAAATCCCCCGGTTTCGAGTGGCCTGCCTTTCCAGCCTTGGGTATAAAAATCACCCTAACCTCTCTCCACCCTCTAGGCAGATACCTCCTACTGAGGCACTTCTTGAATATATTCACCAGCAGAAATGATGCGTCGTCCGGAATGTTACAAAGCATGGCCGGAAAAATGCCATCCGGACCCGGTGATTTATATGGGTCGAAAGTATTTACCGCCCACACCAGCTTTTCCCTTGTGACCATTTCCTCGACGCAAGCGGAAGCATAATCCGATGTCATGGACATCACGTCCCATTGACCGTCGTCCATACTTCCGGTTTCCCTGCACCCGGGAAAGTGCGTCTCCATAAGTAAGGTTAGGGTCTCAGAGCCAGACTCAGTCCATGAGCCGTCATTCCTTTGGATATAACCAAGGGCCTTAGGGTCCTTGGATAAAATCCGTCGGAATCTTGACAACTCGTTGACATTATCGATGGATGCACAAAATTGCCTCCATGATAGTCGCTTTGCTCTTTTCAGATCCGCCTTATATCTATTGAACTGCACCCTATGATTGTTCCAATCCTCTGGTGCTCTGGTAAGCTTGGCCCTATTAAACAGTCTCCTAACCGTAGACCTTTGAACTTGGAGTTCCCTGGTCCACCATTTGGGCTGTTTACGCCTACCCGGAAATGTAACCGGGCAGGACTGCTCATAGCTTTCCCTTAGAAGATGAGTGAACTTGTTCACCACCCCCTCCAGATCAGTCGGCAGCAAGTCGCCCAAGGCCATTTGCGCCAACCCAATTTGGACTCTTTCCCTAAAGGAGTCCCATTTTGTTCCCCTCGGGTTCCTAAATGGAGCAGCCCCAGGTGGGTCAAAATTCAATGTGAAGGTAATACGACTATGGTCTGAAAATGTACAGTCCGTTGCCACCCTCCAATCAGCAACAAGTTGCTCGTCACGGTTCACTAATGTCAGATCTATCACTGCCTGCCTATCTTTATTTCTGAACGTCGGCGTGTTACCCATATTACAGATAATAAGATTGTTAGTAGTTATAAAATCAAACATTAACTCACCCCTTTTGTTTATATCTGCACTCCCCCATTGGCTATGATGAGCATTGGCATCGCAGCCCAATACAAGGATTGCACCCCTCCTCCTTGCATATGCCGTCAGTTCCCGCACCTCAGTACCAGGTGGGTCTATCGCCTCGTATGGCATATACACCGAAGCCAGTGTAAGAGTGCGCTTACCTTTGGCTTCTCCATTTACCACGGTTAAGTCACCGCACCTGAAAGAATGAGAGATGAGAAAATTCAATTCATTCCTTGCTAATATACACGTTCTTACCTTGTCCTCTGTGGACGGGACAAACAGAGTGTATCCCGCAACTCCTAAACCACAAACCTTATTTTTATTAATCCAAGGTTCTTGGATTAGGGCCACGTCCGTCCGGGTGCTAGTGAGGAAGGTTGCCAGTTCGGCTGAGGCTGCTTCACAATGGTGCAGGTTTATTTGCACCACTAACAGCCTCTTTGGTCCTGTCATGCTTCGGATACCGGAACCTGACGTTACCTAAACCAAACTTAACTACCCCCCCCACCTCCACCAAGAATTCCATGGACTTCCGATCCACTGCGAAGCGGAAGTCCCTGCCGGTATTCTCCTTACACACCAGTGAGGTCACCAGCCTCCATTGGTCGGTAAGAAGCCTATTGTTCTGATTGCCCAATACTGCCAGTATAGTTTCCACCGGGCGTACGGGTGGTGGAATCCATACTGTCACTATGGACCTAATTGGCAAATCGGAGGCTTGTATGACTTCAAACCTTGCCCCCGGGTTAATGTCGCTGCATTTGTCAATTGTAGTCCTTAAGAATTCCAAAGAATTCTTGTTACCACAATTGACAACCTTCACTCCCTTAACCCAGTCCGCACCATTGAAGGATACGTCCTCCTCTTTGCCCTTGAATGTTGCCAGCTCGTCGATAAGCCTAGCCTCCACTAACTGCCATAGCTCGGCACTGATCCTCCCATCCGGATCATTCCGATCAATGACAGCCACTTGCAGTTGACCTTCCAGGCTCGTCGACTTCTTCAATCTTTTATTCGATGAAGAAGGCTGATCATCCCCAGATCTGATCCTCTTAATGGTCTCCTTATTAGAGCCATTAGGAGCTTCAGCCGGGGATGCACCAACCCTCTTCACTGAGCACGATGACTTAGGCACGACTAGTTTAGAAGGCTTGCTCCTGCCCGCACCTTTTCCCCTATTGGCCTCCTTACGAGAGCCACTAGTTGAATCGGACGGAGGATTGCCAGCCTTCTTCCCTGTGTCCGCTGCCTTAGCCACTTTGCTTGCCTTCTTGGGTATCGCCCCCTTATCCTCCGCAGCTCGTTCCGAAGACATGAGCGCTTTGGTCATCGGGGCAACCCCACCTTCCTCCATCTCTCCACAGGTTGACGACGCCACCGACCCTGTACTCTTTTGAGTAGTGACCGGGTCGGCGACCTCATCCACCTGCTTTCTCCAAGGATAGGGCCAACCCAGCACGGTACCGACAGGGCCGTAAATTCTTTCGAATTTGGCGACGCTTTGTCGGTGCCTTCTCAGAAGGTGCCTATCCCTCGCGGAGAACGTTGAAGGATCTCTCTTCGCCATCTTATCCAGATATGCCAGAGAGCTCCTTGTTCCGTTCTGCGCCTTCTCCTCCTTCGTTCGGCTGGAATTTTTAATGTCTCGTGGAGGGGCGCTTGGCCCAACCTCCACGGCGTCCTGCCGAACAAGTTGTGGACAATCTTCTCCCGAGTGTCCCCTCTGATGTCCCCTGGCCTCACAGATAAGAGTGGCAGGCTCTGCAGTCTGACTGTGAGCTGATATGACAATATCGAGCTCCGTGTCAGAGAGCAGAGTCAGCCCCTCTAACCCTTGAGTAGCCCCGGTTTCACCACAGGAGTCACTCGATAGTCCCAGAAGACTATCCACGTGAAGGTCGTTAAGTACCTGTCTCTCCTGTTCGATTATACTCTCATGAACAGTCGAGAGGGTATTCTCCACCTCACAGACCGTGACGTCCGACTGACCCTGGTCAATCCCTTCCGTCGTGTCCTTGTCGTTTGTTTTATTGTTGTTTTTTGTTTTTAAAAAGGGTGAATTCATTTTGGTTCCCACGAGTTTGCTCGTAAAAAGACGGACCGAACCACGCAGTGACGGCGTGCGTGGACTAGGCAACTAACTTACAACAGCGCTTTGCCCTGACGCTGAGGGGAGCTGTTAACGACTAGTTTCTTTACGCACTAACTAGCCACCCAGGACCTCGGCACTGCTACCAACCACGTTGTCCTTAAAAGTGCATATTTCGCGCCCCAGCCACTAGTAAAGCCCCCACCTTACAAGGGGCGAACCCGCGGGCTGACACGCCGTGATATATGTGCTGATAATGGACCGGAAGTGTGCATTCCACTGCCGCCTCATTATCTTGACAAGATGAGTAACCTTTAGTTGCACACCCCTTCAGTGTTCTCGACCTCTCGCAAGGACGTATTCATCACATACATCATTCCAAGAGATCAGAACCGTAGAGTGCACTTAAGCCTTCGCATCTCGACAAGATAGTTACCCAGGCGAAGGTTTATTCGAAATAAAAACGTCCAGAAATTAGAATAATTCAGAAATTAGAATTGCCTCAAAAACAAAGCGGTTCTAATTTGCGAGCGTCTACTGTATAAGAATGAGTGAATGAATGAATGAAAAATAACTCAAAAAATTAATGCCAATTAATCGATTAAAAAACTTAAACATTCGCCCCTTGTTGAGGAGCTGCAGTTATCTAACCCTCTGCTTTTGAAAATATGCTAAAAGCTTCTGCTGAGTAGAAGCAGCACTTAGAGAATATCCTTTCTCACAATTCCTGAAAAATCCGCTCTTTAGTGGGATTTTCAGGATCCCCCTTCCACAACCACCACCTGATGCCCGAAAATATCTATCCAAAGAAAAGCCTGCTCACCTGGTGCTACTGGCTCTGGCGGTATCAGAAAGGATCTTTGGTCAGCCGCGATCAACCTACCAGTCGTTTTTAAAATTAACAATGTTGCTAGTTTCATATGTATGTCTTTTGTAGATAGGGCCGTTTGTTTTTGTCAATAAAATCGCTAATGTTGGTCAACAGATTCTAATATTTTTTGTGGATATTTATGTTGATGCAATACATCAGATTTAATGAAAAAGTCGATTTTTAATTTTATTTTTAATTTTATATGAATAAATAAATAGTTAAAGAAAAAAAAATGATTTAAAAATATTTTAATATGAAGAATAAAACAAAATGTTTAAAACAGTCATAAAATTATAGCAAATACAACCAATACACCAAAACACTTTGTGAATTGCATAATTGTTTTTTACATTTTAAGAATCCAATCAAATAGACATGTATGTTTTTCAAATTGGATAAAATTATTTGAATTGTACTCTTAATCGGAAATATAAAAATTTGAAAATCGATTAATGTCTTACTCGAACAAAACCAAAAGTCAAATAATTGGATACTCTACTAATTATGGATATTGTTCATTCCAAATAAAAGGAGAAAAAAACTTTTTTAACTTTTATTGCGTGCACTTACTTTACTTTACTTTACTTTAAAAACTATTTCAAAAGTTGCGTTTTGTTAAACACAATAAACAAATATCGAAGAACTTTAGCAAAGAAAAAAAAAAACATAATAATAACCGTTACGTTTTTATACAGACATTAAACAGCCGTGTTATATCGACGGCGTATACTTGATGATGTTTTTTCGAGTTTTAAGAGAAATTCATGAAGGGTTTACAAAAATGTGTACTAAAATTATTGGAAACCACAAAACAACCAGCAAAAACTTCAACAACAAAGAAATAACAAATTTTCAATATTTTGATGATTGAATTATAAACTATATTAAAACTCCCCTTTCTGTCTGTTCTTTTTTATTTCTTTCTCTTATACTTTGCACTCCCAACATTTGCATGTTTTGTTTATTTTTGATTTACATCAGTCAGGTATGGACAATTCAATGCTATTTTTCATTTATTTAACAATTTTATGCTGCGGTTACACGTTGAAGTTTTTTTTATAAAGTTTTTCACACATTCTGCATGTCATTTAAAAAAAGGATGTAACGAATACCGATATTTTGGCGATGCTTAATGTTTGCTCATATATCGATATCAGCGATATTTTATGTTTTTGTATAGAATTAAATTTGTATGACCCCTTTAGACTCGGCAAGTTAGTTTTGCAAGTTACTTGCCTAGAACAACAAAGTCTGCACAAAAATTTTTTTTCCTTACCCCGACCTTACCGCTTACATCTACAAACCAAGAGTTGCGCAAGAGACTTGCGCAAGTAACTTGCCGAGTCTAAAAGGGGCCTATCTTATATTAGGTCTGTTCGTTTACAGCGTCAAAAGAAAGTAGAGACATACAAATTATTGCAAATTTTTACTTGCAAGAATTTTTGAAACAGCTGTTTCATGTTTTTGTTAACAAAACAAACTTTTGAAAATTTGTAAAATTCATAATTTTTTAATTAAAAATTGTTCAATTACATAAAATATACATTTTTCTTCAATTTAGGAACAATAACCATGTGCAAATTTAGGAAGACAGAATTTTGTTCTTACAGCTGAATATTGCGATCATTTACTTTTTTATTTTTTTGAGTAATTGAGAGAAAAGTTTTATAAATTGTAAATTTACTCTCTCGTTGCAAGTTTCTGCTAGTAAAGAAAATGAACAAACATAATATTGTATGATTTTTAAATAGCTGATTGTTTGACAAATTACACAATTTACCCGAGGAAAAAGTTTGATCTGTTTTGTTCAAGAACATTTCATACACAATTTCCGAGTACGGAAACACTTTTCGGTAACATTGGGATCCCAATTTTGAGTACGAAAACAAAACTTGTATTTATTGTCAAGCAAAAAAACGCAAAATGGCAGAATATGTTAGTAAAAAGAGAAAATTGATAAATAAATTGTGAAGAGTTGTACTCTCGCAACATAAAAAGTGCAGTTTTATGGTACCTTCTATTTCAATGAATTAAAGAAGATGTTTTGAACCAAATTTTAGAATGAACTGTAGACTTTAAACAATTTGGTTTTTTGCAATTCTCTTGCTGATGTAAACTTTGACGTTTTCTTTTATGATTTTTTGTTTAATTAGTATAGAAAATGATCATTAAAATTTTAATTTGCTTTGAAAATTGCGTTTAATATTGTTGCAAAAGTCTAGTTAGGAATCTAGGCTGATTCATAAGAGATATGCATCCGAAAGAGTTGTTCTAGTTGTCAATTTCGACATTTAAAGTAACTAAGTTGATATGCATATAAAAAGAAAATAGCTGGGCGGGTGTAGTTTCCTGCTTAGTGTACGCTGGGCAAAAGCTTCTAGTATTTTTATTTTCTAAAACAGTACTTTTTTGTTTGGAGTTTAAATCCCATCCTTTTTAAAATCTCAATTTTCCATCCCTGTCTCTTACATTAACACAAACAATTAATATTTGCATGATATGAATCTTGGCCGTAAATAATTCAGTTGTCTTTTGAAATCCTGACATAACGGTTGTTCGTGGTTTTTAACCGTTAATTTTTTTATAAAACGAATATTTAAGTACATTTTAATTACTTAAAAAATGCCTCGCAAAAAGGCCAAAGTTGATACAATTGAAGAAATAGAAACCTGCATTAAATTGCTGTGTGATCAATCGAAAAATCACATGAAATCAAGGGAATACGAAAAGGCTTTAATTGGTTATAATCAGGTAAAGTGTTTTTATGTTTGGTTGGTGCAATGCGGAAATATTTAAAATTTTTTTTGAGAAATTTGTAGTTTTGGAAATTTTTTAAAATTTACTACATATTAGTTTCTCTATTTGTCAAAAATCAAAAAATGACTCCATAAAACGACTATTCATTTGGCTCTTTTCTCAAATTGATGTGTTTATGTCCAGCTATTTAACTACATATGCGGCGTTTTTTTGTTTTGGCAAATATTTAAAAAAAGTTTTTTTTTTATTTTTTTTTATTAAGTTTTCTATTTTTTATTCTCTTTTAAAAAATCTAAAAAAAGCTTAATTTTCAGCGATTTTTTAACCTTGGAAGTAATTTTTTTTAAAAAAGTTTTCTTTTTCATTTCAGTGATATTTTTTTGAATTTTTATAATTAATTTTTATTTCATTTACAGATTTTTCTTTATTTGCCGATTTTATAATTAAAGCGTTTTCTTAAAGTGTATAACCTAAATGTTTAAGATAAATTAAATTATGTTTGTTGTCGATCTTAACGATTTTGTCGAAGTGTTTTATTCTAAAGTTTGAATAATTTTTACTTTTAGAGCCACTTTTTGGGTTTAAATATTCAGACCCCTGAAGATGGTTAGCGACGCTAACCGAAATAATGGGAATAAAAATAAAAATATAAAAACAAAAATCACGAGTTTTTTATTTTTATTTGTCTGAGATTAAAGTAATTTAATTCTATAATTAGATAGTCTGAGAATTAGGTTAATCTAGTATCAATTGAATTTAATAACTTTTGGTGGTGGCTAATTAAAAAATGTATAGGTTATGTGCCCATATAAGTAGGAATTTATCTATATTTAAAATTAAATTAAAATCTATTAGATAGTTTCGCCCCCAACCTCCATTAGTGATTCTATTTTTTTTTGAAAAATGTATAGCTAATGTGTCCATATACATAATTAGAAATCTATCTATCTTTTAAATTCCATTAAAATCTGTTGGATAGTTTCGTAGAGACAGAAATTGTTTCAAACTCCCCTATGATGCTTGTTTTAAAAAAGTTTATAGCCTTAAACCAGCTTCACAAAATTGCATTTCTAATGAAGCCGGTTTGGAGCACATAGGTTAGAGGGTTTTAGAGTCTATAACGGACATAATTGGAAACGTTTTTTTTTTTGTATTTATACAGATTGTTCCGGGTAAAATTTGCCAACGTTTTCTTGATTGGGAACACCAAGTGAAAATTTTGCAGTCATTGTGGATCTGGGATTAAATTTTTTTTAAATGAAAATATTTGTAGCAATTTTTTCTATTTTGGCGTTTTTATTTATTTTAAACGATTTAAAAAAAATTTTTTTTAGCACACCAAAGGCTCAGTTAGACCCCTTTCAGACTCGGCAAGTTAGTTGCGCAAGTTACTTGCCGACAACAACAAAGTCTGTACAAAATTTGTTTTTCTTTACCCCGACCTTACCGCTAACGTCTACAAACCAAGAGTTGCGCAAGAGACTTGCCGAGTGTAAATGGGGTCTTAGTCTATACTTTCTGTTCTGTTACGAATCAGCTGATTTGTTTTCGTTATTAAAAAACATGTGAAATTGATTCGTTTTTCTGTTCTGCTGCGGTTCAGTTTGTTAAAATCAAAAACTTGTTAAGTAATTGTAAGTGTCAGCAAAATAAATAATAAAAAATACATATTTATATTGAAATAAACTATTTTTTGATTTTAAGAATTCATAAAATTTAATTTCTTCAAATTTATGTACATTAAAAGTTATTGAATTAAAACAATGGACGGTGCAAAACTAATAAATTTGTCATAAATGGCTGATAAGTTGCTACAGAAAAGTAACAGAAACAGAAAATAAAGACTAATTCTGCCTTAAACCTGTTATTTTTTTAGCGTTTTTTTCTTGATTGTAGTACGTACTATTTTTAAATTTGGAAAAATTAAAAATTGTTTTTAATCGCCAAATTCATAGAATCAAACAAAATATTAGTTGTTTTTGCACCTATTACCAAAATGATTACATTGATTACTAAAAATTGTAAAATTGAAAATTGTGAATATTTTTTTTTTCAACAAATAATATGTTTAATTAAAAAAATGATCAAAAAACTTTGCCATTTCAAACAATGTGTTAATTGATTTAATTAAACATAGCCCAGGTTTTGACAATTCCAAACAACAATTCTACAAGTTTAAATTATTTTATTTTAAGGCAATAAAACAATCAATAAAGATTTTTTGTTATTTAATTAATATTTTTATTAATTACTACAACTTAATTGTTAATTAAATCAAAATTATTTTTTTAATCTTTTTTCCAACTAAAAAAATAATTGATTCACTTATCACATTAATTTAATTGAAATACTTTAAAAAAAATTTTTTTAATTGATAAAAAAACTACTTAAAATTTTTTCTGTGTTTATGATGTTTTTTTTTTTTTTGATTTGGTAAAAATATACTTTAACAGAATTAGCGAAATTTTGAGGTTTTAATTTTAATTAATATTTTTTTTGCCGTTTTTTATTTTAAGCGAGTTTTGAAATATTTTTTTTTAATTAAGTTTTTAAGTTCCTTTTTTTCTTAGCGCTCTCTGCGATATTCGTAATTGTACATAAGTAGTTATTTTTTTCAATTTCAAAATGTTATATTTTGGAAAATTGAGCGTTCTTCATAACTTTTAATGATTTTTTCAAATTTAATCTTTTTAAGAGTTGTTATAGCGCTTTAATTTTAATTATTTGATTTTTTTGACCAAGTTTTTCTTTAATTTTTAGTATACTTTTTTAATGTGGAAATTTATATGAAAATCTTACTACACGTTCAATCACTTGTATTATAAAAACCGTACATAAGATTTTACGTTTTTAATTTTTTTTTTATTGTTTCAACGCTTCTTGCGGTTTAAAAATTTTTTAGTGATTTTTTTTTATTTTCCAATTTTTATTTTTTAATAGCCGCTCATCGAGCTAAAAGTGGGGGAAAAAGGTAAAAAATTGACAATAAAACTCCATAATTTCCACAGAGTCACATATTTTAGACTTTTTTTGGAACATACTAACCCCCTATCTCTCCATACAAAGGCTCCCATACAAAGTTTAAAATATTATGAAATATGGCCCCACAGCTTCTAGGATGCCCCTAGACGGATCAAATGTATGATTGACCCCCCTTTATTTTTCATCACGAACATTTGTTTTTAACATAGCTATCTGCTATATCCATTCCCCAAGGCGGCTCCCGTACAAAATTACAGACTGGAAATACATATATGGAAGAAAAATTCCCAAAACTGCCTAGGAGTCACCCTAGGGGATAAAATGTATGACCGACCCACGTTTTTTTTTTTTTTTGTCCTTAATACTTCCGTTAACATTAGAGTTTTTTTTCCCCAGACTTTTTCGATTCCCGGGAAAGCGGGAAAGTTTTTAAATTTCCCGGGATCCCGGGATCCCGCTCCATATAAATAACACAAAGTAAATATTGTTATTAATAAATGAAAAAAACTTTTATAAAAAAACGTAAGGGAACTTGTTTACAAAGAAAGTAAATGAAATGGTTCAATACTAAAAATTTAAATGAAGATTGAAATAGGAACATGAATTATTATCACCTCACGCCTTTATTTCCTATTATTATGCTTTTATTCAGTATTATTATGCTCTGGATATAAGATAAAAAGATAACATAAACATAACAATTTAATTCATAAAACAATAATAAAAACAAAATTAAAATTAAGGTACTCAAGATATGAGTTAAAAAAGTTAATTAATAAAATAGATAAAATATTTTAAAGAAATACAAAAATTTTTTAACGACTTAGGAAATAACTTTCTGACACACACAAAGCGCTTAGTAAGTCGTCAAAAAGTATATTCCTGGTTTTATTTACTAATTATCATGTTTCCGAAAAATTTCGTTCATTTTTTACCGAGGTTGGACAAATAGTTAAAAGTGCACCGTTGTAGCATGCCACGGATTCACAATCAGAAGCAATTTTTTCTTTTTTATAAACAACGTCTATATTAGTCAAATGTATGTCAAGGTTGATGCAAAAATAGCATCAACCGGACTGCTTCTTACAAACCTTCAAAAGGTCCATTTGTAGTCTTTAGGACAATGTCTTTTACAAGTTGTATGTTGTAGTATCTTACACGAGTTTCCAAAATTTTATTTTATTTCGGTTTCCCCGCACTTCACGGGTACATAAACCAACACAAATTGAAATTGAAAATTTGTGTTTATCACTTAATAAACATATCGCTTCTTCATTGCATCATAGTCATATCTCAAAATTTGAAGTAACTTTAGCAAAGTTTTCCTTCATACCTTCTCGTATTCTATCTCAAACTGAACCGAAGTTATAGCAAAATATATCTTTAGATCGGTAAATTTTGAAAGCTTTAATCGCATTTTGCCAAGATCGTTTGTTTTTGTAGATATGACTATGTTGCAATAAAGGAGCGATATGTTTAAGTATCTCCTATTTTTAAGACTTGTTCATGAACAATGAAACTTTACTGCCTGCATCTTATTTTGAATTAATGTACTTTACTAACTCTTCCCTTCACTAAATGTAATAATTATCAACTGTTGCACTGTCCATTCTGCTTTTAGTAGATTTATTGCATCAGGAGACATTAATTTAAATACAAGTACTCACTGCTTGCAATTGATCTAATCCACAACCCATCCACAGAATTTTTAGAGAATAGAAAACTAAATTTCAAAGTATAAATGGCTATTTTCTGAAATTATGAGAAATTTTTTATTTCCCGGGAACCCGCAAGAAAAACCCCGGGAAAACGGGAAATAAAATAATTGGAAAAAACCCTAGTTAACATACTTGCCTCTTACCTCCACTACTTAGGGGGGCTTTCATACATATATGGCGGTTTAATGAAATCCCTAAATGAAAATCCCTGACCGACCCCACTTTTTTCATGTCCATTCCTTAAGAGGGCTCCCATACAAAAGATCAATTTTTTATACAGTTTTTTATAAAAAATGAATAATGCACTGGGATGGAAAAATGTTGGTGGACATGCAAGGCGGCGAAGAGAAAGTTTATCGACTTCTATCCACTTCCCCTCTAAAAGATTCCGGAAGCTTCCAGTATCCGTATTAATTTGAAACGGTCTGAAATATAAAAGTATTTTTTACACCCAAAAGCTTAAACCCTAACGGTAACTTTACGGTTACTACAGTCAACAACCCTTAAGCTTATAGTAAAAAAAGCTTTCACTTATTACTTATTCCAAGTTAAAAAAAAATTTATAATTCAAGTAATCTATACATTCTTCATGTTATTTAAACAAAAGGTGTCATGTATATCGAAGATTGCCAATATTATTAGAATATTTGGTAACCAGGCAACTTGTTTATTCAAAACTTATTTCCAAAAATTTGTTAAAATTCTAGTCGAATTGCTTTAAATTTAAATAAATAAAAGTATTTAAAAAAATGTCCAACGTTTTAAAAGACTTTCTGGCCGTTGACAAAGAACAAGAACTACTGCAAAGTTTCATACGTTTAGGAGTACCATCGGACGATGAGTCCTTTGAAGATTCGGCCCACCAGAGAAAAAATGCCGCTAGACGTCGGACCAGTAGTTACACTTCTGCTAGTAAAACTGCAGAAAATCGTCGTAAATCGGTGAAATTTTTTGAGGGCGGAGATGGGGCAGCCGAAAAGCCCACTGCACAACGTATAAATCGTATAGAAGCTGAATTGAGGGCAGCTCGTAAAAAAATGGAGGACTTAATGGCCAAAAAGAAAAAACCTAAAGAGAATTTTGTCGATTTCTATACGGATAAGGATCGTGCGGCTGCTGTTAGTGCAGGGTCATACGATATTAAGCAGAGTTTGCAAATTAAACAGAAACAGGATCGCAACGAAACTCTGCTAATACCGGATGAGGCAGATATAAGTTCGGTTATAGCGTTGGGTTTGAAAGAGATTAAAAATGCAAATCCAGAGAATGCAATACAGTTTTTTTCGAAGGTTTGTCTTAGAAATATTTCGCATTTAAGGTTATAAAATCGAGTTCCCACTCGCGGTTTTAGCATAAGAATCCATTTGAAATACATTAATAACGTTTCTTGAAAGTTTTTGAATCTTTTAAATTATTAATTTTACTATATATTTTTCGTTTCAAGGCCCTTGAACTCAACAGTACCGACATAAATGCTTTGATCTCACGCAGTAAATGCTACCTGCTTTTGGGGGAATCGTCAAAGGCTTTAATTGATGCTGAAACCGCCTTGGCCGAGGAGAAAAATAATATACGAGCCATTTATCAAAAAGCCGAATCACTCTACTATTTAGGCCAATTCGAACAAAGTCTGATGTATTTCCATCGTGGTCTAAGGGCCAGACCCGAATTAACTTCTTTTCGTTTGGGTGTACAAAAGACTCAAGAAGCTATTGAAAACACAATTGGCGCTAAGAATTCCAAACCTTCTACAGCTGGTAAAAATAAACCGAAACGTTCAGGTGATAATACACCAAAATCCAATTTGACTAGTTCCAGACCTCAGAGGTCGAAACTAACTAAAGCGGAATTGGAACGGCGTAATGCTCGTAAACTATTAGGGGAATTGTGTGTGGATAAAGAGTACTTGGAGAATTTACTGAAACATCCTGATTTGGTAAGAGCCGATACGAATACGGAAAATATTTCAACTTATGCAACGGAAGCGGTAGATTTTCTCAATAAACGACAAGAATTTTGGCGACAACAAAGACCCTGTACAGCGTTGCCAAATCACAAAAATTTACCCATGGATGCTATGCCCAGATGGTTTTAGATGCATTGATAAATCAGTACCAATTAACATTATGGACTTTGCTTGCCGGACTGACAAAGTATGGAATTAAAAGAAAAATGAACCGAATAATTTTTAAATAAAACCGTTTCATTTACATTAAATAAAAAATTAACCGTTAATGTTGTTAAATTCTCTCCAATGTGTGTGCATAAAAGAGAAAAGAGAGAACGCGGCGCCCTGATTTTGCCGATCGCAGATTTAAAATCAATTAAAAAGAACCCATTCAATTAAAACTGCATTTAAAATTTAATTTTTAAACTAAAATAAAATTAACGGATTTCTTGCACTGCATGTTTAGTGAACCGGTATGTTGATAAACAGCATGACAACTGAACTGTTGCATTAAGAATGGCATTTATTGTTAAACGCTTGATTTGAAATTACATGAAAAGTGAAACGGTTTATTTAAAAGAAAATGAAATATGAACCAGTTTATTATGAATTGCAAGATTAAGTGGTTCATTGAGAATTGCAAGAATAATGAACCGATTTAATTAGAATTTTGTGACAAATCTACTGATTCATTGCTAAATGCGTAAAAACTGATCTAGGCTATTGAGATGTGCAAAAAATGAACCGGTACATTGAAAATTTCATTAATATTAAACCGTTTAAAAAAAAAAATTCACGAAAAGTAAACCGATTCATTAAGAAATGCATAAAAAATTAACCGGTTTATTAAGAATTGCCTTGAACCTGAACCGTTTTATTAAACTTACATAAAAACTGAATCGGGTTATTTAATATACCAGCAAAAAAAAACCGGTTTAACGAAAATAGCTTTAAACGCCAACCGATTTATTGAGAACTGCTCGATTTCTTAAGAGCACTATTATTATATTCCAAACAAAAACGATTCCTGCTAAAGTTTGAATACATTTAAGAGGGGTCATCGGGTATTTTGATTCGAAAGAAATAATTTACGAGTTCATACAATTTGTACCGTGTATTCTGATTTTCGTTCTCGTTCGATACGATAGCAGAGTTGTATTTATAAACAAATGGGAAATTTGACGGAAAATAATTGTTCGTAATAGACAGGTATGCGATGTAAATATGATATGATATGATGTAAAGGGTGGTCCAACCAAAACGCACGATGTTAATTGTAAATAAAACATAGAATTCAGAGAACTATCCTAATATTTTTTAATTTCAAAGAAGAATCTATGACAATTATGTGTAAAAAACTATCGGTCAAGTGCTCGCCACGGCCTCGGTGGCATAGTTCTAATCGATGGTCAATATTTTCAATGACGGAGAAAAAACTTGACGTTAAGGTGTGACTTACAATAAACATCATGCATTATGGTTGGACCAGCCTTTATTTTGCACAATTTTAAAATCCATTTCTGAATCAAGTCCTAACTTTTGCTTCAAAGTACATTTCAATTAACATTTACAATACAAAATTAATAAGAATAAAGATAGGAAGTAAAAGAAAAATATATTAAAAAATAATTTTTCGAGATACTGAAAACTAAATTTTCGGTTTAATTCGTTTCTTTTTCAAAATCGATTTCCATATACCACATACCTGAGAGTTGCTGTTTTTAAAGGAGGTTTTTGTTTTCGATAAAGTATAAAAAACTTCCGTTCATTCGAAACAAATATTAAGAAAATCATAATACACAGCATAAATTGTTCGAACTCGTAACCCGAATAGCCTTTTCATTCAATTGTTAATAAATTAATTTTAAGCAGCCCATTTTAGTTTAATTTCTGTTTATCTTAATAAAATCCCAATAAAAGTTCCTAATAAATGTAACCACACCAAATACAACCTGAGTACGGAAAAGAAAAACAAACTTAATTCTTGCAAGATTTATGTGATATTTTTTTTTTTTTTTTTCTTTTTAAAGTGTTTTTGTTTTTATTATTCAGTTTATATAATGTTGCCTATTTTTATAATTAAATTATATATTTTAGTATAGTAGTTATATGTATGTATTATAATTGCTTTATATATGTTTATACCTATATTTATAGATCTTTAACATTTAATACATCAGGTTTAATATTTATGTATGTGTGTGTGTGTAATGTGTCATCTTTGTTACTGTATAAGTGTATCTAATTGTCTTGTTTTTGCTTTATTATAACATATAAATAATTTAATTATTAAATAAATTCTGTTATAAACTTAATTCAGTTAGTTTTCTTTGTTTATAAGATAATTGTGTTTTTGCTGATTTAAAATTTATTATTGTTGTTTAATTAATAATAGTAATAAATATTTGTTTTGTTTTCTTGTTTCTACATTCAACAGACAACTTTAAATTAAAACATTAACAATTTGTTTTATGTAATTTCATATATTTCATAGTTAAATAATTTTTATTTTTCGTAATAGGCAAATATTGTTGTTTATTTTTATTTATGCTGTATTTGTTAATTTTTGTAAACTAAAGCTTACAACATTTTGTTTTTTATAAAGTGTCAAAAGAAAATTATTATAAATTAAAAAAAAAGATGTTATCAGTAACGTTCCAATAAATATTTGAAATTTAGTTAACAGTTTTCTTATTTAAGGGCTATTTTTAAAAAACGAAAGGATTAGTGCAAAACATTTGATTTCAAATTTAAATTAAAAAAAAATGTTCCAGGATTCTATATGCGAAAAATTTTGTTAAAAGATAAGGGAAAATTTCCTGTACAAAATATTATTTTAGAAAAGGACTATTTCTAAGTCGCCTCTTTATCAATTTTTAACGAGACTAACAAGGGCAAGCTATAGAAATTGAAATGAAGTGTAATTGAAATCGAACAAGATTTTGATTTCATTATTTACAAAATAAATGTAGTTTTTCCAGACACCATATTTTAATACTTTTAAAACAATCTTTTTTTGTTTTTTTTTTTCATATAAAAATAAAAAAACGTGATTAAAAATTCTTTTGTTTGATTTTTTTTTTTTTCAATAAATGAAAATATGTAAATTTTAATCAACAAAGATATTTATATCTGTGGCATTTTAACAAAACATCTTAAGTCAAATTTAAAAAGTTGAAACAAATTATGTTAATCATACGAGCTTTCTTTCAAAAAACATTTTTGTTTACGTTTTTAAAATTTTGTATTACAAATGAAATTTTTCTTTAATTTTGGTTTATTTTATTATTTGATAAAAATGATTTTTTCAACGAGTTTTTTTTTTAACTGTTTAACTGTTTTGTCAAAATGCCACAGATATGATATTGAAATAAAAGATAAAAAGATTTCGGGTCTCTGCTTTATTTCAAATTTATGTTGAACTTTTTTTTTGACGAATTTCTATTAAACAGCTTTAGGTGTTAATTATGTATATTCAATCAAGCTCGGTAACCTTTTTATTTTAAACGATTTGATTTAGTTTTATGTTTAAATGTCAATAAGCCGGTTTACCAATTTTGATAAACCTAAAATTTTATACTAAAAAATCTGGTTTGTATTTCAACCAATAACAAGTAAATAATTTTTAAAACTACTTAAAATAAAATTTAATGGCAAAAAACTGCTGTAAATCAAAAACAACAATTTGACAAGAATGCTAAACAGGGATGCAAAATGAGATTTTTTAAATTGTACCAACCAAAGTATAACGTATTAACCTTAAAAAACAAGTGTATTTTTTTCAGTCAAATTGTACCAAATTTTTTTTGTATTAACCTTAAAAAACAAGTGTATTTTTTCAATCAAATTGTTTTAAATTTTTTTTTGTATTTTTTTTTATAAAAAACAAACTGAAAACGCCCAGCTAGCATAGTTGTTTGTTAGGCGATAGTGTTTTATATACAACTCTTAAAAGAATCATCTGATGATGATCTGACGAGTAACAAAAACATCTACTTTTTATACTTTTTTCGACACTCTCGTCTTGTAATCTTGGAATGTATAAGTCCTAAAAAATCGTTTAATGATTATTTCAAGAGTAGAAAAACAACAACGTTTTACTTTGTTTATCTTTTGTCAAACCATCATCGAATGAACCTTTTGGGACTCTCTGTATGAATCATATAAAAATTATACGGCTGAGCATTTTACGAGTTGTAAGATAATCCATCCCCACAAGAGTCTCAAATGATTCTTGGCATGATCTTTGAAAGACTCGTTAAATAATTTTTCATACATCTCAAACGATTCGTTATACGATTAATGTAAGCGTCTTTCGCTGTGTGTTTCGATAGTATCTCACAGAGGAATCAGCTTGTGTAACTGTTTTTCTCGTGCTTGGAATATTCTACGATAAACAAATGCGCTCGTCGAAGATCAAAACGCTCTTAATGAGATTCCCGATAGACTCTTACACGATCTAAAGTACTAACTGGGTCTACGTAAGAGAACATTTATTCACAAATGGTGGGTTCAGAGCTGAAGAAAACGAAGTAAAAAAAGAAAATTCGAAAATTCGAAAATATTTTGAGTTTGAATAAGTGAACTCCCATTAATTTCTTTAGTCATTGACTTGGTTTTACTACCGTCACCTTAGAAATGAAACACTTTTTAACTTAGTTCGTTACAGTTAAACTTTGCGGAGAACTTCGCACCAATTTTGAAATACATATATGAAGCCTTATTCATTACATTAAAGTTCATTTGTAATAACCGGTGGCAAATATTGAAAGGACCGAAAGTGGCAGTGCTTTTTGAAGGCCTCTATACTCCTTTCTAAAAGATTTTTTATGATATCCTTCCTTAAAAATATGCCTTCTAGAAGACAAACAACCAGCCAGCCGGACGGACATGTTATATAGACTCAGAAAGTAATACACCAATATTTCACAAACAACAGCACAAACGCATAATACTCTCGCCACTATTGTGGTGTGCGTATAATGAGAAATTAAATAAAAAATCACATGTTTTTTAGACTGGATTTTCATTAAATAAATTTTGTTTGTATTTTTGTCACAATGTAAGTCCAGTCTTACAATTAAAAATAAATTAAAATTTGTTTGGACATTTTATAAAATTTTAATTTTTATAAAATTTTTTCTCAATTCTTACTTTTCTTTTTAAACTACATGAGAAAAATTTAGTCAAATAATTTCCAAAAATACTGGAAATTAAATTCATTTTTCTCAATTCAATTCAGGCCTCTCAATAATTTTCATAGGCGTCATTTATACGATGTCTTTTCAGATGTGTCCAACCAACACGTTTGTTTTGTTTGTAGGATCGGGTTATAGAAGAATTAGGGGTTGCCAAATAGACACGAAATGATTTTTCATGGTTGTAAATATGATTTATTATGTTTTTCAATATTTATGCATATGAAAGATATAAAAGACAATGAATAAAGCAGACATGTATGAAAAGACATCGTATAAATGTCGCCATTCTCAACAAAATATCTTAAAAAAAAGTTAAAGAACGTCACTGATATTGTTAAATCGATTTGTATTAATAAATAACAAAAAAATTTAGAAAGACACTAAAAAAATTGTGTTTGGTCACTAATTTCTAAAATTTCATTGTTTGGTTATTTTAATACAATACAATGCAATATATATTGAATACATTTAGTTTCGTTTAAAATAATTCTTTAATTTTTATTCCGCTTGGAGATTTGACTAGATAGTTTTTTTTAAACTTTTATTTTATGTTTTATTTCGTATTTTAATTTAAGTAAATAATTTGTTCATTTGCTCAACACTTGTTTTAGTTATTTTGTATTAAATAGTTCTGTCTTGCAGCTTAATTTTTTTTTTTTTATTTAATGCTACACAAACACAATTACAAATTGTATTCTTACTTTAATTACCGAGCAAAGTAGGCCTTAAGCCTGTTGTAGTGAAACAGACCAGAGTCTCTGGCGGAAATCGAACCCGCAACCCTCGCACTGATAGACTAGCTCACTATCAGCCAGCCTACCGGGGCACCCTCTTTGGATAAAGAAAACTACTTTTCAAAAAAAAAAAAATTTTACAATTTGTAAATGTATTGAAAATTGTTGTTTAAGAGCAAGGTATATTTACACAAGGTAAACTCATTTGGGAGTGTAGACAATTTGCTCTATAAAAGGAACCATGTTGTCAAAATTGTCTTCATATAAAACAAAAACAATTTAACGCACACATGTACAAATTTTGGCTCATATACACGCAATTTGACGTTGTGGTTCCAACTATGGGTAAACAGCTGACAAACATATGGGCCAACGAGTTTACCTTGTGTAAATATACCTTGTTTAAGAGTACATTTTTTTTGTATGCCTTTTAAACGGTTTTAAGTGATTTGATTCGTTATCATTGTTTTAGTGTGTTGCGTGTTTGTTAATGTTTTTTCTAGCATTATCTTTTTTTAATAATTAATTTTATTTTTTATTTTGTCATTTGCACTTTAGCGGTTTTTAATACATATTTTAATTTTCTTTGTTTTTATTGCGCTATAACTTATCGTAAAGGCTTTATTTAATTCATAACCTTAATTTCACAGAATTTAATTTAAAAAAATTGAAAATGAATATTAGCATACTTTAAGGCTTTTGAAAACGAAATCGAGCAAGATTATCAGGTATGTGATGGAAATTTTAAGTATTTTTTAATGATTTTCTCCTCTTTGTTAAAACAAACACCGGCTTCGCTATAACTAAAGCTTATAAATTCGGAATTTGATCGCGCGAATTTTTAATTTCCAAGCAATTCGTTACAATAATTTCGTATCGACGTTAAAACTCAAATTTATTTAAAATTTTTGGGGATTTGTTTAATTTTTAATATTTGGGTTTTAATTCATAATGAACTATAATTTCCTAATTTTAAGGACTTTTGTTTTTGGGTCTAAGTTCATTAGCTTAGACTCAGTTCGTAGCGCCTTGAAACAGATACACATAAAGTTATCAGCCATGTTTCGGAAATCGAATTCAAGTAAAATTGAAATCGAACAAATTTTAAAAACATTGATGTCTAGAAAGTTGATTAAAATATTCCCTTTTATATACTTCATACTTTAAGTACAACTTATCTTTATCAGAACTACTCTTAAAATCAGAAAAACTACGGGCATTAGCAAAAAACTAACTGAAAATCTCCATTAATTTTAATTTGCATCGATTTCGACTTCCATGCGGTATGTGCAGTGTTGCCAAAAGTAGGGAAAAATCCCTACATGTAGGGTTTTTTGATACTAAAATAGGAGCGTAGAGAAAATCGGACTGATTTTGTATATTCGCCAAAATGTAGGTATTTTTCTCATATTGCATTATATATATGAAATAAATGCTAAAAAAATTATTTTAAATAATGAATTAATATTTTAAAAAGTGTAATTCTTAAATCCAGAAAATGTTGTTGGACAAAAAAAAGTTGAGTACTAATATTAACTTTTGTGTTACACAATTTTACGTAAGTCTCAATGATCGCATTTATGAGTGGAGAAAAATCGCATCCAATTTTTTTTTCTGAAGTGGAGAAATTAAAATGTAAAATTGTGAAATTAATACATATACATATTTTGAAACATGAATATAGAACAGTTTTAGAAAAAAATATTAAGAATGAAAAACTACAATGAAGAGGCTGTATTTCCGAATTGATCAAAACTGATACGGATTTTGTTTGCTTTACCCAATGCAAATGCCGAGTCGGAGAGACCACTGAAAAGTGAAACAAATTGAGTAACACAACTTTAAGTTTAATTTGTATTATAAGATCAATACACATATCAATATACATATTAGAATCAAATAAGTTTTTATAACTATCGTTTTTCTTTGATATTCACCCCTATCGTGAACAATATTTCCCTCGTAATTATTCCCCTTTTCACATATTTGCGATCATGAAAAACTCCCATCAAAAAAAGGTAATTCAAATGAGAATAATAACTTGAAAAAAAGGTTCACGGGAAAAAATTCCCCTTATCGTGATAAGATTTTTCCCTCGTAATTTATTCACATTTCCTTTAGATTTTTTCACTTTATTTTTGCTAGGGAACAGAAAATGTATGTAAGTAGTTCCTACTATAAATCGAATATTAAGGGCTATTTCCGTTCATAAGGCACAAACCGATATATTGGTCAACAAAATGTAAAACAACAGGACGATTACCTGTGGATTTGTGAAGCTTTCGAAGGCAGAATTTTGGAAAATATTTTACTACATAAAATTTAAAAAGTGCAAAAAAACTAACGTTGTAATCAAACTATCCCTCCGATACTAAATATTTTGCTTTATTATTTTAACTTTTCTTTAAAATATATATGTATATTTTTGAACAAAAATTTCATTGAGTTTTAATTTTTAATCTTTCTTCAGCTTATTTTTTTAGTATTTTTCCAGAAATTAATAAAAAAAAAAAATTTTCATAAGAAAAATGTACTGTTATTGGTAGTAATAAATTCTTACCTTTTTTGGAAATTTAAGGTTTTGTGGCTTCCCCGCTCGTACTCTGATTTTAACATTAAACCCAATCACAGCAGGTGGTTTAGGAAGTGAATATTCGCCATTAATTTTGATAAAAACCCTTATTCTTGTCAAAGTCGATTCAAAAGCAATTTTATTTCCAATTCTTTCAGCGATACTGAACGAATCGAAATTATTTTTTCAGTGTTGTAAAGCATTTATTTCAGTTTTCATAACAATGAAATAATAATTTCCATTCGTTCAGAATCGAATGAAAGAATTACTAATGAAACTTTTAAACAACCGTATATTATTAAAAAACGATTTGCATTTTATATTCAAAAAACGCCTTGAACTGTGCTAATATTCTTATTAAACCCGTCCCTTTTATATAGACTATAGTGTTTGAGACAATTCTCTGATTTTATAAGAATTCTAGAAATTTGCATGCTTCATAATTTCGTCTGTCAAAGTTATAAATTAATTAATCTTAAATTAAAAAAAAATAATAAAAAAGTGTACATGAATTATTTTTTTAAGTTGATTACTTAATAAAGTATAATTAATTATATGTATTTTTTCAGTTTCTTGTTGTTTTTGGAATTAAAATTGCAATAATATTTAGTTTATGTTTGATTACTTGTTTATTCAAAACATATAAATAAAGGAATGTAAAGTTCTTCTCGTCTTACATTTTCTCAGCGATTTTTGCCAACTTCTTTAAACCTTTTTAGAGTGTGGCGAAAAAAAGTTTACTACTTACCATTTAAGTACATTATGATTATTACGTTTAATTATTATTTGGTCTGTTTGGCAAGGGTGGTGCATTCCCTGTACGATTTGGTATAGGTGGGGGACCTCGTCTGATAGGTAGTGGTGGTGGAGGGCCCATAGGAGCATTCGCCGGCAGCTGAGGTGCTCTTCTAGCAGGACTTTCACTAGAAACGTCCACCAATCCCACAGGGGGTGGGAATGCTGGAGGTGGATGCCGTGGTGCAGGTATGTCATCTTGAATTTCTTCATAAATATTGCTCTCGTTGTACGTTGAGGTATCTTGTACATCGACCGATGATTGTTTCGATTGGCGTGATGGTGTTGAAGCTGGTGTTACGTTCTTGCTTTGTGTGTGGCGTGGTGGTGTGGGCGGCAATGAACCGGCCTGGGAGCTAGAGCCGGAGGGTGATACTTTACCCGATGACGAGTGTAGGGGTGAACTTTGTTCAGTTGGCGATTGAGATTTCGAAGAGGGAGCTGTATCGGAGCCGGAACCTACTGGTACTGGTCTCAAAGGTGGTGGCAATTGCGGAAGTTGCTGCGGCTGTGGTGGCATGGGTGGTTTGGCCGGTTTTTGTAACATTTCTGGCACCACACTAATGACACCAGCATGAGGCAAATGTCTAGGTGAATTCTTTGGTGACATGGGTATGGGTGGTCTAGCGGGAGCTGGTCTTGTGGGAGGCTGTTTTGGTCTTTGTGGTATTTCAGGAGTAGCGTTCAATAATTGTGCCTGTTCTTGAGGATTTGCACACAAAGCAATGGTATTTGTAGTGCACAATTCAATTTCATTGTCTACGAAATGATTCCAATTGGGTGACTTCAATTCAAACTCCAGTTCTAAGCCGCAAACATTTAGATTACCTTTAGCCACGGCATTAAGAGATGCTTCCCCATCTCTGAAAGTAACCCACATGGTATCCTCCACATAGCGTACCAAAGTAACCTCTCCCATTTTTGAGAGCTCTTGAATCAATGTTGACATAACATTTTCATCATAAATAGTGGGACCATCGTCATCCAGCGATGGTTCTTTAACATGGACCACTATTGTAGAATCTGGAGGCCCCAAATCCATTATGACCTGCTCGAAAACAGTTCTTCTACGCTTTTGATCAATTTCCATTATCTCTGCATCTATAATTGCAATAACAGGACGATGGTCACTTTGCTTTAACTCCGATCGTCCATAGTGTATCAATTTGCCCGGATTCCAATCATTGTTGGCAAAATCCGACTCAGCCAAAGCCTTGCGTCTGCGCCACAATGCACGATCAGTCCAAGCTGGTGCTCTTTGCTTCTCTGAGGTATCGTAGTCATCACTGAACAAGTCATACTTGTAAGTAGGATCAAATGTAATTTCACCTTCAAGAAAATCGGAAAATACATTGCCCGCTTCTTGTTCTTTGCGTAATTGATCATTTTCCAAAACTGAAGTTAGGTCACCGTTACGTATGGCCTCTTTGAGTTCTTCTTTATCCATGTCAATCCGATAATTGAAATCGCCACACCAAAATACCCAATCATGGGACTTCAAAGTGCGGCCCATGGGAAAGGCTAATTTGCGGGTGATCTCAGCATAATCAGCATTTCGTTCGGCAACCTTAAAAATTATGTATTTATAATTCAAAGTAAACAGCAAAGTATGGAAAAAATATTACTCACCTGCGATTGTCCTGCAGCAAAATGTGCGCATACAAAACACATGGAGGTTCCATGCAATACAAACCGTATAGCACAGGCTCCCTTATTACCAGTGGCTCCCCCCAGCCCAGTTTTAACACAATCTATGGCCACATCTTTTATAAAGGGTGCGTGTTCTGGACGTATATAAATGTACAGACATACGCCTACCAGTTGCTGATAAGTCAACAGAACGTAGTCATTGTCACGTGATATGGTCTTTTGCAATTCTTCTGCCCACAATTTAGCATTATCCGTACTGGCAGCCATGATATTGGAAGCATTTAAATCGACAATTTCTTGAAAACCTATTGCATAGATATCCACTGGATTGCTGGCATTCTCTGAGGGATTGTTGACATTTACCAAGGCCTTGGAGCGGGCTAAAGCATGACAGTCCAATAACCAATCAGAAAGGGAATCTTTAAACACCACACTGCGAAAGTGTTTGCCACCATTTACATTATATGTGCCAACGGCAACACGGGCGGTTTTTGGAGTAACATATTCCGTGTAACGTTTGCACATTTCACGCAAGACTGTCGTGGGAGCATGCAACATATTGGAGGGTAGTAAAATACGAGCTCTATCCGCCAATTCAGAGCTGAGAGTGGAGCCTACCAAGAGAATATCTATGGCTTCCTAAAAATAAAAAGAATACAAACATGGAGCATAATAAAAATTTATGTACATATTTTATATTAAATATTTTCAGATTTAAAAGATCTGTTGGAATTTATAATAGGAAAATATTTTTTTAAGTTGAGTTTCTCATAAGTAAATAGAAGAAAAAGTAGTTTGTTGCAGATTTGATAAGAGTTTACTATGGGTTTCCTAAAATATTTCAGAAATTTTCTATAGAAAAAATTTTATTGCAGATTCTGCAAAAGATTTTTCAAATAAAGAATTTTGTACATAATTTGCAAGAAGTTTCTGTAGAATAAAAATTTCGTGTATATTATTAAAGAATGTTCTATAATTTTGAATCAGATTCTAAAAATTTTACTGCAGCTTTGAAAAAATTTTCACCAGGGGCCTGATTCTGGCAGTCGTGATCGAGTACTTTCTCGATTCGAAAGCAATTTAATATCAAATTATTTCATTCAATACTGAACGAATCGGAATTATTTTTTGTGATGTAAAGCATTAATTTGAGTTTCACAATACTGAAAAAGTAATTTCGATTCGTTGAGTATCGACTGAAAAAAAATTGCTTTCGAATCGAGAAAGTACTTGATCACGACTGCCAGAATTAGGCCCCAGAACTTTTTCGAAGGTTCTGTGGGCAATTTGCGGCATTCGATATCGATCGAAATGTCCATTAAAATTATATTGTAATTTCGATTGATATCGAATGCCGTAAATTTTATGCAGAGAAATTTTTTGTCTAGAAAAATTGCAGAATCTAAAAATTTTTTCCCGAAATTTTTTTGCAGAATATTATTAATTTTTTTTAGAACAACTTTCTAGCTGAGTCTGCAAAATCTTTTTCCAGAGAAATTTTTTTGCAGATTCTACAAATCTTGGTTCTAGAGAAATTATCTTACAAATTCTGCAAAATTTGCCTTTTTTAAAATTTCTCGCAGATTCCACAAAATTTTTCTATTGAGAAATTTTTTTGGAGATTCTGCAAATTTTTCTGTAGAAAGGATTTGCAAATTCTGGAATAATTTCCCACAAGAATTTTAAGGTTTTTCTTGTCTTTTTTTTTAAATAAATAATTTGTATGGAAAATTTTTCAAATTACATTAAAAAAAATCCAACTCACCTGTTTTGAATTGTCCAACAAATTATTTTGTATAGTCCTGGCTGCCGATCTTGCCCCATCCATCAATTTCGAACCGCCCTGTATCGCTCCTGTGCCCGCATAAATCTTACTAACCTCATTGCCATTATTAATCCACATTTGTTTAAAAATCTCTTCAAATCTCGTATAATTCTTTTTCTCTCCCATACCCAAAGCCTCAAGTTGAACGTTTAAGGTATCTAAACCTAAATAAGTCTGCACACAATTGGTACGATCCAAACAATCCAAACAATTTGTGCGTATAACACCAAATTGCTCACGCAAAACCTGACCATTGGAAACATAAAATATACCATAGTTTATGCCACAAGCTGTTATGCGCTCTTTCAATTTCGATAAAGCAGCAAAATTACCACCACGACACTCCTGATGATAATCGAAAATGATATGTGGAACATCTTTGTGAGCCGACATACCATGATGCCGTTGAAACTCATTACTAAGCATCGCTTCGCCTTCTTTACTGCCCACTAAAGATGTACCTAGCAAGTTTATAATAGTTTGATAACCATAACGTTGTTTCATCATTGACATATGACGATCAAATGCTGCTGCAGATGTCTCAAAGCCTCTGGAAAGTTTAACTTTATGGGAGCCTACCTGAACGCCAGGTTGTTCCCAAAATAGAGGCACAGAACCTCGTGTTTGGACATAACTGGTGACATCATTGTCCACATGAATCACTTGTTCGGTTTCTACAAAATTTGCAACATGGCCCTCATCATTGGTGCCTTAAAAGATAAACAAATAATTAAAAATGTTTACTACTAGATGTATGTATTAAAGAAAAACTTACCTCTAACATTAAAACGGGTACCGGCTCTCTCACAAGATAATCTTGATATTATAGCCGCTCGAGCCTGTTTTGCTCCTATATACACTGTACGTATTTCCACAGAACCACACATGGCTTTTAACAACCAGGCTTGACAATCAATACCAAATCTTAGCATATGAATATGCATCATGCGATTCCAAAAGAAACGATTATCCGTTTCTGAAGTTTGTTGACGTCTTTGCGCACACAATGTTATATCAAACTTATTGATAGTAGTCGCGGCCTGATTGGTGTGCGCAAAATAGAATGTACCGGAATTAAGCAACTTTCTAACTTCCGAAATCTTATCCTCATTTGGAGCAGCATTTTGCAAAGAAACAAATTGTGTTTGTTGTATACGAAACACTTCGACGTCACCGATTTTGCCCATCGATACACAACCTGTGACCAGCACTAGGAATAATACCGTACTTTCGCCGGCATTTAATTGTAACACACCCAAACAGCCGTAAGCATCACATACTTTAGTATATTGTTTACGAATTATGTCGGTTTCTTGTTGCGATAGCAACGCCACTGCATGCGATTCAAAGAGTATGCTGTCACTTTTATGACGATGCTCCATCAGGACGCTATGTGGGGAAGGGGCAATGGATTTCTCCAATACCCTGATAACTTTAGACATAGCCATGTTGTGGGGATTTAGTACTGTAAATGCCGATTGTGTTTAATTGATTTTTTTTAAGGAATAACTTTGATTTTGTAAAGTATTTTCTAACAAAATAGTAGGAATATAATTAAATTTTTCTCTTGCTTTCCTTTCCTTTTTTTTAACTGATGAATGTTTAATGGAGTTTTTAGGGGAGACACATCTGTAATAGAAAAATTAACACTTGATTAATATGCTGTTTGTACTTTATACGGGTATCAATAAGATTGGATTTGTCATAAAAATGTGTTTTGGAGTCAATTTACTTTCCCTAGCCTAACAATTTGTGCACTCTTTATATTGTTGGTCTCATGCAGAAAGGCCTTTATGAATAAAAATTCCAATTTTTACAATTGTGTTTAAATATGAAAAATTGAAGAAGGGAAAAAACTCAATTTTTAATTATAATTGGGCTAAACAAAAACTATATGTAGGAATAAAAATCTAAAAGTGCTCAAAAAGCCGTAATATTTATACTAATTCATTAATTTTTTGTGACAAGGTGTATTTGTGTGAAATGTATTGGAATCACCAAAAACCCAATTTCGAAAAAATCAAATTAGGGCATTTCTATATTAGAATAACAATATGTACATTGTGATTCGATCGAAATCGAATGCCGTAATTTGCTTTATTTTGTTCCTGCAGTATTTTTCGGATATTTCTGATTATATAAGATTAAGGAAGTTTCAAATTAATCACAAGCCAATAAGTTTAGTAGACGCTTTCAAAAATATTCTTTTAATTATAACTTTTTCCGTAGCCACAAATCATTCTAAATAATCTGATTAGATTTATATTTCAATACATATTCCCATTACAAGTCAGCCACTATTTTTTAATAAATCAGGAAAAAAATCTCTTTAAAAAATCAAGGTTTCAAAAAAAGAAAAAAATCGATATTTTCTGTAAATGTCATCAATAATTACATGAGATTTATTTATGGTTTCCTCTAGAAACACAAATATTTTATTTTAATATTTTTTATGGAATTCTATTTTTATCATAAATCCCAACAAACAAAAGATTAAATTCTGGAAATTGATTTAATTCCATTAAACAAATCTTTTTTTCAAGTTCAGCTTTTTTTTTAGCAAAAAGTACAAAGGAATTTTCTTGTAATTTTTTTTTTTTGTGTGAAATACACCCACTTTTTGCAAACACTTTTCACTATTTTATCATTTATTTATTTATATTTTATGTTAAATCTTTAAAACAAAAATACTTTTATTTAGTGCTGTGGAATTTTATCATAGCAAATTTTATGTAAATTCTCTACTTTACCTTTTCCTCTATATCTCCCGTAAAATTTTTCCGCAAACTAAAGCGAATTCGATAAAGGTGGCCACAGTTCTCAAAAAATAATAAATAACAGGCAAATTCATTTTAAAAGATATGTCAAAATCAGCTGTGTGTACTAAAATAGAGATATGAAATATAAAAGTAATAATTTGTCGTTTATTTCCGTTACTTTAAAAAAAAAATTGTTTTAACGTATATGTTTTTGAGAAAAAATATATGTATTAAACTAGATTTATAATAAAATAAAATTCCGAAAAATCGCGGGAAAAAGACTTGATTTGATAATCAATGGAATTTTTCTACAAAGTCTTTAATTAAAATGAAGAATTTTCTTAGTATTTAAACTGTCAGTTCATCAAAGTCTAAAGGCCCAAATACATTGATAAAAATACTCATCAAGCATTGTGGTAGTATAAGTGAAAATGTGTTTGAATGTGTGACACCGACAACGCTTGATAAAAAATCAAAAAATTTAGATATGACGGCGAATACTACGTCAAGCACACGTACACGCTGAATTCGCCGGCTGGATAAGCATTTGACAAGTGTATTTGGCCCTTAAAAGAGACTTGAGCTAATTTATATCATGTTTTCGTATGTTAACTAACTATCTCTTAGACTACGGGTCTTCAGAAATTTCAAGCAATGTATTGTCTAAATACTGAAAGTTATCAGCTCAAATGTCTTAAAATCAATACTCTTGCTTTCTATCACAAGTTTGGTTGAGTAACAAGATCGAATGCTTGAAGAATTAACGACGATGACAAAAATTGTCTGTTCCAGGGACCGAAAATAATAATTATTTTGAAATATTCAAAGGAAACATGCAACAACAAGAAAATATTGAAGAGCCAAGTCAAAAAATTGTTCATATTATTATTTTTTTTATGTTTTGCAGAAGTAATTTTTATTTACTTATTTTTTGGTAAAACTTATTGTTGTTATTTGATTTTGTTTTGCAGACACATTTGTTATCTTCTTATAATTTTAATAATTGTATTTTTTTAGTTTAAAGTCTTTAAACTTTTGCCAAAAAAAAGTTAAGCTAGTGTTTTTTCATAGAACAAGTTACATGCAAACAATTTTTCGTGTTTGCGCTAGAAAGTTGGTTAACTTTAACTTTTTAACGCCTTGTGTATTTTTGACAAGTAATCGGCTAAGAATTAAAAAGACTAATTAACAAATTTGTGAATCTTGAAGGAAAAACTTATTCAAGGGGTTAAAAAGACATGCAATATATATAAATAGAGCAGATTAAATAAAATAAAAAAAATCTTGATATATTTTCGAATCCGTTGTCAATGTACAATTAAAAAACAGCTGACAGGAATGGCTTTTTTAACACGAGTTGTGTAAATTGCAAGTTCTGCTAAAGTTTTTAAACGCATGACACACGTCGTCGAATTAACGAATAAGTCATTTTCTATCATATTTGTTGTCATGTTGTAGGAAATCTCTTATGATAAGCTTAGTCTACAACTCATTTACATATTGCTCTGTTAGGAAAGTGCTCTGTATACATGTATGTGTGGCAGAAAAGCAAAGTATATATAGCGTTTTTTTGTATAAAGTTTGACGTTTATTACGACAAAAAATTGTCAGGTGAAGACCGCATGTAATGGATACCCTTGTTCAAAACATAACAGAGTTGCTTTTCTCTTGTGGTGTAAAAACGGCCATTTCTTTAATATTGTTGTTTTTAAATAACAGCTGATTTATAATCGAAATTGCCCCTTCTCAGGCAGCAACATGACATAAATAGAATTTTAGATCAAAACTTAACACTTTTGTCAAGTGTTTTAATTTTTGTGCATAAATCATAAGAAAACTTAAAATTATTAACAAAATTTGTTGTGACACTTTTATTTAAGTTTTTTAAAAAAGCTAGAAAACTCTAAAAATTATGAATACACTCATAACAGCAGCAGAATTTGATTCCAAATATGACATTATTGATTCAGCGACACCCAGGAATATCCCTCTATCGGGACGCTATAAAAAGTAAGTGTTCCGGAATAACTATTTCGTAAAATTATAATATATTTAAAAACATTTTTAAATAAGTGTTAAAATTTTTCATTGTTAAAAATCATTTTTAGTCTTTTTAACTAAGTATGTATATTTTTTATTTGTTCTTTTAATAGGAGTTTCGCTTACTACACTTTGCGTGAACGCTTACCTGTTATCGTAACCCAAATTATTGATCAATTAAATAGAGATAAAGATGATATTTCCGAATTGTATAAGGGCGAGGTAAGTTCATTAATTTAAAAATGTATTCGAATTTATATTTTATAAATAGGGGTCAATCAATTGACCTTTTGTTTATTAGATAAGATTGAATTTGTTATTATTAGGGTGTAGACAGAATTTGTGTATATATTTCCTTATATTTTTTAGGTTTTGCTAGATCAAATCGCATTTACTAGCACAACACTTACAGTCTTATACTATCATTTTTTTTTTAGAAATAAAGTTTGCTAAATCAAAAATGTATTAAAATCAGGGACATAACAGTTATAACCAATATTTGAAAAAATCCTGAAATAATAATTTATCACGAATTTTTAAAACCTGCTCTCTGAATAATTGTTACAAATAACCAATATTTTTTTGGTCTTTGATAACCCTTATAGTTTGTTTTTGTTTTTTGGGCTTCCATAACCATTACAAAAGATTTTAATTTTTTTTGGTCTTCCGTAACCATTACAAAAGATTTTTATTTTTTTCGGTCTTCCATATCGAATTTCACTTAGGACCCTGCACCTTTAATATTATGTTTCTAAGTTAAATATTATATAAAATTTAATAATTATCAAATGCAGCACGGAAAAGTTAAAGAAAGAAATTAAATTTCCCGTATTTATATGGTCAAATTATTTGAAAACCGGTTTCTAAAAAATATCGAATAATCGAACATTCTATTTTTTATTATTTGATAATTGAAAAAAAAAAATGTTGTATTTGCATATGTGTTAGTAACAAATTTGAACGCTTATTACTCCGAAAATATTGAACAGATTGTAATAAAATATATATTGTGCACTTCTGTAAGTAAATATCTTTCAAATGGTGTATATTATGTTCAAATCGGTTGACATACAGAGGAGGAAAGTGTTCTTAACTGTTTTGCCTTTGCCGATTTATATATAGAGAAGATACTGAAATCAATTCATTTTAAAATTTGGAAACTTTTAATAATTCAATGAAAATAATGAAAAATTTGTTTCCTTTAGGAAACACGTGAAGAAATTAAATCCGTAGTTGGCCAACTATCTAAATTAAAATATCAACTACAAACTGATAAAAAGTTTGAAAAATTTATTGGTGAAGGTAAGTTTTCTATTTCTTATTCTTAAAAAGAATTTGTACATAATATTCTTATTTTCTTCCCAGAACCCGATAAAGACTTGTGGAATAACTTTATAGAAAATTTACCCTCAGATCATTGTTCATTCTTTCGTTCCTCTTGGTTATACGCCGAATGTTATATGTATCGCAAAGTGTCTTCTTTTTTTGAAGGCACAACAACTTTAAAAAACTATGATTATTTTGCTAAACAAAAGCAAAATGGTCTTAAAATGGAGGGGGTGCTGGGAGTGGCCAAAGTAGTAAGACACTCGCAAAAGGATCTAAAAACATTTCATAATTTAATCAAGGTTAATATAAGTAACTTAAAGCATACGATTTTTAGCTAACTCCAGATTATTTTCTTTGTTTTCAGCTTAATTTATGGGGCAACAAATGTGATTTATCTTTAATTATACCCAAAGAATTTAAACCTTCCGATAATGTTTTCGAACAACTCGACTCGTTTAATAGCAACATTTTGATTGATAATACCAAACAAATTTGGCAATGTTTGGAATCGGCTGATCATTCAAAGCCAGTTGTTGTAGAATTTGTTAATGATAATGCGGGCTTTGAGTTGTATACAGATTTAGTTATAGCCGACTTTTTAATTGATAAACAATTGGTCTCTAAAGTAAGGTTTAGTGTTAAGGCTTTACCCTGGTATGTCTCGGATGTAGTACCTAGTGATATTAACTGGAGCCTGGACTATTTGAGTAAACATGAGTCAGCTTATGTGCGCGAATTGGCTATAAAATGGAAACAATATTTTGAAGAGGGAAAATTTGTTTTAAGTCCTGTGCATTATTTCTGGGTTTCGCCTTATGAATACTACAAGTAGGAAAAATATTTTATTAATACAGAAAAGGTTTTTATAAATAGTTTGGTTTTTCTTTGCAGAATGCGTGAAATTGCTCCTGATTTATATGAATATCTCGGCCAGGCGCATTTGGTTATCTTTAAAGGCGATTTAAATTTTCGCAAACTATTGGGTGACTTAAACTGGGATCCCACAGAAGATTTTCTTACTTGCCTAAAAGGTTTTCAACCGACAAATTTTTGTACTTTGCGCACTGTAAAAGCCGATTTAATTTGTGGTTTAACTCTGGGTAAAGCCGAGGAGTTAAATCGTTTAGATGCTCAATGGATGTGTACGGGTGAATATGGTGTCATACAGTTTATGGAGAAGAGATCGTGTGGCTGTCAAAACTCAAAAGAAAATTAATATGAAGATATTTGTCGATTAGGAGGTTGTTTTTTTTTTTGTAGATCAATTAAAATTCTTCAAACATACTTACATCTGTTTATCAACTGTAAATTAATTTTTGGTACATACATAATTTGTTTTATATAATAACACACAATTTTAAATTAAATATTTATATAAAATGGTTAAAAGTTGCCATTTAAATTAAAGACTTTTGCTAAGCAAAATTTATTAGAACAATTTTTTTTTCTCTTTAGATTGTGTGAAACATTTTAAAGTTAAATATAAATATGCTGTTAATTTAAAAAAAAAATGAATAATGTATAAAATTAATAAGCATATCAAGGTATATTTACACAAGGTAAACTCGTTGGCCCATATGTTTGTCAGCTGTTTACCCATAGTTGGAACCACAACGTCAAATTGCGTGTATATGAGCCAAAATTTGTACATGTGTGCGTTAAATTGTTTTTGTTTTATATGAAGACAATTTTGACAACATGGTTCCTTTTATAGAGCAAATTGTCTACACTCCCAAATGAGTCTACCTTGTGTAAATATACCTTGAAGCATATCTAAAAAACTGGATTATTATTTTTCTAGTATAAAAGAACCTGATTAATTTGTCAATCCATTCTAAATGAACTTTATTTTTTCATTCCATTCCAAGAAAAATGTTCAATATTTTATTTTAAGTTATTTCTTTCGGTTTGTTCAAAAAACATTATGTGTCTTTTAAAGCTTTTTTAAAAAGCTTTATTTTTAGCAGAGGTGAGTGTGTGCATATTTTGAATCAAGGTCGTCCATAACAGCTGTGTCTGTGACATATTTGATAAATTATTTGAAAATAAAAAAAAAATTATATAAATATTCAGTAAATTGTATATAAAACAAGTGTTGTAAAACAAAGCTGATGGCGCCTTAAAAGAACCGGACATATAAAAAACAAAGTTGCAAACAAAACAAGCCATAAATAATTAAAATCTGTTAACTACTTATGATTTTATCCACAAATTTTTAATTAATTTACGAATTTCATAAAACGCACTATTTGTTTGGGAGCCGCCTTAAGAAGTGGAGATAAAGGGCAAGTATGTCCCGAGAACATTTTAAGTGCAAAAAGATAGTTGAGGTCGGTCATACATTATATCCCCCTAGAGGCAACTCCTGGGCATTTTTGGGAATTTTTCTGCAATATATTTCTAGTCTGTATTGAACATTTTGATTGGGAGCCCCTTAAGGAATAGAGACAGAGGGTAGTTATGTTAGAAACAAATGATGACGATGGCAAATAAAGTTGGGTTAGCTATACATTTAAATGTCTATGGGCATCCTAGGCGCTGCAGAAGCCAAATTTAAGAATTTCAACCATACAAATATGGCGGTTTAATGAAATTCTTAAATTTGGCCCCGGCAGGCAGAAATTAGAAGCATAGATGCATTTTCTAATTTTTTATGAATTTTTAACAAACAAAAATTTTGAAGTGTTGCTAAAAAATTATTTTATTTTTGCAAAAAAAAAAAAAAAAAAAAATATTTTTCTAAAATGTCTGCGCATATTAGAAAAGAGTTTAACTTTACTTTTACGCGAATGTATGTTGAACAACCTCCTCCATTTTTGAAATAACGGTATATCTCAAAAACAAGAGCTAACCTAAAAAAAGGTTAGCACCACTGGATTCAGCGTACCTGAATTAGGTTAAAAGGCCTGGTGCACGGCTTGTCTGTTTTTTCAACTAGCACAGTGTTATATAAAATTAAAAAGCAAAAGATATTTATTAAAAATTAATTTTAAAATTAGCAGTATATTAAATGGAAGTAGACGAATGTAAATTTAAAAAAAAGAAATTCCTCTGCGTATATTACGAACACACGTTCGAGAACCATATCCCTAATTTCATCACACACCAGGCCAATACAACTCACATTGAGGTGGTACTCAAGGGTGTCAGAACCTTCGCCCTCTCCTGCACGTGGTCGAGAATCCAAGTAAATATTTCAAGGAAAGACGTATTTTTTTTACATCATAATCAATCAAAAATCCCATTTTGAATTTTTTGTTAGTTACGGCCTTTTGAATTTTAGGTAACGATATGTAGGTGAAATTTTTGCATTTTTTTAAATGTTTTTCTAAATTTTAAAATAGTTCTGCGTTTATTTATTATGTGTATGTATTATAAATTTTGCCATGTGTTGTATGATGAATATTTCATTTATTTACTAAACAAAAACGTACGTATACGCCCGCTGTCACCAAAACGAAATGCAAATTATTATGCCGTAACTGTTTTTTTTTTTTTTTTGTTTTTCAAAACAAAAACTGAAATCGACTACAAAAAAAAAAAAAAAAAAAACAAACATGATAAAATAAACAAACCAAAAATGCATTACGAAAACAAAAACCTGATAAAAATCAATAAAATTCTATTAGGGGCAGGCACAACTGCAAATTGAACTGCACAAAACAAAATTCTACAGAATTTCTTTCGTCTGACATTTACTATTGCATCCCTTTCTCTTACAATTTTGATTTGATTTTGCTGTTGTTTTTATAATTATTATTTTTGTTGTTATTTTATTGTCAAAGGTGTTGCATGTGTTACTGACATCTGCGTTCATTGGTGCAAGTAAAATATCTTTGTTTTTTTTTTGATTTTTGATTCTGATATAAAATTTTTTTTATTATTTTCTTCATCATTTCCAAGTGTATTTAAAAAAAAAGAATTCTTATTAAAAAAATATTAAAGAAAAATTTTAAATTGTAAAAGAGTTTTTAATAAAATATTAAATTTAATTTAAGTTTTATTGGAAAATTTCCTTTAATATGGTAAGTTCAGAATTAAAAGATGATGTAAAAAAATTCACTAAATCATTAGTCTTCTTCTTCTACTTTTTGTTTAAATTCTATATGACGTCCTTGAAACGTAATTCTTTATTTACAAACAGTCTTTAGAAACTGCATCTAAGAAAGCTGACCAAATGACAAAAATGTATGCCACAGAAGATTTAGACGAATTTGATGTTAAACATCAAATAAGGAATATCACCACTCCACAAAATGTTCCCTTAAGTGGCCAGTATAAAAAAAGTTTTGCCTATTATACTTTTCGCCAAAGATTGCCCAACACTTTGAGAACTGTTTTAAAATCTTTGGAAGAAACTAAAATCAAAAAGGAATTGTCTTATAACCCGGAAGAGATGAATGCTGTTATTAGCCACATAAATCAGCTAAAGCAGCAAATGGAAAATGATCAACAATTGGAAACTTTTAATGGAAATGGTAAATTTTTTTTAAACAATTTTTACCCATTTTATCATGTTACATTTGTTTCCTTACTTTTATTCAAGCCATTAGGCATAGAAAACGACTAGAATGGAAAGAGAGAGAAAAATGGCTAACTCAGCTGTGAAAAAAGTATTAAATCTTTGATTGTTTTAAGTAGAAATGTGTCCCAGCAAGCATTTGGGTGATAATTTTATGTAAAAATCGACTAAATGAGTCTCTTGAGATCACTTTTAATGAAAAAAAACGGATTTATCACTTGTGCGATTGAAAAAGGATTCATAAATCATTAATTCATATGTTCAAATAATCCCAGTGGTAAATATTGAACAGACCGCAATTGGCTGGCCGTTTTGAAGGCCTCTACACTCCTTTCTAAAAGATTCGCTTTGTATGCTATCCTGGCTTCAGAAGTATGCTTTCTAGAAGGTATAAATTTCTTTTTGAAAGACTTTCTTAAATATTGTTCATTTATTTAGTGACCTTTCTTACTCCCTTCTTTGGGAAGGGAGCGAAGTTGTTATTAAAGGAGTGTGAAAGGGCTTGCTCCAAATGACAATCTGTGTAAAAAAATAAATAAGTATGCGGCGAGGAGGGCTTGTGTCTGCTAAATAAGGCATTCTATAGGCCTCTTTACTCATTCTTGTTACCGCTGGCATGATTTGTAAATGTATTGAATGTAAAACTGATTTATGATTCTTCGAGGTGATACAACGAGAGTTGTATCTGATATGCTCACGATTTTGTTCGTGACGCTAATTCCTAAAAGGTTCGATTATGATGCAAAAAGCTATCTGGAGTTTAATTTATGGTTGTAAACTTACACATACGAACTTTTGATATATGTAGTTTATTTTAAGAAAGTTTCTTCTCTAGTCTTTTTTCTAAGCCCTGGGCAAGACACATTTTACAGGTGAACACATTAGAGAGAGTTATGGTAGTTGTCAATTTTAATGTATAGAGTTTTGCCACCATAACTCTCTCTGATGCAGTCACCTGAGTGAATGTGTCTTGGCCCTGAGGCATACAGCCGTACCTAAACAAGAGCGGAAGGCGAAACGTTTTCTTCCGCTTAGCTTTTACGCTGATATGTCATACCTTTACAAGAGCGTAAATGTTGTGCCACAAACAGTAGTGTTAACTTTCTTGTTTAATAATACCCACATAATAGAAATAAGAAGTAGAGAAAAACCCGCTAGATTGACAAAAAACAGCAAAATTGCCATTATTAAATAACAATAGCATCTAACTTCACTATTAAACGCGCTGTCAATATCGGATTTTCCAATTGCAAAGCGTTGACGCCGCGCTTTTTAGGGATGCTTCATATAAATTGTATGGGCATGAAAATTTTCGACAGCTAGAAAACGCTTTCCACTATTGTTTAGGTATGGCTGATAGAAGACTGACTGGAAAACAAAGAGAGAGAGAAAAAACCTAGTTTAGGGGCTACTTTCTATTGCAATCCGAATGCAATTTCGATATGAAACTAAATGCAAATTTTGTACCCTCTATCGCTTTCGCAAAAGTTTTTCAAATGAAGCAACACAATAAATAAAAATTAAAGATGGCGCAGATTGGCAGTTATGAAATGGCAAAATATGTAAAACAAATTTAAATTTGAAAATCAAAATTTCTTTTCTCTAATCCTGCCTGCGAAGCTCTACGCTTGTCTGCAGGGGACCAGTCATTGGCGGGAATCGAACCCGCAACCACCGCACTGATCGCCTAGCTCACTACCAGCTAGCCTACCGGGGCACACAAATAAAATAAGTAGTGGTAGTTTGCGATAGACAAACGCGCAAACGCATTAAAAAGTGCCAATCACTAGATTTGCTACCATTTTCTTTCGCATCGCTGACAAAAAAAAACCTAGTCTTTGATTGTGTAAGTGTTTACTTTGCTGATGTAACTTCACACGCACGAAATTTTGAGAGAGTTTCTGTTCTAGTCAATTTTCTATGCTCTAGCATTCTTACTCTGGCATTCTTTTTCTACTCAAAAATTTAAATTCAATTGGTTTGGTTTACAATTTTTCTTTCAGAATCCGATAAAGAAGTTTGGAATTTATTCATTCAAAATTTACCCCAAGACCAGTGTACATTTTTTAAAGCCTGCTGGTTGTATGCTGAGTGTTACATGTATCGCAAATTGGCATCATATTTTGAGGCTACTCATTCCTTAAGAGATTATGACTTTTTTGGTCAACAAAAATTGCAAGCTCTCCAAGTGTCCACTGGGGTAATGGAGGAGGTGGCCAGAAATACAAAAAACTCAGAAAACAATGTACCAACTTTTACAAGACTTCTTAAGGTAATAAATATAATACAAAAAAAGAAAGGAAATTTTTTGCAAAATTAAAAAAAAATTTAAAGGAAGTTATTATAAAAGAGAACTTTACTTATTTTCTATAAAAAAAAATATAAAAGAGAATCGTTAATGATAATTTAAAGAGATTTGTTTTAAGAGGAGAGAATTTTTATGAATTGTTTTTTTTTTAGAAAACTTCCCTAAAATCATAGTATAATAAGTACTAGGGGTGTTTATTAGGGAGAGTTTTCATTATTTACCCTTGTAATGTCAAATTAATTTACTTGATTTTTGACGCTTGTTTTAATATTTTTCAATATTTTCTTTTGTTTGACGTTATATGGGTTTGGAAATTGAGAACAAAATTTCTAATGACTATACCTTGTACTTATTCTACCATGCCTAAAATAAAATCTTTTTGAGTTTTTTATAGAGAAGTTTTTTAAAGTTTTCTAAAAGAGAATAATTTCTATAAAAAATTTTGTAAAAGAGGATCTTCAAGATTATTTTCTAATAAAATTGCCTAAAGGAAAGCTTTAAGAATTGTCTAAATAAGAAGAGAACTTTACAAATTTTCTAAAAAAAATTCTTTAAGAGAGAATATAAAAGAATAATTCCGTAAACAGATTTGTTTTAAAAGAACTCCTAAACGAGATGTAATTCTCCTAAAAGAAAATCTTTTAAATAAAAATTTTTTAGAATATTTTTTTAAGAAAACTTGTATAAAAAAGAATTTTTCTAGGAGAGAATCTTTTTATAATTTTTCTAAAAGAGATTTTGTTTATAAATTTTCTATAGAAAATTATCTTAAAGCCTGTTCGTCGATTTCGAAAGAAGACTTCGTTCGCTTAACTTACATTTAAAACTAAAACAAATTATAAAATATTGTTTTTGTTTTACATGTTGTTAGTTAAGCGAACGAAGTCTTCGTTCGGAATCGACAAACTGGCCTTTAGAAATAATCTGCTTAGAAGTTATCTATAGAAAATTGTTAAAAAAAACCTTTTCAGAAAATTTTTTTCTATAAAACATTTATTTAAAGGGGAACAACCTCCTTTTTTTGTTTAGATTAATCTTTGGGGTAATCGCTGTGACTTATCCATCACCTCCGGCAAGGAAGTACGACCTACAGGTAATCTTTTGGAAATTATCGATAGTCTTAATGACAATATACTCATCGATCACAGTGAAAAAATCTGGAGTTGCCTACAACGTTGTGCAGGCGAAGAACAAGTCTCAAATGTAATAGTCGATCTAATTTGTGATAATGCGGGATTTGAATTGTTTACCGACCTGCTTTTGGCACACCATCTAATCGATCATCAATTGGCCGATATTGTCCGGTTTAATGTTAAATCAATACCCTGGTATGTATCTGATACCACAGCTCAAGACGTTCATTGTACTTTAAAATATTTGCAAGAACACAAGTCGTTGGAACTGAACCGTTTGGGCAACGATTGGTCAAGGTATTTTGAAGATGGACGATTTGTGGTGGCATCAAGGGAGGATTTTTGGACATCGCCCTATGAGTTTTTTAGGTAAGACTTTCTTCGTACAAAAATTTGATAAAAATTTGCTGAGCCTGGGAAGTTTGAGACTCTTATAAACAGCCTAATTATGAATACAAATTTCCCGGGAGTTTTTCCCATTTTTACAGTTGAATTTTCATAGGAAAAATGGGAAAGAGGAGAAAACTCCCGGGGAGTTTTTATTCATAATTGGGCTGTTTATAAGAGTCTCAAACTTCCCAGGTTCAGCAAATTTTTATCATTAGTTGCCGCTTCTCGTAATATGAAAAGCAGAAAAACTATGATCTTTTAAAAAGTTCGATTGGGTGCCCCGGTAGGCTAGCTGGCAGTGAGCTAGTCTTTCAGTGCGGGGTTACGATTTTGATTCCCGCCAGAGACTCCGGTCTCCTGCAGACAAGCGTAGAGCATTGCGGGATAGCTTAGTTACTGCCGACTGCAGAATTTATAATTTGTTTTATACCTTTTTAACTTTTACAGAATGCCTGAAATTAATCCAGCTCTCTACAAAACTTTTCAACAATCCATTTTGCTAATATTTAAAGGCGATTTAAATTATCGCAAACTATTGGGCGATTTCAATTGGGATTTTTGCGAAAAATTTGAAACCTGTCTCAGGGGCTTTCAGCCCACAAATCTTTGTACCCTACGCACAGTTAAGGGAGATCTTATATGCGATCTTAAGCCCGGCCAAGCAGAGAATTTAACCAAACAAAAACCTGACTGGATGTTTACAGGAGAATACGGCTTAATACAGTGGGCCAAAAAACCGTAAAATAAATATGTTATAAAATAAGTGTTATCTCATCATGTTTTTTGTTATTTTCAAATAAATGTATATTTCTAAATTGTTGTTGTTACATATTTGTAAGGTGTTTTTCATTAATATTATTTATTTTTTTTTATTCTATTTATTTGATATACTTTTCTTTTGTTCTACTACAATTTGTTAACTTCCTAAAACAATGTTTTTTTTTGTTGTTCCTTTTTTTAATTTTTTTTTAAGTTCAGTTTATTTTGTTTAAAAATAAATTTAAATATTTCAGTATGTATACGGTTAATTTACATAATTGCTATTTTTACTTTAATTATTGTAACTTAATAACTGATTTTATTTAATTGTAATGCTAAAATAAATGTGTGCGATTTAAGACAAAAAAAAAATTAAAATGAATTTGAAAACTAAGAAATATTTTTTAAGGGGTTTTATTATAAAAATTCTTTTGTTTTTTTAAGATAAAATGATATGAACTATTTCGTTTTGTTATCATATCGATAACTGTTTGCTTTTTTAATTGTATAAAATTTAAAATTTTTTTCAAAAAAAAAAGGAATATTTTTAAGACTTTCAAATAACACAATATAAAGGGTGTTCTTTTACACCCGATATAACTTACGAAAGGATAAGCTGTCATACTGTGCTCACTTTTTGACATTTATGATCAGTATACTATGGCCAATTATTATAAATAGATTTGGGCTACCAAATTGTCCAAACTTACTTTGAAAATTAGTCTTCGGTTCACGCAACTTACAGACTTCACGGTTTTAATTGCGCATGGCTTATTTTTGGCTCTCTACAAGCTCCAATACATCCGAAAAAATGCACTGCTTGGTGCGGTTTACCTCCTGGGCCTTTTTTCTTAACAAATGGCCCAAAGATGGACGTTCACAATGCTCTTCGTCAAGAGCACGCGCAGTGTCCATATGCCCGAAATCATTTTTAAATGTAAATTCCATACAAGTATTGATTTTTCAAATAAAAAATATTTTTTGATAAAAATTGATTTCTTTGTGCTATTTTTTACAAATTTAAGTTCTATCGGGTTAAAAAAAACACCCTTTTTATTTTAATTTGTTTCTTTGAGAAAAAAAAAAAACAAAAACTAATTGTGTCAATTACACCGAAATTTTAAAAACATTTTTTAAATATCGTATATCGATCGATTTTACTTATTACTATTTTTAATATTACAACTATATTTTTATATACAAAAAATTTGTTAAAAAGATGTTCCAAAATTCAAAAACGAAATTTTTGAGAAAAATTTGTCAGATGTTTAAAGAAAATTTTGCTGAAATTTAAAGAAATTTTTTATAGAAAATTTGTCAGAAAATAAAACATAGAAATTAAAAGATATTTTTATTCAATTTTCTATAGAAAAATTTTTCAGAAAAGTAAAGAAATTTTCTATAGAAAATTTGTGAGAAAAATAAAAAAAATTCTATTTGTGAGAAAATAAAAGAAATTTTCTAAAGAAAATTTGTGAGAATTAAAAGAAATTTGTGAGAAATTAAAAGAAATTTTTTATAGAAAACTGATCAGAAATTAAAAGAAACTTTCTATAGAAAATTTTTTAGAAATTAGCGGAAATTTTCCATAGCAAATTTCTCAGAAATTTAAAAAAAAAAATTAGAAATTAAAAGAAGGTTTCTGTAGAAAATTTCTCCGAAATTAAAAGTAATTTACTATAGAAAATTTCTCAGAAATTATAAGAAATTTTCTATAGAAAATTTGTCAGAAATTAAAAGAAATTTTCTATAGAAAATTTGTCAGAAATTAAAAGAAATTTTCTATAGAAAATTTGTCAGAAATAAAAGAAATTTTCTATAGAAAATTTGTCAGAAATTTAAAAAAAAATTAGAAATTAAAAGAAATTTTCTGTAGAAAATTTCTCCGAAATTAAAAGTAATTTACTATAGAAAATGTCTCAGAAATTATAAGAAATTTTCTTTAGAAAATTTCTCAGAAATTATAAGAAATTTTCTATAGAAAATTTGTCAGAAATTAAAAGAAATTTTCTATAGAAAATTTGTCAGAAATTTTCTATAAAAAACTTTTTAAAAATTCAAAAAATTTTCTAAAGAAAGTTTCTCCGAAATTAAAGGAAATATAATACAAAAATTTATCAGAAATTAAAAGTAATTTTCTACAGAAAATTCCTCCGAAATTAAAAGTAATTTGCCATAGAAAATTTCTCCGAAATTAAAAGAAATATTCTTTAGAATTTTTTTTTTTTAAATAAAAGAAATTATCTATAAAAAACTTTTTAAAAATTAAAAGAAATTTTCTCCGAAATTAAAGGAAATATTATAAGAAAATTTCTCAGAAATTAAAAGAATTTAAAACAAATTTTCCATTTATAATTTTGAGAAAAAAAAATTTCTCAAAAATTTCCTATAGAAAATTTATGGAAAATTTCTAAAGAAAATGTTTTCAGAAATTAAAAGAAAATTTTTGATATTAAGTCATTTTCTTCAGAAAGTAAAGAAATTTTGTAAGAAATAAAGGGGTGGCCAAAGTTGAGGTATCTTCGGTCAATGGAAATCGCTACAGGTAGTTGATCCGAAGCTTATTGTGGCGGAAAAATTGATTAATAATTTCTCAGAAATTAAAAGAAATATTCTATAGAAAATTTGTCAGAAATTAAAAGAAATTTTTATAAAAAATTTATCAGAAATACTAAGAAATTTTTTAAAAAAGTAAAAAATTTTCAGACGTAGAAAAGTTTTGGAAAATTTCTAAAGAAAATGTTTTCAGAAATCAGAATTAAAAATGTTTGAAATTAAGTCATCTTCTTTCGAAATTTCTTTAAAAATTAAAAAAAAAATTTGTCAGAAGTAAAGAGTGTCCAAAGTTGAGGTATCATCGGTCAAAAGAAATCGCTGCAAGGAGATAATCCGAAGCTTTTTGTGGCGGATAATTGATTTATAATTTCTCAGAAATTAAAAGAAATTTTCTATAGAAAATTTCTCAGAAATTAAAAAAAAAATATTCTGTAGAAAATTTGTCAGAAATTGGAAGAAATTTTCTATGGACAATTTGTCAGAAATTAAAAGAAATTTTTTATAGAAAATTTGTCAGACATTAAAAGAAATTTTTAATAAAAAAAAATTTCTTAAAAATTTTTTGAAAATTTCTAAAGAACCATGTTTTCAGAAATTAGAAAAAAAAAATTTTAGAAATTAATAATTTTCTTTTGGAATTTTTTCAGAAATTCTGTTTTGAAAATTTGTCAGAAATTAAGGGTGTCCAAATTTGAGATATCATTGGTCAATGGGAATCCGTACAGGGAGATGATCCGAAGCTTTTTGTGGCGGAAAATTGCCACACAGCAAGAAAAACAATGGACCTTGTGAAAGAAAAGATTGAAAATCGCATTATTTTTCGTAGAGGAGGAGTGAATTAGCCACCAAGATCGTGCGGTTTGACACCTTTAGACTATTTTTTGGGGGTTTTTTTAAATTGAAAGTGTACAGCAAAAATCCCACAACAGTTAATTTTCGAGCAGATATCAACCATAACAGTGTATTGAAAAACGTGATTAAGAATTTTGGTAAAAGATTGGAAGATAATATAATTTTTCATTTTTAACCGAAACCTATTTGTAATAAACTAAAAATCAAAAATATATTTATAGTTTGAAAAAAAACTTTTTTTTCTTAAAATTAAAATAATACCATAATTAGTATTGTGGTTCAATTTTTGGACAGCCTCTATTGAAAATATTTCAGAAATTAAAAAAAGTGCTACAGAAAAATTTTAGGATCGCGAAACATTTTCTTTGAAAAATTTTTAAATCCAAATTTTTTCTATTTAAAGTTTTTACTATTGAAGTGTTTCAAATAGAAAATTTAATAAAAAAAAGCAGTATATCCTCACCTGACCATTCAAAATCAGATCTTTTTAATTGGTTATGATGCAATTCAACAAAATACATCAAAATTAATCAAAAAGTCGAATTTGAAAGGTGATATGTAAAAAAATAATTTCAAATTGGTATGTTGTTTTTTATTGGAATTTGAAAAAAATTATTGATTGAAACCTAGATAAAGCTATGTTCAGGCCTATAAAATATTTGGCGTCCTACACACACGTAACCACTACCTTTATTAGAAAATTATTTGATTTTGCAAAACGTTTGGCTAGTTCAAACTTTATTTTTGAACAGTTTCTAAATTACATTATACAATTATCTTCTTACAAATAAAATTAAGTAAATCAATAAAAATTGTTTAAAAAAAGCTAAAGTTAGGTCTGAACATACCTTGAGTTTAATTCGAAAATGTTTTCCATTAAATAAATTCGATTTTAAATATTTTATTTAATCCAAAACTTTTTTAAAATTAAAAGAAATTTTCTCAGGAGTTGAGGAAAAAAATTGTAAACTTTTAATTCGTCATCAATCAACCTTTTTGTTCAGTTTTAAACTTCAGAACATCTTTTTTATTATTGATCATTCTAAAATAAATAATAGAAATAGAATAGACCTAAAAACAGAGACAGACCACTCATTAACATTTAATTAATTTATATTTTCCACAATTTGCTGCATTAATTAAAAAAAAAAAAAAAAAAATTAAATTGTTTTGTTAAGATTTTTTTACGTTAAAATTGTAAAAATGTTTTGTAAAGATTTTAACTAATATCACTTTTTAAATTTTTTATACTCGATTTAATTTTATAATTTAAATATCATTGTAATTTTTTAAAGCCAATTATATAGTCATCAATTATAATAAAATATATTTGAACTTGTAAGGAGTGGAAATATTTTACATTTAATCAATTTGTGTTATTATTTATTTAATTATTAGTTTTTACTTAAATATAGACATATAAAAAATTTGTTTAGATCGAGAGCAGCTTTTCGAAATGTTTTTAATAAAAAAATTCATGATTAACGTCTGCCTATAGATTCCCCCTCTCCCCCCAAAAAAAAGAATTTTATTTTAAAAACACGTTCAAAACAGAATTTTAAATTTCGAAATATATTCTAATTTTTAATTAAAATTTTTTTTTTTTTGATAATTTTTGATTTTGATTTTTTTTTTTTACAAAACTTTATTTTCATACCCAGTAAAAAAAATTTAGGTTTTTTGAAGCACTAAAAAGAAAAAGCGCATAATCGAGCGCTTCAATAAAAGTGCTTTTATACAGCAGTAACCGATATGGAATAAAATATACCAAAAAGCTGTTTTTTTAGTGCTGACAATGAAGAAGGTTTTAAAGCGAAAAAATAAAAATATATTATGGTTTACGAAAATAATTGAAAAAATGCATTTTAACAAGTAAAAGCAAAACATTAATGAATAAGTTAATTCAGTGAGCCCTTAAAAACCCACTTTAGGAGTGCTTTGTTTGCATGTTAAAAGAAGCGCTTACTGCCAGCAGAAAATAGAGTCCTCCAAACCGGGAACACCCCATACAAAAATCAGGCATCCCATCAACAGGTTTGAAGCGATTTGAGGTATGAATTCATACATAAAACCTGCTACTTTTGGAGCACATTTTTTACTGGGTAATTGTTTCTATACAATATTTTCGATTTCGAAATGTTGTGTATGGAAAATTCACTATTTTAAAATGTTTCTTATAGAAAATTTTCGATATGTTTTGTATAAAAAATAGTCGATTTCGAAATATTTCGTAAAAATATTTAATTTCAAAATATTTTAATAAAAATTTTTCGTTTAGGTTTTGAATAAAAGGTTGGCGTTCTAAAAAAATTTTCTATTACAAAATGTGTTTTTTTTTAGAAAATTATAGATTTTGATGTTTTCTCTAAAAAATTTTTTGATTTCAAAATGCTTTCTATAGAAAATGATTGTTTTTTATTAGAAATTTTTATTAAATAAATGTTTTATCGGACTCGAAAAGCTTTTTATAAAACATTTTTAATATCGAAATGTTTTTTATAAAACATTTTTAATATTGAAATGTTTTTTATAAAGCATTTTTAACATCGAAATGCTTTTATTAGAAATCACGATGTTTTCTATAAAAAAATATTGATTTCGAAATAGTTTCTATAGAAAAAAATAGGTTCCGAGATATATTCTATTAAAAAATATTGATTTCAAAAAGTTTAATATAGAAAAATATTGATTTCGAAATGTTTTGTATAGAAATTTTTGATTCTTAATTTTCGTTTTTTAATGTTTTCTATTTTTATTTTAGAAATTTTTTATTATGAAATTTGCTCTTTAAACATGTTATCTATAGAAATTTTGAGATTTTAAAATGTTTTATGTAGAAAATTTTCGATTACGAAAGTTTTGGATCATTGACTTCGAAATGTTTTCGTATAGAAAGTCTCTTTTTCCGAAATGTTTTCGTATAGAAAATTTTCGTTTTTAAAAATGGTTTCTAACAAAATATCTCAATTTAAATTTTTTTTTTTCAAAATATTGCTATTTTGAAATGTTTTTTATAAAATTATTTCGATTTCAAAATGTTTTCTTTGTTTCCGAAATGTTTTTGTATAGAAAATTTACGTGATTCTATGTTTTCTATTAAATAATATCGATTTCACAATGTTTTTACTTTAAAAATATTTAGTAACGTTAATCTTTTTGATCTCGATAAAGTTTTTGGAGGGTTTCGAGCCTTTATTTTTATTCTTCTTGCTAAAATCCTTAATTCTCCTGATTTTGCAGTTCAGACGAAAAGAAATAATAAACAACCAAAAGTTAATTTTTTTTTTATAAATACATTTATATAATTTTTATCTTACGTTTTATTATACATTAATATTAACTATTTTAGACCACATTTTTATAGTAAACAAAAAGAAACACTATAATTTTGAATTAAAAAAAAAAAAAGAAAAACTTCAGTAGAACATTAACAAAACAAATTAATTTTATACTTCATATAAAACGGTTGCTCATATAAATATTTGTAAATATTTAAGTATAAATTGTGTTTATTTTAATTAAACTTAATTAATGTTGCTATAATTAAAAGTGTTGATTGATGTTATTATGAGGGAGGGAGGGAGGTACGAAAAGAGAAAATGTAGCTAAATCTAGAAAATTGTGTTTTAAACTCATTTATAAGCAGCAAAATTATTTGTGGTCAAGATTATTTTATAATAATGGTATGATAATTGGTGTTGTGAAGCTGTAAGGTGAAGCTATGGTAAGAGGGAAGTAAGGCTAAGGAAACTGATGAGAAGGAAAATAATGTCCTTTATATAAACTTAGTTTCATTATCCTGGTCTTCAGTTTTATTTTTTTCTTTTGTTCGTCGGTTTATGATTTTTATAATTTTTTTATTTTTATTTTTTTTAATTTTAATATTTATTTATTTATTTATTATGTATATGTATATACTTTCATCACATTTTTCTTTAACTGTTTATTTTCTTATGTATTTAATGCATGTTGATTTCTTCATTCCACGGCAAATCCACAGGTTTCTTCAACTGCTTGTGTTAGTTTGTCATAAAGCAGTTGGTAGCTGTCGTAGGGCGGCAAATCAATACGATTGAAACACGTATGAGCTTTGGGTAGATTTTGTGTGGGCACATCTTGGGTTAAGTGTATGGTAAAGAGTCGCGGACCTACAGCACCTGTTGAACCCTGTAAAGCACGGAAACCTTGTAAAGGAACACGTGATGAGCCCGTAACAAATTGCAAAAGTCTAGCACGCATTTCCGACGAATAGGATTCTACCACCTTCACAAGATAGAATAAAAATAGAAAATATGAATGCATAATGGCCAACAACAAAAAAGTTTAATAAAACCCACCTGCCAAAACCATATAACTTGCTGAGTCTCTGGTGTGCAATGTTTCAGTCTAGTATTATTGCGCCAATCATTGACATCAATACTGGATATACCGCCAATAACCAATTCCAATTCGCGTTCATCAAATGGTCTCAATAAATGACTCGGTATCAATTCACAAAAGCCTTTTGAAAAGTTCAATTCACTTAAATTGTTTTATTTTTTATTGAAACACAAACAAATTTACCTTTTTGTAATGCCAAAAATTGCTGTTCAATACCCCGCATAAATCTATAATTTACATAGAGTTTAACATATTCTCGTTTATTATCTTCTGTTACTGGTATGGAAGCGCCAGATGGTTTGAGTTCGTGTACAACTAAAGCACCAAAACTATTATTTTCTACACTAAATGTAGATTCAATAACGTTTGTAATATTATTTTCTCTAAAAAGGGAAAAAATAAGACAATTTTCAGTTAAAATTCAATCTTTTTCTTTGTTCGAAATTGCGTTTTATTACATAGAAAAGTTTTTGAAATTCGACTAATTTTCTTTATAAAAAAACTTGTTTTGGAATTTAAAACGAATTTCCTATAGAAAACTTGTTTCAAAATTCAAAACAAATTCCCTAATAAGAAATAGTTTTAAAACAAACTTTCCGTCAAGGCGAATTCATGTAAGCGGTGCACCGCGGTGGTAGCGATACTACAAGTACAACTCTAAATTTTATTTGTCAATTTCATTGGTCAATATTTCAATAACACCAGCAACTTTTGACATTCGCCATCTGAAAAATGAATTCGCCTAGCTTTCTCTTATAAATTTTCTTACCGAAATTCAAAACATTTTCTTGCATTGTTATGAAATTTAATTGTTAACTTACAACATCCATGTTAAACTTCTGTGCAGCTCGGGATCTACGCCCTCTATATCACTTAATGTTATTGGTTTGTTGAGCAATTGCTTGTAGAATGGAGTTGTGAAGCCACCATCCAAACAATGACCATGAAATACTGCAATACCCAAAATGCGTCCAACAAAATGAAAATATGATAAATGGTCGGGATTAACACCAGAGTCGGGATTAATTTGTAACGTATAGTGATCATCACGGCTGTATTGGAACAGACCATACTGAGGATTGAGCATTTCTCGTGACAGCAAATGAAGCCATTCGCGTGCAACTCCACCGTAGTCGAGCCCCTCTTCACCTTTGAATTTAACCATCAGTCGTTTGCGCATGTCCTTGGGACGCATTTTCATGATCAGTCTATAACTCTCCTCGAATATTTCGTTACGTGATACCTCTAGACGACAGTGGCCGGATTGAGGCTGTAAGGATTGCAGTTCAGTGCGTAAAGCTCGTAATTTGCCTACAAGATCACGTCGATATTTAGGTAGTAAATCGGCACCCTCTAATAAACCCTGTGGCAGATCGGCAGGTACAGCACGACCTTCTGTTGGTATAATGGCGCTACTGCCTCCCGTCAAACGGTGTGGGGTGTGGGAGGAGTTGGAGGTTGGCGTATTGGCCGAAACGCTAGAACTTGACAAAGGATGGGAGGAAGCTGGTGATAAATGTTGTATAATACTGCCATTACCTGATCCCACACCGCCATTAGCATTATTTCCTGTATGGCTACCATTACTGGTGCCGGACGTATTGGCGCTACCACTACCTCCCGTTGGAGTACCAGTTGAGGCTGGTACTACACCTCTTCGTATTAGTTGCAAAATATTGCCATTTAAACGTGGATCTGTGAACTGTGTGGTTCTATTATTGTGATCTACAAAATACACTCTACCCGAGGCCGTTTTTCTTTGCTCCCAGCCGCTGGGCAGTGGTCCAATAGCATCTAAGGTAAGATTTTCCGTATGAAAATCTCTGGGTATTCTAGGGTCATGCCACGTTGAAATTGCAGTGGGTATGTGATAAAAATAAACTTGACCCTGCTGTGTGATGCGCATTTCATAGCCTGGAGGTAAATCCATGAAAGGACGTGCTGCTTGATTAACTGGCGCTCCTGGTGGAGGTCCAGGATATCTGTGGGCATTGCTATTATTAGAACGGGCACTACGTGAACCTCTTCTCCTAGAGGAATCTTCTGCAGTACGTGAGGAACGTCTTTGAGAACGTTGTGAACCGGCTGCAGCCGCTGAGGATGTGGAGGCTGATGTCGGAGTACTACCCGATTGCGTGCGAGTTTCTCCTCTGGAGGACTCCGTGCTTACTCTTTCACGTTGGCTGCTGCTGCCGCCATGATTGTTACTCGAACTTGTTGGTGTGGCCACATTACTTTGATTGGTATTTGTGGGAGTGTTGGAAGAATTGGCATTAGGACTTTGTACCGTTGTACTTCCTCCTCCTGTAGTGCCATTATTACCATTTGCTGTAGGGCTGTGCCGTGTGGCTACATCGCCCTCATTGGCATTCCATGTTATGGTATTGGCTGCTGATTGTGGCTGAGCAGATTGCGGGCTGCCATTACAAGTATTACTGTTTGCATTGGCGTTTCCATTTGAAAGATTTTGGGCAGTTTGTATACGTTGAGGTGTGGTTGTATTTGCAGTTTCAGTGTGAACATGATGACCGTTGGTCAGTTGTGTTGGAGCAGCAGTGGCGTGCTTTGGTGTTTTATTAACATGACCATCACTGGATTGATGTCTGGGCGTTTGTGGTGCTGTCACTTGCCCTTCTGTAGCAGTAACACCTCCACCGTTGGATGTTGACGTATTGGCTGTTGTGGGAGATGTATTTGAGCGGTTCGCTTTCCGATTACTAGGCGTTGAAACTACATTACTGTCCTTTGCTTGATCTACCCTAGATGGACTACAGTTTTCTTTAACCAAACTAACGGCGGAACTATTAGTTGGGGTCGATAGTATTTCTGTAGAATGTCTTCGTTCATCATTATCCCTCCCACTTCGACTACTGTGACCGTTCAACAAATTGGTGCAAGTAGTAGAACGTGTAGGTCCAGCTGGATGATGTGTTGGTACGCTGGCAGTACCATTTTGTTGTGTTGGACGATGATGTTGTTGCTGCTGCTGCTGTTGTTGTTGTTGTGCTGTTTGCTGATGATGATGGTGACTATGGTGATTGTTATGTTTACTGGGACGATCCCATTGTGTAGTTTTTGTCGTATGATTTACATAGTAAACCCGGCCATTGCCGGTGCGTCTTTCTTCCCATCCCTCAGGCAGACTATCCTCAGAGGAATCATCTTCTGATGGTCCTCTAACATCACCACCAGGTCCGACAATAGCTAACGGATTACCACTGCAGGGACCGTCTTTCGACAGGAAAGCGATAATTATTTGGCCACGAACCATTTCATCATCATCCGAGGCAAATTTACCTAAATCGAGGCGTTGGACTGAAAAAAAATTAAAATGAGTTTGAAAAAATCAACTTAAATCTGTAAAGCAAAAATTTATCTATTAAAAACAAAATCTAATGAAAAATTTTCGAGTTTCAGAAAAAAAAACTTTTCTTTTGAAAATTTTAAGATTTTTCAACAAAAATTTGATACGATTTCTCGAACAAAATATGGAATGGTAATATTTTCTTCTAAAAATATTCGTCTACTTACATCCAGCTCCTTTCAAACGTTGTATGGTCTCTGGCGGTATACGCACACAGCCCAAAAATCCACTGCCCTTGTGTATTTTCCTTTGATTCCAAACGGTTAACGTTATGGAATCGTTGCGACCCAAAAATAAATCGTAATGGGCATTCCATTTTGGATCTAATGTCGATTTACTTATATCCGTCGAATAAACCTGACCGGTGCCATCTACTTGAACCTTTGCAAAAGGATCAGGAAGGCCTAAAATAAAAAATATTATGATTTTAAATGGTTTTTAAATTTTGAGTTGTGAGAATAAAAATTTAATTAAAGTTTTTATTATTTAAAGCTTAGCACGCAATCAAACAACATGCTCGTGAATTTAAATACTTAAAAAAAAATTGTATTTCTTTTTGTAACAATAATTTTGTTCATATGGCAAAATCCCAAAACGTTGGCTCATCAAACGAAACATGTACAACATCCTGGTTTTCCCAAGCGTGATGCAATTTTAATTGATCCTCGTAAAAAAAATAAAATAAAACAGAATAAAATAGAAAAAAAACTAAAAAATGAAAGAAACAAGTAAAAGTAAAACTATTTAATAAGAAGAGAAACACAATTGGTTTCATTTTTTTAATTGGAGTGAATTTCTAGATTGTTTTTTTTTACTTCTGTAAGAAATTAAACTATTCGGGTGAATTAAAAAAATACCCAAAAATTTAAGGCCAGAAAATTTCGGAATTTTCTCTTAAAAGGCTCCAGGTAATTTAAGGGTCAATAAGTTCGTGACTTAACTGAAAGAGCAAGACTGCTCCTGTCAACAGGCATCTGTCAGTTGACTCCTTTCAAATAAGCTGCGTCATATTGTTTGTGTATTCATTGATAATAGACTCACGCGTAATTTGAGGAGAAAATGAAAAAAAGTTATGTTGGAATGGAAAAAAGTAACGTTATGTACACTCGGTTGAGGGTTTTCCACCAGACACAATTAAAAAAAATTCACGACATGGTGTTTGCGGCTAAAAGTGCGAGAAATTGTGGAAGCCAAAGGCATCTTGCATGGCTCTGTGGTTTCAATTTTAAATGATGACTTGGTTAAGAGAAAGTTGTCCGTAAGATGCGTGCCGCTCACAATTGACCTCAAGCGCAACCGTCTGACAACTTCGCAGGATAAGAAAAAAACATTGAATTATGCTCTTTTCTCCGGATTAGGCCCCAAGAGATTATTTCTTGTTTCCAAAGCTAAATAAATGGCTAGGCAGAGAGAGATTCAACTTTAACGTTGGAAAATAAAACCAAATTTATCCAAAAACCCGTGGGTTAGGTTAAGGAGGGTTACGCGCCCAAGGCCACGCCTCCACCCGAAGACCAATGCGGTCCATTGTGAATTCCTTTAATACAGAGGAAGAAGAAAGAGAGAAGAGAAGAAAGTAATTGATAGGTAGATTTTAGATAGTAGACAGTAGATATTACAATAATCTCCCCCTCTAAGTCCCCTCATCAAAAATAACCGTCCTATTTCCCTAGCAAACCCAAGTAAATCGACAGGATTATAACCAGCGGTACTCTTCAGTTCGTCGTGAAATCTTTCTCCTAGCCATTTCTGCCTAAGACCCTGCATCCTAAGACAGTGGCACAGTTCATGCTCAATCGTCTTTAGCTCCTCAGCATCCTTGCATAATCTGCAGAAGTCCGGTATAGTATTTTATACCTACACTCCCTCCACCCCTTCCGTTACCTTTAAGTACAGGTACGAACTCTGTCTCGCGAGTTCGTTTGCCAATTATTCCATCCACCTTTCGGTCTCAGGGTACCCAACACAGCCTTACTGTGAATAGCCCCATGAGCTCCCTCAGAGCATTACTACACCGTGCGGCCAGGTATCATCGTATAACCTGTTAATGCTCTGAGGAGCATTGTTACATATAAAAATTGCATAGTGCGCATTCGAAATCGATCAATATGTTTTTTTTAGAGATAATGCATTTTCGATTGTTCTCAAAAGTCTTAATTTGAATCGTGGTACATCGTAATCTCCCTTAAGGGATACCTTCCTTAAGCAAACAACCCCTTTCGCCGAACACTGTTATCTAGTCCCGTTAGCGTTTCATAAGGAGCTCATTCTATTTTTTTGAGAGGACATCCCCCTTATACGTACACAATTTACTAGTCCCTTCGGTGTCAGGTCATACGAGATTTCATCGTATTACTTTTTGTCACCAGTTTCTCTTAACACTTTCATAATTCATTTCATAATTTTTTTAACAAAATTCCCCTTGAAAATAATATTTTATTGTTTTCATGGTTAATAATAATAAAAAAAATGTTAAACACAGCTTCAATGTAAGGTCAGCCATAAAAATAGGTTCACACAGTAAAAGATTAAAGAAAAAAAATCCCCTAAACACTTTTGCTGTTCCTTATCAGCGTTTTAAGTAAATCACCTAAAAAAAATTACCCATAAATATTTCAATCCTATAAAAAGTCTTTGCAAAACTTATATCATCATCAGTTTTTTTCTAAAGCACTCAAGCAATCAGATCTATTCCTATAAAGAAAATGTTTGGAAATAAATTCTGTTTTCTCGTATTAATGGCCATTATAGCCTTAACCACACAATTGACTTCAGCAACGCCATTTGTGGACCGAGGACGCAGACCAATTCCGAATAATCAACCTAGAACACCAATAATATCAAATCCACCATTTAATCCCAATGCCAGACCAGCTTGGTAAAAACGGAGACTAAGAAAAATAGAGAGAGAATGAGAATGGATGAAAGAAATAAACAAGAAAAAGCTTTTACCTTTTACAATTTTAGCACTTATAATGAAAACCTTAATTAATTTTTAATAAACATATTTAATTGTTTATAATTACTAAATTAAAATTGTTTTTTTATTAATTTACAACAATAGTTTTCAAATAACAATAATGTACACATTATCTTTATTATTAACTATTATTTTTTATTGGCAAAAATAAAATTATATTAAATTGTTTTTTTTTTTTTTTTTTTTTTTTTTTTTGCTACAAACACGCAATTGGTATTGACTTTCCTTATATTCTTCAATACTTTTATTGCCGAGAATGCGTTTTTTTGGTAAAGATATTGTCAAGTAATCTAAAATTAGTTTAGTTTGCCTAATTTCGCGCCCTTTTTACGAAAGAGGGTCAATAAATCCGTGACTTTTTGAATTTCCCGCCTCTTAACTAAAAGGGTAACACTGCTAGTGTCAACAAGCATCTGTCAGTTGACTCCTGTCAAAATATTAATAAGCTGTGCCATCAGGGCTGCCATATACATTTGTGAGGAAATCGTCAATTTCCTGAGAAAAAATAGAAAAATCGTCTTTCACGTTTCGAAAAATCGTCAAAAAAATCGCACAACTTAAAATTTAGTTTTTTTAAACAGTTTTTGTTTGATTTTTTTTATAAAAAAGCATTCAAACAAAAACATAATTACTTCATACCCAGCTGGCATTTTCAATTGTGTAAGAGATATTGGGAGTCTCATACAAAGCGTCTTTGATCGTCGATGCCGCATTTTTTAATGGTGGAAGATTCCTCACATGAGAAAACTGCAACACGACTGAGATTAATCCATAGCACAGTGAAAGACGCTTCTTCAACCGTTGTGGGAATCGTTTTGTAAGGGAGAGAAGCACTATACCCCCTTACAAAACCTGCTTACAAGAGGCATGATTTTTATTCCCACTTGGAAGCACTTTGATAACTGATTGCGTTATGAAACAAATTAAATTTCTATGTTCGGTAATATTTCAAAAATGATCGTAACTACATTTTAAAATCATTGAAATGCAACCTGCTTCGATGTAAGGGAATAACAAAAGCACATAAAACATTGTTCGTATAAGGGATAATGCGAAGTTATTCAATCATTAAATTAAAAATTCACTTTAATGGTATTCGCTGGTATTCGTAGTGTGTAATAGCCAGCGCATATATCAGCGCTCATGTAGTTTTTGTGCTTCCCGAAACATAAACATTTTTTACTGGGACGAGGCTCTTGTAGATATTATTTCACAACTCGTGAAATGTTCGCCGTATAATTGTTGAAAATATGATTTATACAGAGAGTCGTAAAAGATTCATTCGCTGATGGTTTGACGAAAGATAAACAAAGTGTAACATTGTTGTTTTTGTTCTCTGAAAATAATCATTTAAAGATTTTCTTAAGACTTGCATATTATGGCCGTACCTAAACAAAAGCGCCACGCGTTTTCTAGTTTTTAAATAGAGCGGAAAACCCAATTTTCAAAGCTCGTGTAATAGTGAATTTTGGCGCTATTGTTGATTAATAAAGGCAATTTAGCTATTTTTTGATCAATCTTGCGTTTTTATCTCTATTTTTATTTATAATTTGTGGGTTTTATTACACAAGAAAGCTATCACTACTGTTTTTTACACAACGTTGACGCTCTTGCTTAGGTATGGCAAAGCAGCGTAAAAGCTAAGCGAAAGAAAACGTTCCGGCTTCCGCTCTTGTTAAGGTACGGCTGTTAAACATTCCAAGATTTAAAAACGAACGTGTCAGAAAATTTAATGTTTTATTCAGACTGGAGACTGAAAAAAATCGTCACTTTTAAGAAAAAAATCAGCAAATCGGCACTTCGCTAATTCCGGAACAAAAAATCGTCAAAATGACGATAAATCGTCAATTCTGGCAGCCCTGTGTGCCATTGAGTTTTTGTTTGACAGCAGACTACCGCGTAATTTGAGGTGAAAAAGGAAAGAAGTAAATTTTGGCTATAAATTGCTCCCTTATCCGCCCTATTCTCTAGATTTATCCCCGAGTGACTATTTCTTGCTTACAAACCAGAAGTGATGGCTCGCCGGAAAGATATTTCACTCCAACGATGAAATCATTTCACAAACAAATACCTATTTTGATAACCTGTACCTATGTTCTGGAACTATAGTGAGAACTTCTCGCATCGAAAAGAAGTGAAACAAAATATTCATCGTTTCTCGAAAAGTGAAAAAAAGTGTGTCTGTAACTCATGTCGAAAACTATCAACAGAGATTACGTCGGTACGTTATAAATAGGGAAACCATAGGTATGCAATTGCATGTTTTTTTTGTGCGACCAGTGAAGGCAGAAACAATATATTTATCCAATTTAGAGCTTTATATGAATTTTGGCATCGATTTGTTAGTGCATATTTTACCCTTTACAGCAATTTTTTTTTTGCATAATTTAGTTAAAAGAGCCTTTTTGCAGCATTTTTTGTAAGTTTTTAGCGCATATTTTGCCTTTTTGAGGCATATTTTGATACATGTTGAATTTTTTAGATGCCTACAAGAGCTTTCGCAGCAAATAAAATAAAAATTTTTTGCGGAATTTTGGCTTTCGTGTTTTAAACAGATAAATGTTTACCCAACATGTTGCCTTCAATTTCGCCATCTGCATTTAATTTTTACTCGAAAATTGTAAGAAAAAGCAGGTCGTCATTTAAGACAAAAGTTAAGGAAAAATCAATAATATACGTTTTTGGCGATGTGTGTAATACATAGAAATCTGGACAAATCTTTCAGTATACTGATCGACTCAGAATCACTTTTTTAAATGATCTTACCATGTTCTTCCGTCCGAATTTTTTTTGTTCTTTGTTCATGTTAACCTTGTGGGCAAAGTACAAGTTGCAGTCTGGTAGGTAATTTGATCAAATTTGGTAAATACATTTTAATTGTAATAAGACCGAAGTGAGAATTGATCTATAATTTCACATTTTACCCATAAAAACTTTTTTCCATATTAGAGACTCTGTCCCCGTAAACCATTCAAACACGTTGTTGTTTAGATTAAATTCACCCCAAAAATATTTTACTGCAAATTAAATTCTTTTTGAATCAGTTCACATTTTCCCAAAGATTCCATCTATAAAGCTTTAACTTCCTTTAAAAAGTTAACATTAATACACAATTTAGCGACCGTCCTTTAAATCCCTTTAAGACAAAAATCTCATATGGATGTTAATATCTAGATAATATTCGGCACAAAAGACTCTGATATGAATTTTAACCTCTTTACATAACTTTGTTTATGTGAGCCGATTACTGCCCATCGTTTCCAAATAGGGTAACATCTCGAAATTTTGTCTGTAAATATATTGGAGTTTGGGCTTTTCCGATTATAATTTTAGGATTGTTTTTATTACATGGAACTTTTATTAAATTGTTGAATATTTTGTTTTAAAATTAGCAATTTTTGATTGGGATTTTTTGGGATTCGGGGTTTTTGAAAATTAAAAGATAAATGCTTTTTATAGATATTTACTAAAAAAAACGTCTTTAAAAGCGATTTACAAGCAAAAGTTTTATATTAATTTGTTATTTTAAAGTTAAGTATAATGTTATATTAATTACTTACATTTAAAAATATTGAAAATTGTGACTTTTTCTTAATTAATGATTAATTTAATTAAAAATATGATAAAAAAAAACAACGTACGATTTCTAACAATGTGTTAATCGATTCAACTAAAAAATAATTACCATAAAATCTATATTTTATTCAAACTAAATAAAAAAAGAATTAATATTGTAATTGAATAGAACAAACTTGCAATTGATTTATTTGTAAGATTCTATACAAATTTGTATTAAGTAAATTAAGCTTCGTTCACAGTCCCAGAAACATTTTCGCTTGGTGTTCATAACAGAGCAACAATTTTTAGCGCAACCACACACATTTTGCATTAAGAAACCGTTTGCAAATTTTACCCACAACAATATTATGCATTTACTATTATTTTGTACAACATTATGTTCAAATTTTCATTCAAAACTAAATAAAATTATTTTAAACGTCAGAAACAATTTCATTTTAAAAAAAGTTTAGTTACATTTTTGATTGAAAAATGAGAGGAAAATATATGAAATACTTTGGGAAGTAATAAGATAGAAGAAAAAACGAAATTGTTGCTCTGATTGTGAACGAGACTTTAGAATGAATAATTTAAATTTGAATTGGAAATTAATTATCCAAATAAAATTATTTAGTTAACCATAAAATTCTCATTTTAACAAAAACAAATTATTATACCAACCACAAAGTTTAAGGAATTGTGTAGTGTTTAAAATACACTTCTTAATTTTGTAAAATCGCTCCATAAATTGCCGTAGTTCCAATGCCTACTCTCGTAAAATACTTTAATAATTCTAACTAGGGTTTTTTCCCGGGATTTCCCGTCCCGGGAATTCCCGGGAATTTCAATTATTTTATTTCCCGTTTTCCCGGGATTTTTCTTGCGGGATCCCGGGAAATAAAAAATTCCTCATAATTTCAGAAAATAGCTATTTATACTTTGAAATTTAGTTTTCTATTCTCTAAAAATTAGCATCTGTGGATGGGTTGTTGATTAGATCAATTACAAAAAGTGAGTACATGTATTTAAATCAATGTCTCCTGATAATAAATCTACTAAAAGCAGAATGGGCAGCGCAACAGTTGATAATTATTACATTTAGTGAAGTGAAGAGTTAATAAAGTATATTAATTCAAAATAAGATGCAGGCAGTAAAGTTTCATTGTCCATGAACAAGTCTTAAAAAAAGGAGATACCTAAACATATCGCTCCTTTATTGCAACATAGTCATATCTACAAAAACAAACGATCTTGACAAAAAGCGATTAAAGTTTTATAAATGTACCGATTTAAAGATATATTTTGCTATAACTTCGGTTCAGTTTGAGATATAATACGAGAAGGTATGAATGAAAACTTTGCTAAAGTTACTTCAAATTTTGAGATATGACTATGATGCAATGAAGGAGCGATATGTTTATTAGGTGATAAACACAAATTTTCAATTTCAATTTGTGTTGGTTTATATACCCGTGAACTGCGGGGAAACCGAAATAAAATAACATTTTGGAAACTCGTGTAAGATACTACAACATACAACTTGAAAAACACATTGTCCTAAAGATTACAAATGGACCTATTGAAATGAAAAGGTTTGTAAGAAGCAGTCCGGTTGATGCTATTTTTGCATTAACCTTGACATACATTTTACTGATATAGACGTTGTTTATAAAAAAGAAAAAAATGCTTCTGATTGTGAATCCGAAGCATGCTACAACGGTGCACTTTAAACTATTTGTCCAACCTCGGTAAAAAATGAACGAAATTTTTCGGAAACATGATAATTAGTAAATAAAATCAGGAATATACTTTTTGACGACTTACCAAGCGCTTTGAGTGTGTCAGAAAGTTATTTCCTAAGCCGTTAAAAAATGTTATATATTTCTTTAAAATATTTTATCTATTTTATTAATTAACTTTTTGATCTCATATCTTGAGTACCTTAATTTTTATTTTGTTTTTATTGTTTTATGAATTAAATTGTTATGTTTATATTATCTTTTTATCTTGTATCCAGAGCATAATAATACTGAATAAAAGCATAATAATAGGCAATAAAGGCGTGAGGTGATAATAATTCAAGTTCCTATTTCAATCTTCAATTAATTTTTTAGTATTGAAGCATTTCTTTTACTTTCTTTGTAAACAAGTTCCCTTACGTTTTTTTATAAAAGTTTTTTTCATTAATTAATAGCAAAATTTACTTTGTATTATTTATATGGAGCGGGATCCCGGGAAATTTAAAAAAATTTCCCGCTTTCCGAATCGAAAAAGTCCGGGAAAAAAAAACTCTAATTCTTACCCACCAGTGGAATGTTTTGTGCATTTCAAAATACATTTTTTTCCTTTATTAATTTTCTTCTTTAATTATTTTCTTCGCTTCTCGTTAAAATTTCTTTATAATTGTTTTCAATGACAGTATTAACAGAGTTAATCAAGTTTATATTAAAGATCAGTATTTTGTTCCCTATGCTCTCAAGGGGGAATGTCATTATGAATTTCTTTTTATAAAAAATGGTAAAACTAGAAAATTTTGTTAACAATTTCGGGATTTACTAAATCCCGAAAATCCCGGGATTACAAAATTTAAATCCCGGGATTCGGGATTTCGGGATTGGCATCCCTAATTGGTATGGTTCAATTATGTATGGAACAAAATATCGGCCAATGGCCGCCGCAACCTCGGCGGCACACCTCCATCCGATGGTCCAAATTTTCGACGACGCTGAGGCATAATTGAGGTTCTATGCCGTTAATGTGCTCTTGAATTGTTACTGGCTTATCGACGTACATCTTTTCTTTCAAATAACCCCAAAGAAAGAAGTCCAACGGTGTCGAATCATATGATCTTCGCGGCCAATTGACATCGCCACGACGTGAGATAACACGGCCATTGAATTTGTCGCAATTCTGCTTATTGACGAATCGACTCGGTAAAAATGTGCCTCTAAAGTAACAAAACGTGTAGGGGCCACATAAGACTTTATAAAGTAAACTGCGTCTGAGAAAGGGGTCTAGCTGAGAGTTTAAAAGCAGTGTTGCCAATTTAGCCTTTTTAGAGGCTAGTAAAAAATTTGTTTCAAACAAGCTTTTATCACTTTTTGATCATATTTTTAGTTTGATCTAAAAATGCAATTGTGTGACAGATTTTTTTGACAAATGTTTACTCAAATTATCAGAACATAATTATTGATTTTTTGCGAGCAGAGTTGAATTTTTGGTAGTCTGAATTTACACGTTTCATCTTTTGATGCTCAACTTCTTTTCAATTCCCTTTTAAAGATGCCAATATAATCACACGCAGCAACGGGTTTCAACTTTTTACGCTTCAAAACAACAATAATTTTAATAACAGCAAATCAAAGAGAAAAAGAAAAGAAAAAATTACACGCAGCCATCGTTGTGCATATACCAACGAATAAAAACACAAAGCGTACTGACCGAGTACAGGCATCTCCGTACTAACCCCCTTTCTTCTTTCTTCCCTCACCTAAAAACATAGGAGTTGAGCATCAAAAGATGAAACGTGTGAAAGCAGACGTAAAACAATTGAGTCATATGTGATTGCATTTTTTTTTTTTGTGTGTTAATGTGGTATCGACAACAGATTTTGCAGATATGGTAAGACTGTTAAAAAGTTTCACTTTTAAATTAAAAACCCAACTTTTCGTAAATTATAATTATGTAGTTTTTTTATCAAAATAATTTTTGGGAATACAAAATTTTAATTTAAAACATTTTTTATTCGTGCTTAATTCCCCAGTTTTTACTTCAAATAAAAACCGACAAACTTTCAAAGTTATTTATCCAAGAACAAAAATTACCTTCAAGACTTCATTGAATTGACTCCAACAAAATTTTTGAAAATTTCATGAGCACTTTTCCCGCAAATCTTGATGCATTTTTATTCCGAAACTCTAAGCAGTTATTTCTCAAATAGAAACCCTAATATTGTTTACTAAAGGGGGTTTTTTAAGACAGGAATTGCAACAAGCCCCAATTTGTAGTTTAAAGGTCTCGTTACTCTTAAGCTTCGTACAGACGGTGGTCAGATCTTAAGGCCCAACCATAATGTGCTTAGGTTGGCTTAAGCAAATGTGCGAATACATGTTAATTATATGAGGCAAACCATATTGAACTTAAGGAAACTTTTTGCTAAGTTTAATGAAACTGTCATTTGCTTAAGCAAGGTGCGAATCTAATCGCACATTCCGTACGGAATCAAATGTTTTTTTATTTTTTTTTTTGTTTTTTTAAATACATTTGAGAGACTTTTTGTTAATTTTTGACAGTAGGTTAAGCAAGGCTATGCATATTATGGTTAGGCCTTTACAATAATGTAAGGTCTGGTAATGTGCTGAAAATATACTGCCAAAGTAAAATTGCCACCAATAGTAAACTATCATACAATTTCATGGGCATACTGTCTGGCAATAAATTCAACTACCAACTAAAATTTTCAGTTCACACGGTTGTCGGATAACTGCATGAAAAGAATTGCCAGATCTGTTTTTTTTTTCTCAGAAAATGAAAATTGCGTGTGTTTTTATAAATTGAAAAAAAGTGGAAATATTGTATTGAAAGGAAAAAGCAATAGCAAGGATTTTTACTTTCATTGATTTTCATTAAAATTAAACTGAATTTCGCAAAATTGATCTTTTTTTGTTTCTTCTTTTTACACATACATATCAGGGATGGAAAATATGGTGCAGTTGTACTTTTTTTTTATACAAAATTTCATTAATAAAAAGTATTTTTGCTAAATACATACATGTATCAAGAGATGAGCCAGAAAATATAAAATTGGTTCTGTCATAGTCTCAAAACAACGTAAAAAAATCCTAAAGCCCATTTTCCATCCCTGATACGCATGTATTTGCAGCGTTGTCAATAGGAAAAGGTCTCTGACAATGATGCCATTGTCAGGTCCATAAACTTTGCACATCTTACAATGAGAAATAAGTTTCCTACGTCTGTTAATGATCTGTCAATTGCAACGAAGAGTGTTCACACGACTGTCAGACATCTTACAATATTGTTGTCTTACAATGGACACCTGTTTCCTGTTTCGTTTTTCTTACTGAGCTTGTATATAAATACTTACAGTACTCTTACGTAAACGTGACGTTACGTTCCTGATTAAATTAAAATTGTTCTCAGTTTTTATCAGCTCTTAAAAAAATTGTATGTTTCTATTTGTTTATTGATAAAACGAACATTCCATCGGCACACAAGACGTTTTTTATATTTTTATACAAAAAATTTATATTGATCGTAACTACCAGCCACTGAAGTCGAACCGAACATTTATGTGTCTGCTACATTTACGTATGAGTAACGACGCCCCTTAAGAGCTTAATTCATATTTAACTATTAAATTTCAAACATTTTTACAATTCATATTAAAGAGAAACATCAAATTTTTGCTTGATTTTAGATTTAGTGCGACATTGTTTACCCCGAAAGCATCTCCTCGCCCATAGCCCTTTGCCCTCAATCTTCTGTTTTATGAAATGTTTGTTTGCGACATGTCACATATTCTGAAACAGGTGCATGGCATTAACATCTGAAAATGACTTCGAGCATATGGGCACCGCGGCTGTTCTTTATGCAACGCATTCTGGACGTCCAACTTTGGGTTATTTTTGAAGAAAAAAGTTCAATAATACCACCGTCTGGAATTGTCTGGATGCAATGAAGTCTGTAGGTCTGTTGTGGATTGTTTTCAGTCAATTTGCAGCAATTCTGGACCTTCCATTGCACTATTTCGAAAAGACTACGGGGACAATATGAAATGATACACCGACTTTTACCAAACTTCATTTGAAATTATCTCCAAAATTGCTACCTGTACTTTAAGCACAAAGTTTACATGGAAGAAAACAGAGATCGATTCAGCAGAAAACGAGATCGATTCAGAAGAAAACAGAGATCGATTCAGAAAGTGATTCTGAGTCGACCTGTATACTAAATGGTGAATCTTGCACCAATATTTGTATGTGTTACACATCTATGGTTATGTGGGTATAAAAAGAAAAGAAATCTGATCTACAAAATTGAATCCAAGAATTAAAAAAAATTACACACTTTTCAAAATATGTGTGCTTTCAAAAGAGGAAATATGCACTATAAACTTAAAAATGTGACGCAAAATGCTGTAAAAGTTGAAATATGCACTATTCAACTGATGGCAACATTTACAAAAACCTCTTAAATCGGTAAATTTATTGTTCGACAGCTAACCCTTCGTAAATTCTACCGGGCTTAAAAAATACCCTGTATAAACTGATTTAGTTAATTAAGTTTTTTTTTTTTTTTTTGCTAGTTTAAATATTTTGTGCTTTTGTTAAGCAAATTTTTATAGAACAAAAATACATATGTCTATTATTTATAAGTGAATGAATTATTAACCCAATTATATTTGACCCTTTTTATAAAAAAAAATAGATATTTTAAATTCTAAAAAAAAAGTTTTCATAAAATTTGTGTATAAATTAAGATCTTAAACAATTAACAAGAACTCAGAATTATAATGCTTTTGTTGTCTTTTTCAATTTCAAAGAAAATATTTTCGAATATTTATGCATTTTAAATAAATATTCAAACAAGTATCAAGAATTCGAGTAACTGCCTTTTTTAAATTAAGGCATCGATTAAAAACGGTTTTTACTTAATTAACACACATACATACAGTGAGTGTCAAAAGAAAGTGTACATAAAACTTGTTTTCATATTTTAATAATTTTATTTACATATCTGTGGACTTTTGACAAAACATCTTAAGTGTAATTTACAACATTTTCAGGAAAATTGAAAAAACTGTTTAATTGCTTGTTAATTAGGTTATTGTTTGTATTTAAAGAATTTTGTATTATTAAACAAATTTTTTTTTAAATTTTGGTTTACGTTTATATTTTAATTGAACTTAAGCTTACACTTAAATTTTACCCAAAGTATGATATACGATGATGTTTTTTTTTTGGCAAATGGGGTACTGAAAATATGTATAACTTAATTTGAGTCGAGTTGTTTTATAAAAAGTATTTTTACTAAGAAAATGTTGACTTATCGATCATATGTACACATACGATCTTTCTTCGAAACAAATCAATTTTATTTAAAAAAGAAAATAAGAAAAAAATATGGATGCATTTAAAAAAGGCGTTGGTAGATGGATCGCGAACGGCTTGCTCTTTGTCATATTTTTGCTTTTATACCTAAGCAAGTCTGATTCATTATGATGATTAGGTTAGAGCAACAATAAATCAGATTTTGCAACGGAGTACAGTAGTTTTGACTTAACTGCCTTTTGTTTACGTGCATTTTTGACTTAACTGCACAAAATTGATAATTTTTGGAATTATTCTTTATAATTCCATACAAATTCCTTTTTTAAGTGCACTTTCTATACCTGCACATTTAAGATAAATGCACACAATTTTTGGCATTTTTAAATTATTTTCATACAAAAAATTTAAGTTAGCTGCACTTTGACTTAACTGCCCAAAATACATTTTTTCTGGAATTATTCTTCAAAATCCTCGCTTACGTGCATTTTGTATACCTGCATATTTTTCATATTTTTGGGCAGCTTTAAAATATTTTCATATAAAAAATCAAAGTTAGCTGCACACATGAAAAAATATGTTGGCCACTTTTTCACATAAATATCCAATTTAAGCTGTTTATAAAAATATAAATCGACATTAATTTGTTTTTTCTTTCATTAATTTTTATTTTTATATTACATATACATACATACATGTATATGTACTGTCAATGTAAAAATACCCGTTTGTTTAGCTCCGTTTATTGGCGTCACCTGCTTAATTATTTCGCAAAAAAAGACCGCATTGCGAAAAACAAAAGCAAATGTTTGGATGGACGTACCTGATTTTTATTTTGTTTTAAAAAACCTAAACCATTTTTTAACTTAATAAATAAAGAAATGAGTTTTATTTTCTATCTACACATGGGAATTTCGCTTTATTGCACACCTTGCTCAATTAATTAAGCAATTTTTGTTTTAATTGCGTCGGCGATTCCTTGAGTTCCCGTCCCGTTTAATTGTGATAAAATTCGTGCATTTTTAGAAACTCAAACTTATTCCACTTTTAAATCAAACACTTTACTTTAACTGCACTTTTGTGCAGGTAATCACAATTGTGTACCTGCACATTAAGGCAGGTAAATGCATTTAAGATAGCTGCATTGATTTACCTGCACAAAAAATCGTGCAAAGAAGATTGTGCAGCTAAGTCAAAATTACTGTACTAATACATAGTTCTTAATTTTTCATTTCAAAGTTTCACACTGCGTGCATAAATCCCAGGTTTCTTAAATTATTTTTAAGGTGTAAAATATTTTTTAGAATTTAGTTTCTGACACTGGTTCAGTTGATTTATATTTGTACATTGTATACAATATTGGTAGATTCAGGCCACGTGCAAAATATATCTGGCTCGTATGACGGCGACTGTAATAACTTTCATACTTCGAAATTTTATTTATAAATTGGAGTACTTAGTTTTGTCTTTTAAGAGACAGTTTGTGAGTCGGTGCACGTTTATCACGCCGACCAGAAAGCGTGCTACTCTCAAATTCTTCTTGTGTCTTATAGTGACATATGGTCTTAACACGTTTTGCCAAATTATATCATTAACTTTTTTCTTTTTTTATTTGCCTTTACTTCAATTAAATTTAACAAAATTTGAAGCCGTTTATTATAATCTCCCTCGCCCTTTTTTTTGGTGTCCGTTTTTTATTTTTGTTTGGCATTTTCGTCTACTTTTTTCTAATTTTTGCATTTCTCTTGCCGGCTTAGTTTGATTTTTGTATGCTACGTATTGTAATCCTTTTTGCTAATTATATTCATTTTCTTCCATGAAGAAGAACTAGGTCAAAATAACTCAACTTGGCTTACTTCTAGAGAATCCTTACTAGCCAAGTTGGCTTTTATATGTACTATACCCAGCTCTCTGATGTAGAATTTTAAACTGATTCGGAATATTTCTCTGAAGGAATATAATTGGCATCATCGTCATCATCAGATTCGTTCGGGCTATTTACTGCGTTTCTTTTACAACCGATTATTACATTTTTATATAAACCTTATATAAAAAAAAAATAAAATTACATCAACATCAACAAAAACAATTACAAGAAAAACAAAAAGAAAAACAAAAAGAAAAAACATATTTATTGTAAGAGCACAATATAAGGTATTGTTAGCCTGGGTTCACACTATGAAGGTTTTCTTTCAGAAAGTCTGAGTTTATGTGTGAGAGAGGAGAGAAAAAAAGCATTTTCTCTTCCGCTCGCACCAATAAACTCAGACTTTCTAAAACAAAACATTCATAGTGTGAACCCAGACTTGTGTTATCACAACACAAGTGATTGAACGTGAAGTAAAATTTATATGAAAACCAATTAAAAAAACTGAGAAAAAAGCACATTCAACTGAGAAGAAAATCGTTTTTAATATTTAAATAAAATCACTATAATACGAAAACAAGTTGTACACTTTCTTTTGACACTCACTGTACATATAGTATTTATACATATCAAAAATGTAAACAAAAAAAACGTAAAATTAATTACTGGTGAATTGTGCAAAAGTATTTAAACGTTTTAATTTCTTTTTTTTTCATACTTATGCAATAATCTAATTGCATATACATACATATGTATGTAAAAAACGTTTAGAAAATGTTAAGTGTTAAAATTTATTGTGATATTTAAATAAATTTCAAAATTTTATTTTAGCAACGCTTTCATATTGATTTAAATTAATATTCACAATAGTCATAATTCTACCAAAAATGGCATTGAACTACATTTTTTGTAAAATTTTATTGAAAATAATTAAGCAAAACGCGTGTGTCAGAAAGGTATTCAAATTTTCACTCGATTCTTTTTTTTTTTGTTTAATAAAAATGCATTTTTTTGTTGTTTAATTTATATTATTTATAATTTAATTTTATGATGCCGGTCAGCTTTTGTTATCAGTAATATAAAAAAAAAATACTTTTTCCTAGTAAAAAAAATTAAAAATATTATTAATTGTAGATAATAATAATAAAAAGTATTAAAATTTATTTATTCTTCTTTTTGGTGACAAAAAAATAAACGATAAATTGTATTCCTTCGAATAGAAAAAATGAAGAAGGTTAAATTTACATTTTAATAACGATTAAATTCACAATAGGTACGTTCATAAGACGTAACTGTTGCGCCACCGTAGAGTGTTTGTCTTATGGGCCAAATACACTGAACAAAATACTCATCAAGCATTGTGGTAGTATTAGTGAAAATGTGTTTGTATGTGTCACATACAAACATTTTGTGAAATGAAGAAATACTACGTAAAAAGGGCTACTTACTGATCACAATTCAAAACGTTTTCCTCAATTCGATAAAAATAATAGGTGGTGGAGCTGCTCAAAGTTGACAATTTTTTAGAATGAAAAAAAGGTGATTTTGAAAAAAATGCACTTTAGAATTGAAATGTCAGAAATATTACCGTTTGATCACTACTTTTTTGTATGTTTTTAAATGTGTATTCAAGGTATTAAAATAAGTAACAAAATGTTCATCAAATAACCTACTCTTTCGGCAGTAGCCGTTTTTCAGATACCCTTTATTTAGTTCATTTTTACAAATAAAATAGAGCATATCTTAAAATGGTCAAACTGGTTTTGCCCACAAAAAGTTGCAGCTTTAGGTGAAATAAGAAAAAACTTGTACAATCTCATAGCGAAAAATACATCAACTTCATTAAATTAAAAAAGGGTAATTTAAGTGTTTTGGTCATAACTCGGCCATTTTTTTAACCGATTTGACAGATTTATATACCGACTTCTTAAGGAACTATTTACTTTTGTAATAAAAGTTGGACTCAGGAAGATCTATGGTTCCCGAAAAGGGGTTTTAAAAATGTATATTTCGGTCAAAACTTTTTTGTATTGGAACCGATTTTTCCGAGGTTTTAAAAAAATATAATCTTTTAAGAAAATATAATATAAGATTTCCGATCTTTTAATATATAAAATGTATCCATAGGTACTATTGCAGCTCCTAAATTTTACTTTGAATAACAAAAAAGAGTAAAAAAATCGAAAAAATCTTTTTTTTTACAAAAACTCGTCAAAACATTTTTTTTTTCGAAAAAATGATAACGCCATCGTTTTACCTTGGATAGGATATATTTAAAAAATTTTAAATCGGAGAAATTTTTTTTTACATACCTACTAAAAACCTTTAAAATTAACGCGTAAAAAAATAAATTTTTCGACAAAAACTCGTCCAAAACCTCAAGAAAAGCATTTTTTATGTAAAAACTTGGAAAGGAAATATTTAAAAAAAAAACTAAATCAGCCGACATTTTTTATTACCTACGAAAAAAACCTTAAAAATAAAAATTGAGGTTCTAACGTAATTTTGACGTTATCACACAACCCACAATGGCCATTGTGGAATTTCACAACAAAAATTTTACGAAAAAAGCGAGACTTAAGCTACGGTCACACTTATTAAATATTTTATCAAATAAGCGTAGACATAGCAAAAAACAGTTTTTTGTAAGATGTGGTATTTTAATCAAAATAAATATTGATATTAAGCGAAATGATTTTTAAGTTTGGTTATTGGTCCCGTTTTTTTCATCAAATATTTGATAAGTCTGACCGTAGCTTTAGTATTCAGGCTTTAACTTTCTTTTAGGCAATTTTAATGGATTTTTGTTGTGTGCAATTAGTTGTGCGAAATAATTGTATAGGTGGTTGTTGTTTTGTTTTTGCAATTTTGCCTTTTCGCACTCTTGACGTGAATCCTTTACTGTTTAAAACTTTTTTTTATAAACAAAAAATTTCAGTTCATATTTATTTTATTCTTTTATTTATTTCGTTAATAACGAAAAGAATGTTTATGAGTCTAAAGTGCTCCATAGAGTAAATCCGTCAAAAGAAATATTTTTTGCACTTTTAATAGTTATTATTATTCCTTTAAATCTTTCCAAAAAAAACTGTGCAAGTTTTCAGAAATAAGAAAAGCCAGATAAATTGGGGTATATTTGATTTTAGTTACTTTATTATATACAGAACAAATTCACAGCCCGTTCATCGATTTCGAACGTTAACGTTCGCATAGAAAATTACATTTGAAACAAAAACAAATTTAAGAATTTTGTTTTTGTTTTAAATATAATTTTCTATGCGAACGTTGACGTTCCAATTCGTTAAACAGGCAGTCAATCTCAAAAGCTTTTCTGTAAATACTGTGGTATATCTTAAAAATACGTTTAAAACGCATTTTATTTTTGATTATCAACTGCTCAAAATAGTTTCGAAAATAGTTGCACATGACCAAACATTTTTTTTTTTTTTCATTACAATATAATGATTGCTGACATTTTCAAATTAACACATTAAAAAAACTTTGTTAAATCGTGATTATTATTTTATATGAAAAGATAAGAAAGTAAACAGAATTTTAAAACAAAAAATTAAGTTTACATACAGATCTCAATAATCTTTTTAAATGTTAAGTCTTACAAATAATAGTTTGTTTTAGTTAAAAAAAATGTTGATAACAAATTTATAATTTTGAAATTTAAAATATTTAAATTTATCATTATTACTTTTTCTTTCATTTTTTGTTAGCTTTTGCTTTTAATTTCCGTTTTATATTTTTTTTACCTAAAAAAAAAAACAAGTAAAAAAAGAATGTACTTTTGCGTTTTATTTTTAACTTAAATTTTTGTTTCACTTTTTGTTTATTTGTTTTTTATTAAAGTGTAATAGTTAATTTCATGCACATTCTTCCATATGAATGCACATTTGATTGCCGTTTGCTATTATTAGTGTCAGCTAGTCCATATGGTTTATTATTTGGTTTAGTTATACTTTGTTTTTTTTTTCAATTTCCTTGATTGTTTTAAACAATTTCAAATAATTTCACTCTGACGATTTCTTATTAATAAAGTTTTTATGTCGAAAAAACAGAAATGAAAAAAAAAACGTTATTAATTTAAGTGCCATTTAAATAAATATAAAAAAAAGCAGTCATCATATAAAACTTAACTGAAGCATAAAGTTCCATAACACATTTTCATTTCATTTACAAAAATAACTCCCAATGAACAACCACCATCCATATGCCCTTAGAATAAATAAAAAATGGTCGAGTATATTGATAATAGAAAAAAATATTTAAGCTGAAGAAAGACAGTGGAGAATTATTTATTATAAATACAGTGTGCATTTTTCCAAAATGTACCCTAAATTTGCAAAATGACGGTTGTCCATTTTTTGGTTTCAAAGGTAAAATTAAATAAAACACACACCCGACAAGAAGTATACACTCGCCCCCTGTTTAAGAGCCAGAGCTATCTAACCTCTACTGCTTTAAGAAAATGCCAGGAACTTCTGTTGGATAGCAACAGCACTTAGAAAATCCTTCACAGGTTCAACTTTTCTATGTAAGAGTCTCCTCCCGCGGTTTGGGGTTAAAACCACAACCACCACGTGATTCCCGATAGTTTTTCTTCGTCAAAAAAAGCTGCTCTCCGTTAAACCTTTTTGTGATTTCATGTCCTGAAAAAGGCACTCCCCCATCGGATGGCGAACTGCTTACTAAAAAGACCGGTTCCTTGCACCCACCAGGGACTACTACTGACTCCAGTGTCACCAGAGTTAAGTTCTTTGGTCAACCTTCGAACTCAATAAATCCTTTATGAGCACTGTCATTTGATTTGACCTGAAGGATGTAACACCAAAGGGTGAAATATTCTTTAGATGAGCCATACACCCCCTGTGGGAAGCCCTGTGTACATTTAACCTTGGGAAATGTAAGACAATATGCTTAATAGTCTCGATTTTATCCACTTCTTTACACAAACTGCAGAATTCCGGAATGCGCCTATTCATCTTATTAAATAAACATATACCTAGTAAGCCATTGTATTGTGACTTCACCAATTGAGATTGCCAGAAGAAAGCTGGAGTTGACTATTTCTACTTCAGGTCACAGTGACCTAGGAATCTGACAATCAATACAACTAATCCAGGTCATATTCTTCCTTTTTAATATAAGCTCCCTGATAACCCTATGATAGAGACTCGAAGGTTAATCTTGAAATTTGTAAACGATATGAAGTAATTGTATTTTTTATTTTATTAAGGCCCGTTTTCACAACTTACCGATAGCTAAAAGTAGACTTTAAACGGCCCTATAAAAAGAGTTCCATTATTAATGACCGTTTTCACAACTTAACGATAGCTAAAGGTAGGATTTTATCGGCCGTATAGAAAGTGTTACATTATTACAACTTTACTTTAACCTGCCAGGTAGGATGAACCTTAATTTCCTTTATCGCTCACTTAAGGTTAAAGTTAAGTTGTAATAATGGAACACTCTTAATACGGCCATACCTAAACAAGAGCGGAAATCGTTTTCTAGCTGTCAAAAATTGCCATGCCCATACAATATGTATGTAGCATACCGAAATGGAAAATCCGAGATTTTGACAGCGCGTTTTATAGTTTAGTTGGCCGCTATTATTAATAAATAATGAAAATTTAGCTATTTTTAGGTCAACCTGGCGGTTTTATCTCGATTTTTTGTGAGTTTCATTAACAAGAAAGTTAACACTATTGTTCGTGACACAACGTTGACCCTTGTTTAGATTTGGCATATTAGCTTAAAAGCTAAGCGGAGGACACAACGTTGACCCTTGTAAAGATTTGGCATATTAGCTTAAAAGCTAAGCGGAGGAAAGCGTTCTGCGTTCTGCTCTTGTTTACGTATGGTTGCTAGATCTAATAAATCAGTGTAAGTTAAACTCTCCTTTTTGTTAGAATTGTGTTTAAACCACCAAATCAATAAATCAGTTAACACATAAACCATCTCTAAACGCATAAAACCGAGTTTTTAAGGCCAACAAATTCTTTTAATTCAAAAATATGACAAAAGTTCTAATTTACAAAAAAAAAAAAATTTCGCTTAAAATTAAGGAAAGGCTATGCAATAACGCCTTCAAAATCTACCAAATCGTTCGCTTAAAGGTTTAAAAAAAACTTTAATCGTGCCGTTAATAATTTATCAAATGAGGCGCCGTCAAAATATTTTATATTTCTAAAATATTTCTTTATTACAAACAGTTGGAAATGTTATTCTAAAACGTTCTTAAAATAACTCAATTCAATATGTCTGCTTTACTAAAAAGAAATTCATTTTAATTACTCAATTAATTAAATGGAGCAAAAAGGACAGTGTAGGTTTTTGTTTTTTTACAAACAATTAAAATAAGACAAGTTTTTTATTTTATTGAAATCGTTATGAGAATGCAACAACAATTTAATTTATTTACTTAATTGATTTAAAATTGTGTAGATAACAGAGTTGCTATATAACGCTGACTTATAATCGATATGGTATATCTTAAGGTTTTGGCAAAATGAGTTTTAGTTGCAAAAACACCAAAAGGACATTTATTGAAAAGTTTAATGGTATTTTATTTTTTATTATATAATATGTATTCACAATTATTTGTCGATTTAAATAGATAGGCGATAAGCTCTGCGACGCATTGGATCTTTCGTACAGCAAATATATTTACCATTAAGCTACGTATGAAGACAATTACATTGCCAGATGAGAGAGCATCAATTTCAGTTGGATTCGTGATAAGTCACCCAAGAAATTTCCGTATATCAGGTCAGAATGTCTAATCATCCACCACGTAGATAGCTCTGCATCGTTTGGTAATAACATTACCTTTTAAATATATCGTTCCTATAAGGAGCATAGGTCCTCTACAATTTTTTTCCAGTTATTTCTACTTGTTGATCTCTATCTAACATCCTTCGCCATGTAAGGGCTACCTTTCGGGTTCCTGTCAATAGCGTAACAGGTGACATCTCCGAGAGGTGGTAGTACTGCGTGGTCAATCCATTGCTATTTCCTTTTCAATAGTTCGAAATATATTCGTTCATGGTGTGTTGTAACATGCCCATAATCTATTGGTATATTCACTCTTATATGGAGAGGTTTTGAGCTAAAATTTTCTGGATAACTGTTATTTGCGGTAACTGCCTTTTTGTGTTAACTAATATTTTAATATGTTTTTAAAAAAATTTAGAGAAAAATACTTTTTTTCATTGTTGGCAAATTTTAGCGTGTTGAACATTTTTTTTATACCCCCCACCACAATTAGTTGTGAAGAGGGTATACTAAGTTTGTCATTCCGTGTGAAACTTTTTTATTATTCATCTCAGACCCCATAAAGTATATATATTCTGGCTGCTTGAGTAATTCTAAGTCGATTTAGCCATGTCCGTCTGTCTGTCTGTTGAAAACACGCTCACTTTCGAAAAACTCAAAAGAAAAAAACAAACTAGGTGTCAAATTGCTTGTAGTTATCCTAAGCAGTTTGGGATTGAATTTCAGCAAAATCGGTTCAGTAGGACCAGAGCTATGAATCAAAATGTGGAACCACCACCTTCAAAAACTTGATAATTTTGTTACGAAAACTAACATAAATGATGCAAAAATGCACGGAATGACATAAGATTTTGCACAAGTCCGTTTTATTCGACTAGAAATGACACTATAAAATTTCGCGAAGGTCGGTCCATAATTTACCCTAAGCCCCATATAAACACTACTCCCGGAAAACAGTTTAGTACGCCTAAAACCGTAAAAAATAATGCAATCATAACAAATTTTGGCTCGTCACAATTTTATAGGACTATTAATGATACTGTGAAATTTCGTGAAGATCGGTACATAATTTACCCTAGGCCCCATATATGCCCTACTCCCGGAAAACAGTTTAGTCTCCTAAAACCATAATTAAAAACAAATCGTCACAGTTTAAGATAATAATAATAAAAAGACATCATACAGATATTACTCCTTAAACATTCGAACTGTCGGTGGAGGGTATCAAAGATTCGGCATAGCCGAATATAGCACTCTAACTTGTTTTTTTTTTTTTTTTTTTTGATTAATAAAAAAATATTTTTAATAATTTAAAAAATATATATTTTATTGTCAAAAACTAATAAAAAAAAAGGCTTTGGCGATTTTTGACTTTAAATTTGTCGAAAAACGACAAAATAAGCTGACAACCCTGTAGCCCGTTTCTGTATATCTCACATCGTAAAACTCTTCGCATGAAACGTGTGAATTGCAACAAAAATAGTGTGAAATGAAACAAAAAATGGTTTTTCTCACACAGCTGTTTCTGTATCTTTTTTTTGCGAGAATTATCTGTCATTTAAATAATTTTCCAGCATTTATTGGAAGGATGCGAGAAAAAGTGTTTCTATAACAATATTTTGCGAAAAGTTTCTTTCAAGAACTGTCAAAATAAGTCACATTTGAAATTGATGGCGAGAAAAACAAAATGTAGATATTTTGAATTTAATATATGTTTATATACTATTTTTTTTTAAATAAATAAAAAAATAGAATCATTTATAGATAAATGCATAATTTATATGATGATAATAAGCAAAAAACAATTGTTATATTTTGTTAGTTTAAATTTTTGTTAGCCTTTTCTTGTTTTAGTTTTAATCAGTGCTGCCAGATAAATTTGTGTCAAAATCGTCAATTTCCTTAATTACTGGAAGTATTCCAGTATAAACAGAATTTGTTGTGTCTGTTTTCGCATTCAAATACAGAAACACTTTTATCTCATAAATCGAGAAACGATGGAATTTTTTGTTTCACACTTCATGTAAGAAATTTTACGATGCGAGAAATACAGAAACGAGCTACTGGTTACAAAATTCTCATATAACACAATATAACACACGTCAACAAACTGATTTTTTTTTTTTGTGTAACAATAAATAACACGGTGCTACAAATTAGCACTTTTTATACTTGAAAAGCGACCTAGTGTAGGTTATAGAACTTATTGAGTAGATCAATTTTAAAACATTCGGAAACACCCTCAAATTTCGGAGTTATTCCGAAAAAACCATTTTCTGGTAGGTTCGAGTACTTGAACAGAGTGAACACGTAACTCAGTTGATTTTTAGCCGATATTTATTTTTTAAACGGTTTCAGAAAGAAGAGAAATCTAAATCTGCCTTTCTAAATATATACATCCTTTGGTATGTGTATACAATTTTTGTAGTGATATTCTTAATTATATCTGATTTTAATTTTATTTTTTCTAGGTTTTTCAACTTTGGTGCCATTTTTTAAAATTAGTTTGTTTAGAAACATACCCTTATTATATATTTCATTAAAGCTAATTTAGTTTTGAGTTAAACCAGCTTTTATTAAATAAAATCGAGTAAAAAATAAAAAAGTTAAGGTTTTTCAAAAGTAACAAATTTAGCTTTTACAAATATTGATCAAAAGACCGGGTCGACCTCCATTTAAAAAAATAAATTGTTCCAGTCACCCCGTAGAATGAAAGATATGTCAATGAAGTTTCTTAAACAGGAAATATTTTTTTCCGCCACGCCCCCAAATACAGCCCTTTTGGTTTTTTATATGTAGCGTTGCCATTTAAAGTCCGATCTCATGAAATCGCATATCGTTGTTCATGGCTTGGCAGTGGCTTCATTTTTAATGCGAATTCAAATTCTGGGCGCCACTTACGCCATCTCGGATCCTCACCCCAAATTTTGTCCACGTGTCAAAAAAGTCCTTCTAAAACTTAGTATGCATATCTTTTAATATGCTTTTAAACTGCAACAATGCATTTTTTCAACCTAGCTGATTTATAACATCGCGGAAGTTAAAATTTTTTTGTAACGATAAGGGATTCTTAATCTGCACAAAATTGTCTTTCTGCATGGTATAATATTTTTTAAATACGTTTCCTGCCGTCATTCTAACTGTTGATTTGTAGATGTTGAAGAATGTAATTATTAAGTGTTGTCCTCACCAGGCGCGGATCCAGGGGGGGAAGTAAAATTTTTTTTTACAAAAACTTTTTCAAATCCAAATATGTGTGTGTGTGTGTGCGAAAACCGAACGAACGTTTGACTTAAAAGTGCGTGCGGTTGAAGTTATGTATTGTTGCAAATATGCCTTTTTTATAAAAAAAAAACACATAAAACAGACTTTAGTGATCTAAACTGCAGACATACGGACTAGGGTAACCCAACAAACAATCAGAAAGGAAATAAGATAAAAGAATGGTTAACAGATAATGAAATAAACTTCAGATGTAGGCTTTATGCGTCCAATTTTCCTTCTTTCAATAGAACTGGATCGTATATAGACGTTTGTATTGCAGATTGTAGGCTTTACATTCATACGGAAAACAATACATTAAACAATCTTGAAACCTTAGATTTCGATAGTGATCACAATGCTATTCAGATTAGAGCTTCCATGAACAATGAACAGCAAGAATTTGTATTAATTACAGAAGCCCAAATAACAAAATACAATTTTAAGAAAACCAATTGGAAAAAATTTCAGAATAAAATTAAAAATAAATTACAAGGAGAAACAAAAACTCCAAATGATAGAAATTTATCAAATTCGGAAATTGATTCCCATGTGTCTAGACTAAACAATATAATTGTGGATTCTATAGAAGAAGTTACGCCTAAATATAAAAAAATCGACTCATTGACAAAAAAAACCAACAAAATTATAGAAAAGCTTCATGCAGAAAAAAGTAAAATTTTAAATTGCATTAAAAAACATAATAGATTAGAACATAGGTACTCTATCTGTTTCGTCACTTAATTTATTAAAGTCTAAATTAAAACTGATTAGAAAATTAAATTAAGAAAATTTTCATATTTGTATTAACAAATATATCCAAGAGAAATTGACTAATATAGATCCAAAAGATTCAGTCCATATGTTCAAAGAAATCAAAAAGAATTTCAAGAAATTGAAACCTTTACAACTTCAGAATATAAAAATACCGGAAAGTTCGGAAAACATATTAAATAGAGCGGGTATTTTACCAAACAATGTGGAAAAAGACAACTTAAATAACTTTATAATACGTGATCCAGAAGAAATGTTAGATACTGTTGGAGCATATTTAGAGTGCATTCATTCTTATAAAACAATTGATTTCAATAATAGATTACAGACGCAAGTTTGTAATTATTTTCATCAGTTTTTAGAAATGAAAAATAAATATGAAAATACTCAAACTTCTTTAATTAATTTTTCCTGCGAAAAAACATCTGATAACATGAATGATACTCAAGCTGCGAGTTATTTCATAACAAGGGACAAAATAATATACATTTTCCGGAAATTACGAGGTAAATTATCTTCTGGCGTTGATAAAATACCAAATATTATATTAAAAAATGTTCCCAATGAAATTATTTTCGAATACTGTAATTTATTTAATAATATGTTAAATAACTCTTACTTTCCCACTAAATGGAAAGAAACTAAAGTCGTAATATTACCTAAAAAGGATAAAGATTTAAGTAACCCAAAAAATCTTCGTGCTATCAGTTTACTTCCTAATATTAGTAAAATATTTGAAATATGTATTAATAACAATATTAATGCAGTCTGTAAAGAAAAAAAATTAATAAGTGAGAAACAATTTGGTTTCAAATACAAACATTCCACAATAAATGCAATAAATTTGTTGACTTCAAATGTCAATTGGAATTGGAATAAGAAGCTCTGCACGGGAGCATGTCTAATAGACATGGAAAAAGCATTTGATAGCGTATGGATTCCAGGACTTATATTCAAATTAAATAATTATAAATTTCCATTTTGCCAAATTTTATTAATCTATAATATGATTACCAATAAAACGTTTAAGGTGTTTCATCAAAATTTTGAAAGTAAGAATACGTTTACAATTATAAACGGTTTACAACAAGGTACGGTGAACTCACCAATTCTTTTTAATTTATTTATACTAGACCTCTTGAATGAAATTGAAAATATTATATCCTTCGCAGATGATATTATAATATATCATGCTGATAGAACCATTGAAAAAATAAATCAAAATCTTCAAACTAATTTTAATACGGTAGAAAAATATACAATGGATTGGATTATGATAATTAACGCACAAAAATGTGAAACAATCCTATTTAGACCACCAGTTGATAAGTGTAATGCTAATATAAAGAAAAATTGGAAGCAATTTGGAATAAAATCTAATTCAAATAATATTAATATCCCAAACAAGGATACAGTTAAATACTTAGGTATCTACCTAGATAAATTCTTATACTTTAATAATCATATAAACGAGATACTAAACAAAGCAAGAAAAGCTTTTTTCATATATAAATCTTTATTCTACTCAAAATATGTTAAACCAAGAGTAAAAATTATTATGTACCAAACATTAGTACGACCTATAATTACGTATGGCTGCCCTATCTGGTTCAATATTTCACCATCTTATATGGAAAAATTAAGAATGTTTGAAAGAAAATGTCTTAGGGCTTGTGTATCTAAATTTAGATCTTCAGAAAGCAATTATGTAAAGTATTATTCTAACAATACTTTGTACAATCTATCAAATATTATAAGAATAGATAATTTTATTATATATCTAATAAGAAACCACATCACAAGATGTATAGCATGCTCAAGTAATAATCTAATAATGGCTCCATATTATACCAATGAAGAGTATATTATTGATACTTTGGAAAAGGGGTTTGTACCATCAGAAGCCTTCTTGTATTTAGATAAAATTAATATCATACAAAATGAAAACTTAGTCCCGATATTTTATCATAACTATAGACGGGCTAACGTGAAACGTGTTTGTTGTAATTCAACGACAAACGATTTTAGATATAGTACAAGTATAGGTAATAACGTATCTCGTATTACTCGAAGACTAAAAAATAAAAAATTTTGGTGGCTAAATCTATAATTGTTATACTATTTTCCTTTTATTCTTTTGACAAATTTAAATGAACTCTAAAAAAAAAAAATTGTAATGTTTTTTTTTAAATTTTTCATTGCAAATAAATAAAATAATATATTCTTCATTGAAGTACATAAAATATAATATAATATATACCTACAAAAGTAATTATTATTAATATTATTTATACTAGAGAGCTCTTGTATGGGACATTGTATAATTTGAATTTATATTGTTAACTATTGTTTATGTAGTTTAATTTTTTTTTATCAAAAATGTAAATAAATAAACGCTGTAAAAAAAAAAAAAAAAAAAAAATATGCCTTTTTTATAAAAAAAAAAAACACATAAAACAGACTTTAGTATAATGTTCTTACAATAAGCCCCTTCAATTGTTATTTTCTGGTCGTTATTTTTTTGGCCAAAAATTTTTACAACTTTCGATTCAGTTTTTTTTTTTTTTTTGCAGACATAATCGTTATTTTCTAATTTTTTTTTTTTCGAGAAATAAAAGTTCATTATTGATTTTTTCCATAAACTTTCTAAAATCCACTTTTGACTTTAGGCCATCAAATACAAAATAATTAACTAAAACTTAAAACGAATTTAAGTTGAAAATAAAGGGGAAGTGACATAAAAATTTAAGAAATAAGTTTTGTCTGCCAAAAAAAATTCAATTAAGAAAATACGGTAGCAATATAAATCGGTTTTTACAACAAAACAGTATAAGTATCATTAAAAATTGATTTCTAATACATTTAATTTTTATTTCCTGTCTACATTCTTTATAGTTTGATTTGATATAAATGAAGGAGGTACATAACTAAACGCAACAATTTCACTATAACAATTTTTTGGACAAAGTCAGTAGGATGTTTAATATACAATTATTTCGCACAACTATGTGCTTGTTGTTATGTTTTTGCAATTTTAATTTTTCGCAAGAGAGCAACTTTTGATGTGAATACCTTTTTTATAAAAAATTAATTATTATAAAAAAATTTCTTTGAGAGTTTCTTCTACAAATAAATCGTTTTTTATGAGTAAATATAAAAATTTTAAACACAAAACCACCCTCGTTTCTTATGTGCAAACTATTAAACTACAAAATTATTTACTAATTTCTTTTTAGCAAGACTATCTTAATTAATTTATGAATGACACATTTTTAAATAAAATTAAAAAAAAACTACAATGTAGCAAACATGTGCTAAATTTATATTATAATTTTATATGAATATGAATTTGAACTTATATAAAAAGTTTTTTGTAACAAAGTTTTTTTGAAGAAAATAATTTTTTTTTTTTAAGTCAACAGATTTTTTTTAATAAACAAAGAAATTTAATACAGAGGAAGAGCAATAATGGTAGTAGTGTGGTTGTCTTTCAGTTTATATCATCATATGGAACGTGTGTTAAAGAAAAAATATATTAAACAAAAAAAGAAATGAAAAAATAATAAGAAATACGATATTATTAAAAGTATAATATGGATAATATAATAATACCACAAGCACCACTATATTAAGCCACTAAAATCCAACAATTGTCTTGTCAATATTATCAAACATCTTTGACGACATTGGTTGGAATCGTAGACGTTACATTCTGACTGAAGTACAACCTAAAGCACCTGCGCTTTTGTTTTTTACAGGAATACTTGTATTTAAAAATTAAAAAGACTTTATATTAACTAAAATTTTATAAATACGTGATTAAATTATAGTACTCGATTCGATTTGTCAAAAATCATGTGTATGTATCTCGTAAAAAGCTGTCAATCCTTCCATCTTGCTGATGAGAGGGGTTGGCATAGACCATACGATCATGGATTATACGGCACTTTTCTAAAAGCTCTACTTTTACTTTTGATCACCAGTTACTTCTGCACATGACAATCACATATGGGTATTTATATCGTTTGCAGACCTAGACCATACAGAGGGACAATATTCTGGTTCTTTCGAACGGCGAGTGTCACTCATAGGCTGGATGAGTGAACTCAGGTTTCTGACAAAAAGTAAGATGATATCACTGTAATGTCTTTTCAATCTCAGAACTCAGGCTTATATATTGAATTTGTTTCTTAAATTTAAGATTTTTAGATCATAAAGCTAAATTGCATTATTTTTAGCCCTAATTAAAAGGAATTGGAATTTTTAAACCAATTTCGATAGAAACGTTAAACTCATTCAATTTTAAACAATTATCCTGCAAATGAATCCATAATTTGAATTTTTGAATTTTATAGAGCAAAAGCAAGAATTGAAAAAATTGTCGCGTAAGCATTTTATTACTTAGTTCGTATTCCTGCGCATAGAGACCAAGACAGCAATAAACAGGCAGATCTACGTTTAATACATCCAAAACGGTTCCAGTCGCAATACCGCTGGGTTTAATTAAAAATAGTATCTTTATATACTTTCTTCAGGAGAAACAGATTCCTGGGCAACACCACAAAATCCCACCTTGGCTTCAGAATTATTGACCTACTGAGATATCTTACGTTTACAGGCTGGATATATGTAATACAACATTAAGATGTGATTTCTATACATCTGACGAGTGGTGCGGTCTTGTCAAAACTGAGTTCTTTCGTCTTTACTTGACTGTTTGCGGGAAGTGAACTACTATTGAATATTCATGCTTTACTAAATATTTTTACAATAAAAATGAATATTGTTAATCAAAAATAATATTGAGAATACTCAATAAATATAACTAAATTTCCTTCACAATAATGTTGCAATCAGTATAAAAATAATTTTTGTTTTATAAAAATAAAACATTTACGTACGATATGATAACGTTAAAAGCTGCTACAAAAAAAATTATTATCTGATAGTCCGATTGCATTTCAAAAAAGAATTTTAAAATAATCAGCAAAGGTACTTTTACACGACATGTATTTGGCAGTGGCTTTGTCTGTACTGATTTATATTTCTTTACACTTGGAATTGTATTTCAGTTAATTAAAAATTGTCAGCTCATTAGTCGTTTGGCGCATATATAAAAAAACCCGTAGTGGAGGAAAACGACAATGAAGGTTTACATGAAGTTTTCTAAAAATATACACAATAGAATTTTTTGTACTGCTTTTGAACTGCTTGTGGCATATGTTTTGAAGAAAAATGTAAAGTTTTGTGAATATTCATAAACAAACTTAGAAGTTAATAGTATTTTATTGACAGTGAAAATTAGTGTTTTGTGCTGCATACGCCACTTTTCTAAATTTATTTCTAAAAAGTAGCTTTTTGTGCTGCATACGTATACTTACTGCTGTGTATTGAGTTGTTAACATTTCATTTTGGTTTTGCTTTTACTACTTTTTTCTTACGGCAATAAAGCGAAGCAAGAGTAAAATTTATTTTCTTGTTGTCTTTAATTTTGCTTTCGTTTTAACTGCTTATTTTTCTAACAGCATTGAAGCAAATAAAGAGTGAAATTTATTTTTTACGTTTTTTTATACGGAATTTGCAGCATTCGCCAAATAGTGGCGTGAAAAGCAAAGCAAAAAATGAATGCTTAATATTTCAGAAACCAATAACTTTCGTTAAACAGATTTTTGATTCAGAAAGAAGGCATTCAAAATATAGCTAACTCAATTTTTTTTTAAATGGTCGGTCGGTTTGGTTTGTCAGGTCAAACCTGACAAAATGTTGTTTTTTTTAAATATGTGTAAATAAATAGATTTTAATGTAGTATATTTGCCGCCACAAACAAATGACTTGCAAAACAGCTTATGACAGATGGTTTGTCAGTTCAAAATAGAACAAGCTCTAATTTAAAAATTTAACACACGACATATGTAACATATATTATATGCTTTTTGTATTGGGAAATTTGACGAGAACACTGCTTAAGGCTAATTAACATTATTATACTTTGTATTAATACATGTCAAAAACTCAAGTAATATGACAAAGTGTGATAGTGTGAATGCAATGTGTCACAAAAATGACAAGTATTATGAAAAAAGTTTGACATCCCATACGACTTCATAATTTTTTAAAAAATTTCTAAACAATAATACTTTTCATTGGATCAGGGTTGCATTTTATTTCATGTGTGAGTGTTTATACTTTGTGTGATGGCGTGAACACAAACTGGCATGTTAAATTAGATTTTTTGACATGTCGTGTAAAAGTACCTTAAATGAACAACTAAACCAACAAAATTTTTTAGAAATTGGTAAACAAAGTAAATTAAGATATAAATAGAAATAAACTAATTTGGTGTTATCTCGAGAATTTAAAAACTAAAATTTGTTCATTAAATAATGATTTAAGGAAGACGAATTCAAGAAAAATGTTTAATTTTTTTAAAAAAAATTTTACCACATTTTGGAAAAAAATTTTTTTTCTTCTCTTCTCAAAAAATATTTTTTAGTTAATAAACGGATTATTAAAACACTATAAAATATAACTGGGAGCTAATTCTGTAAGTAGTAATCGAATACTTTTTCGATTCGAAAGCAATTTTGCATTCATTTGAGTTTTTACAACACTGAAAAAAAATTTCGATCAACTGAAGAATGAGAAATAAAATTGCTTTCGAACGGAAAAGGTATTCGATAACGACTGCCAGAATTAGACCCCTGTTTTTAAAAAACACTTAAATTTAGAAAAAGTATTTATGATCTAAAATACTTACGAAACAAATCCTTTCGAACTAAATTTCTAGCACACAATACTGTAAATAAAAAAGCGAAATTACAGTTAATATTTTATATACGAAATTCATAAATAACATTTTTTAGTAATTGATTGATTGATTCAATTGATCATGATTGTTAAAAAGACTTTCTTATTCAAGTTCTGCAAAAAGTGATGTTAAATTAAAAACGTTTTTTTTTAAATATTAAAAATAGAAAAACTTCGCAAATTTGTTTAATAAAAAAAAGAAAAATTTAGCAAAATTTAGGCCCCTATTACGGTTCACAACTCAACTCAGTTGCTATATTGCTGTGAACAAAAACATAACAAAAATTACAACTGATCACAACCAGTTGTCTAAATTACAACTTAACTGAGTTGAGATGTAAACCGTAATAGGGGTCTTAATTAGAAAATAGTTAAAGTTTTCAAAATTTCGTTTAAAAAAAACAGTAAATTTTTTTAAAATTTGCATTAAAAAATAAAATTTTGTAAAAAATTTTAATTTCACAAAATTTCTTTTAAATCAATTTTGCAAAAATTCCTATATTTAATTAACGAAATTTGAAAATTTCGTATAAAAAAATAGTAAAATTTTATACAACGCAATTATGAATAAAAATACCTCGGGAGTTTTCTCCTTTCTCCCATTTACAAAAAACTCCCGGGGAATTTGTATTCATAATAAGGCTGATAAGCTTGTTCTTTGGAACTTAAATTTTGATTTTAATTTATAGTTTCACTTAAAAAATAATGTACATCACATTTTCAAAACGCTGTAAACGAGTAGAAAATATTAAACATAAACTTACTTGTTATACGAATTTTGTGTGCTCCATTGCGTCGGGGATATTCCAACTTATTCATAATTTAAATAAAATTAAAATACAATTTATACACAAAAATAAAAATTAAATTAAAAAGGAAAGAAAAATATAGACAAATTTTTGTAACGTTGCAGTTTAAAACATATTTGTTGCCTTGTTGTTGGTGTTGATGTTGTTGAAAGTGATGTTATTACACAATAAAAATTATTATTATAAAATATATATAAATATAGCGATATAAACAAGAAAATTTTTATATTGTGTTAAAAATTACAGTGTGTTGCAGGCAGGGAACAGCAACATCGTATTTGCATTTAATCTATAAAAAAAGAAAAAATTTAATTATTTAATTTATTAATGTAAAAATAGAAAAAAAATTTAAGTTCATTTTAAATTATTTATAATTTTTATTTAAGAAATTTGCCCTCAATTTTTGACAAAAAATTCTTTACAACGAAATGCTCGCAGCCTTAAAAGTGGACCCCTTATGCATAATCAGCCACCACCAGCAGAGAGATATTAAACTAGAAGTTATGTTAAAAAAAAACTAACAAACAATTGTTTTAAATTATTTTTTATTACAAAATGACAAAATTATTATAGTCATAAACTCACACACGCATTTATTAAATAAAAAAAGGGTGGGTGATTGACTTCTAAAGTATGTACATTAGGGTGTCCCTAATACGGACCAAAATTTTATTTTTTAAAAATTCGATACGCATATCCTCTTAAGTTTTTCTATTTAGTTCCAAGCACTTATTAAATATCAGCTCCCTAAAGTTACGTAAACCCGTGCCGAATTGACGACAAAGGTGCCGAATCGACCCGCATGTGAAATATACGACTAATATAGCAAACAATTTATATCACATCCCAACGTGATTTATTAAAAAGAATTAAAAAGTGTTGTCCTCAAGGATAATATTATTCTTAACACCACTGCGTTTTTTTAAATTCTCTATGACTTTGATATTTCAAGATATCGGAGCAGTGTAGAGTAAATATTTGATACGTTTGTATACGAAAACGTTCAATGGATTGGAAATTTATTATTCGCGTATATAAGATCATCTTTGGTAACTTTAATAGTAACGTTTGAATCCCTTATGCTTAATTGGCATCTATCAATGCTATCCCTAATTTTTTTTGTCATAAAATTATTCCTTCCTCGATTCGCATTAGTTTGTAATAGTAAGGATCCTGGATTTGTACATCAATTCACAGGCAAGAAGTAATTATCCTCATCTGAATGGTGGAATAGTCGTTTAAAACCCCGGTTACTGCTGATGCAATTATTGAAGAACATACATGGTTTTTACGTCTAGAATCCTCTGATTATGCTCTTTTTTTCTTTCGTTGTTCTCCTTTCTAGTTCGTTTCATGTCAATTCCGCCATAACACTGTTTTAAAAGTTTATTTTCATCTATTTTCTTTATTTTGAGAGCTTTTACGTGGGCAATATATAAATTCGTAAATTTTTTTACACAATTATTCAAGTATTTGGAAGGTAGTTCCCATATTATATTGCATTCTCGTATTGCAAGACTTGCACTTACTGATAATTTAACTTCACGAATATTATAAAAAAGAACTGAGAGAACTTGTTTACATATTTAATGGCAGTTTTGTACCAGTAATTTGGTGGCACACGTTTTCTAAGTGATATATGTGACCTTCTCCGAGAAGAGGGACCTAGTGTGTGAAAATTAAGTTTTGAGAAAAACGAATTTAAAGTTTCATAACGCATTATCACTGTGAACACACTTTAGTTGGGAGATGTTAGGTCTAGATCCCTTTTCTCGGAGAAGGTCACATATGTCTTTGATCGCACTACGTTATTTAACCGAAATTTTAAAACACTTTTTACAAATACTTTTACTTATTGAAATAAGGGATACAATTAAAAATTCCAAATGAATTAAGATGATTAATTTTAAAACATACATAAACAAGAGTAAATACACAACAACTAGTTTTATTGCAAGGATTTTAAATTTCATATACATCCACCAGGAATCTTTCCTAAGTACAGAGGACCAGGAAAAACTGTTGATTTACCTTCAAATTCTATGGTATAATTTTTTAAGGGTCATTTTGTACCCTTTAGAATGCTTCTTGACCAATAACACAAATAAATATGTATTATTTGTTTGGGAAGTACAAATTCGCCAAGTAACAGAATCGTTGAATAATACATTTTTAGGGTTATGGGTCAATTTCTACCCTTAACCCAATAAAGCATACTGATAAAAATTACTATTTGAAATTTTTTTTTAATATATCCTACTATAAATCTATAAAGTATTATTCAAATCTTTGTTGGCCAATAGCTTTTTTTGAGGTTAATATTTCAGTTTGCTCAGCAATTACTCATTTACTGCATTTTACTGTACTTAAACATACATTATTACGAAATTTTTGATAGTTTTGGCCAGATCTGGAGATATGTATGTAAATAAAAGTTTTTTGTTCTTTTCTTTTTCTTCTTTGAGTTAATCTAGTTCAAAGAATCGATAAAACTTCGTGAGTATTTTTTTTAAATTGTACCAAAAAAGGATGAATTGTACCACTGTATCAAAAAGATTTCAATTGTACAAATTCCATCAGTGATTCAAATTGGTGTTTAAATTTGTGTATGTTTTCTTATAATAATAAGAAATGGTATTTATTATCACCATTTCTGATTTCAATTCGGCATGGTTTACCGTTATCAAAATTTTAAAAAAAAGTTGTTATTAAACTTTTTTTGCAAATAGAAAAAAATTTAAGGATATGCGTACAAAAATATTAGTCAGATTTTAAGGGTCACCCTAATGTACATACATTCTCTTTTAGATCTACGATCAGTAAGCGACATGCATATGGTGTGATCGGAAAAAACGTTACATTGGTGGTTGTTTGGTTGGCATTATTATTATATATAATTAACTCATTTTAAACATTTCCAATACAATATTTATAGGAAAGACTTGTCATTATGTATTTGTAAAATAGAATTTTTTAAGATGAGTAAAAAATTATATAAATAATAGGATATGAATCAAGTTAATTGTAATCAAATGGATTTCTTTCTTTGATCCATATAAATCACATATCGGAGAAAAATGTTGACTATTGACCAATATGAAAACAATTTTCGAAAAAAGCTTTAACCCGTAGTAATTTCTACCAAATGTTAGTATGTATTTGATCGACAACAACTTCACTAACTTTTGTTTCGATAGTGCCATAGTTAAATAAAGTTTGCACATACATATAATTAATTTGCGAAAATCGATTTTATTCACATAGATACATTTTTTTAACGCATAATTTTTGATGACTCTTTAATTGACGATGGCTCACATATGTATGTATAGGAACTATTCGTTAAAATCGATTTGTGTTTTTATACAGCATTTAGTCTGGGAAATTGATTAAATCATAAATTTATTTTAAAAGTCAGTATCATAACAAAGGTTGGTATAAATAAATTTTATGTAAATCTTAGCAATTCTAATTAACCATAATTTTAAGAAAAAAATATGCGTATTGACAAAACCCCTTGCTTGTATCGTTGTTTATATTCTTGTATGTTGTATGGGTTCTGTGAATACGGCAACTATTTTCTGTTTCAGCTGATATATTAGTACAGTTATAAGTCTGAAATTTAGTTGGTATAAATTCCTATTTTCTCGAATATTTGTTTTTTTTTGGAATTAAGGGTCCTTGCACTTGATATGGTCAGACACTGGGAATTTATAATTTCTCGTTACTCATATGTAAATGTTGCGGACACGAAAATGCGACGGTCAAAATCAATGGTTCAACGAGGACTTTACGTAAACGAATACGTTGCGGATCAGCTGTCCCGTTTTCCTTACTAAGCTTATATATCACGTTGCGTTGCTAATGAATCTGATAAAGTTAAAGTTTTCGTTTTTACGCATCAGCAAAACAAAAAAGAAAAGCCCTGAAGAAGGCACACAAAAGAGTGCAGAAATATTGTTTAAAATAAAATAGACAATTATATAATACTTTAAATAATTAAGGTCGAATAGAATTCATATTATAGGTATCCATATAATGTATATAAATTTTGACAAATTCTTTCTTTTCGTTTTAACACATTTCAACACGTTTGCGTATTTTAGTAACTACCAACCATTGAAGTCGACCGCAACGTGTCTTTCCCACATATATTTTTTTCCGGACAGTGTGCAGGTGGTCAGGCCTCCAATAGTCTTCTTCTTTGGAAGAATTGGGGAATGGGTTCTAAGCAAGACTAATCGGATTTGGTGGCGCCGAACTGACTGCACGCTGTGGCCGGTGCTTAGTAGGTCAAATTCGGATGCTCTGCAGGACAAGTGTAGGGCCTGCGTCAGGCCCATGCTAGGTATTATCACGTGCCACTGTATGACATACAGAATGGCGGTGAGAATGGGATCTGACTTTTCGGATATACATATGTAGGTTGTGCGAGGACCCAGAGGAGTTGGAGACAGTTGAGAACATTCTGTGCCACCGTCTCAGGCTTACTGGCCTAACTACGGAATATATCCAATTCATCGCATATTTAAGGTGGTGCCTATCACTAAGATGACTTGTTAGTGTTAAAAGAACAAATCCCGTCCGGGTTTAGGGTAAAAGTTGGAAGTGTTTGTGTTAAGTAGGCTTAGTAGTCTAAATTAGAGAACATGTGTTTGGAATTTTTATATAAAGATAGTATTAGTGGACAGGATCACAATTAAACAAATATGACAAGTGTCACTTTAAACATAGATGGGATGCCTGCATGCTAGTTTACCGACGCAGCTCCAAAAAAAGTATCTAGGGTGATAAAAAATAGAAAACTAAAAAGAAAATATTAAGTGAAAATAGTGGTGCAAACGCATAGTTTTCGAGTTATGGATATGTTAAGTTTCAATATAAATATGCGATTTTCGACTACATTTGTAAACTTATAATGCAAATGTTTGTATCATTTTAAAGCTTTTTAATAGATCTTTCTGAATATACAAGCTTTATATTAAATTTTTTACTCTTCAACTTCCATTACAGTTTTTACAAATTAGTATATTAAAATGTTACGGAAGTGCTCAAAGTAAATACTTGAGTAATTTATTTCCAATTAAAAGAGCAAAAATACCTTTAAATTTATTTAATAACAAGCACCGGCTTTGCTAACTAACGATTTTTTGGATAGCAGGCCTTCGGCAGGACGCAAGGATTTTCTCCTCTATAGTATAACAAATACCGGCTTCGCTAACTCAAACTTCTCTCCATAGTAAATACCTACCTATTATGCTTACTAAAAACTGTTGTATTTTCGGTTAATTATTGTAAACCATAACCGATTCTTTACAAATAACCATCTTAAATTTTGAACTTCGAAATTCAAACTACTCAAAATTTACAAAATACATATTAATTTCGTTTAATAATACCTACATACAGCCATGTCATAGAGTACAATTCCGTTCGAAATGATTCCGTTCGAAACCGAAGAAAACATATTTGTTTATTTGATAGTTTTTGGCCTTTCAGATGCAGAAAACTCCCATTCCGTTAACGAAAACAAAAATGGTTTCATTCCGAAAATTTGTTTCGTCAATTTTTGAAGCACTAAAATACGGATTAAATTCCGTTTCCGAACGGAATTGTACTCTGTGACATGGCTGATAATTCCTTTTTTAACGTTTTAAAGTATGAAGTATTTTAAATTAAGAATGTGTTTTTAATGCCACAAAATTTTGCAATTGACCTTCTTAATGTTTTCACAATATAAAAAAATAATTTAACTTTATATGTATTTAAAAGTTTTAACTTTTATATAAATCCATAGATATTTAAATTATAATAACAATTAATTGTAACTTTTTTATGAAAATAATTTCATTAACTTACATTTTGCATTTTTGTTTATAAGTGGTGGTGGTATCTTTTTGTATTATTAAAAATAAAAAAATAATAATAAAATGTTTTGCTTCTTGGCATCCGTTTTATCACTTCTCTTTTGCACTGTTATTATTACTACATATTTATTTTTTTGCTTCTTGTTGTTGTTATATTTTAATTTACACTTAACACACACCTGCACATACAATTCTTTTCCATATTTATTGGTTTCTTTCTTTTGCAAACAATTCACGCCTTAATTTTCTTACATTCATTCAATAAAAATAAAGAATATATTTTAAAAAAATTAACGTTTCTTAAGTATTATAAATATTGAACAATTTCTTATTATCTTCATTTATTAACGAAACAGACAGTGTTTTTTTGAATTTGTTTCTTAATTTTTTTATCTGTCTGATTTTGAGACCACGGCGATGATTTTTTCTACATTTGCACTGACGGGCAAATTCCCATAAAATTTTTTTTGTTTTAATATTTTATATGAAATATTATTTGTGTTTAAACATATTATTATTTGTTGTTAAGCTTAAAGCTTTTGTTAACTTATAGAAATATATAATCGCAATTAATTTTATCAAGTTAATTTATCCAAATATAACTTGTTAAATGCGTTCAACACCACCAAACTTCCGCCATATTGGAAAAAAATTATTTGACAAAAAGAATCTGCAATGCTACCCATACTGCGAATAGAAATCATTATAAAATATGGCATCTCATATGCCATAACGTAAAATGACAACTGTTATTGTGAATTGTTTAGAAAACGTGATTATTGCGCTCAAAACATAAACAACTTTTCCAAAAAATAATTGTAATTTTTTAATTAATAGAAATCTCTTACAAAAAATGTCTATTACCATTGAAATAAATAAAAAACAGTTTAATAACGCAGATAGTCAATTGAAATTACATTATTTGCCCGCCAAAATTCAAGGAGACGGCTTGGCTAATGTTAAAAGCTATTTCGATCCTTATACACGTAAGGATCAAGGCTTTCTTACTAATGCCTTGCGTGGCCATCCCTTACAAGGTGAAGTTTTAAAAGTTCCCGAGTCTTATAGGGGTTTGGTTCTACAAGAGACCCGCAAACCTCTAGACGAAGAAGCCGATAGAACACTGCGCATAAAAGGCACATTTGAAGAGCTTACCTACTGGAATTATGACAAGATACCTTCTTTATCTGATGGCTATAAGCAGGCTTTACAATTACTAAATTTAGCTGAAGTAGTAAGTTAAAAAATAAATACCATTGGAGTGAAATATAGTGTGTTCTTATTATGGCTTTGTTCTTTTCCAGTTGTCTGAACCTTGCTCGGAAGAGGATGTTCTTAAAGAAATGGAGGAGCATAAAGCAGAAATGGATAAAAAATAAGATTAGTTTAGATTTTATATTATGTAGGTAGTATATTTAAAGTTAATTAAAATAAACTTACAAAGATTATATTTACAAGCAGCCAGTTTTATTTGACAGACTTACTGAGGCTTATTTGAATTGCTCCTTCGTGATCCCAAAAACATAAATCATTACTCATCAACTCACAGTTTAATCGCCTTAAAGTACTGGACAAACAGTATTTTTTAGACTACACTTTGTTTTAAAAACGTTTACCTTATTCATCATGCTATTATCCTAATGCAATAATATTATAAACGGTTTTGCCTCTAGACTGAGCATATGGCCTTACAAGATTATCTGGATAACTAAAACCTTAGCAAATTTATACCGAATGTTTGGAATACATCATGATGGTAGGATCCCTACCAACTGATCAATGTATCTCGCATCTAAGAATGCTTTAGATCTAGCTATTTTGTCCTCCACTTAGCGATAATTGATTGTCTCGAATCCCGTTAAAGCTCCAGGTAAAAATGTGCCATTTGGAGATTTACGGCATTTACTAGACATTTTAAAAACAGCCCGTAATCATCAAGGCGAGCCTGTGGTATAAGTGAACTTCTCTAAAGCAGTACGCCATACAAAGGCAATATACATATAACAAACTAGTTCGTGTTAACTTAAATACTTTCCTAAAACTTATTGCCATTTTGTTAATGAAACTTTAAAGGTTTAAAAGCTATAAATTTTTTTTTAATTCTTTGGGGAAGTTTCTTATTTTGACGAATCATATTGACAGTGTGATCTCCAAACTTTTTACCGATAGAAAACAAAGGTTTCTAAGAGTCATTATTAGGAACAATATTAATTATACCTTTACTGGTATAACAAAAAAAATAGTATTGTAAATATTGTAAAATATAATATTATTATATCTTTTGTAATTAATTTTCTAAGTAGAAAAGGCTAATTATCGCCTGAACTCTTTAAATTTGTATTATTACTTTGTAAATATATATCCATGTTATGTAAATAAATAAATTGAATTGAATAATGAAAAAACCCCCCAAAAGTTTGTACAGAGAACAACAACGATTGTTGGGGGGCTTATTTCATTTTGTTTGGGATGCTTTTAAGGCATACCTTCTACAATTGCTATATCGCTGAGCTCTTTGATGGTGTTGAAGGTTCTTCCAAGACTATGGGATATTAAATTCATTTTAGGCGGTTTTGGGTCGTCCCATTTATCTGCTTCCTTGGGGTTTGTAAACGAGAGCGTGGTAGATAATTTCTTCAGAAGGTTGTTGAAGTGTGTGCCCTATCCAGCCAAATTTTCTTTTACGAATTTCTACCTTAATATCATCCATATCAGAACAGATCTTATATGGGTGATAGTGGTAAGAAATGCACCATTAAATCTAAACCTAATTAATTAAATATGTGTTATTATATTCTCTAATTTGTATGTAGCACTTTCACAAGTTTCTAGTGTTTAAAATTTAACTGGTAATAAACTTGAGTTGAAACGTATTTTCAAATGCTATTCAAGTTTCAAAGTATTTTACTAAAATTCACTTGATTTTAAATTCCCATTTTTCTGGAGAATGCTGTTGATATAAAGTGTAACAAAATTATATCTCAACCCTTTAAACTTGAATACTAATTGTTTTGCACTTGATTTCCAGCAAAATTGCTTATTGGGAAAGCAGATCCTAAACTGTAAAAACTTTTCTTTAAATAAAACTTCATTTGTTTGTGTTCTGTTGTTTCCAGTTTTATTTTGGGTTTATTTGGTTGTATTTTAGATTTAATGACACAAACTATTGTTTTATTCTATATTGTTTTCCTTTTTAACTTTGAAAGAAAGGCTTATTATAATTAAAGCCTAGTTTTACTATTTTGTTGATCTGTTTTATTTTAGCAATTCTGTAAATAGTTTTTAATTTTTTATCCGTTTTATATTATTACTATATTAGCAAAAGTAAAAGGATATATGTATTTGTTTGTTGTTCTTACATTTACATTACATGTAAAGTATTGTGTATTTTATTAATATTTTTTGCTTTTAATTTTATTAATTTGTGTTGATTGGATTTCAATTTCAATTATATTTTTTTTTTTGTTATAGTTTTTGTTAATAGTTTTTTTTTAGTTTTTTATTGGTTTAGTATATTATTTTCCTTTAATATTTTTTAGTTTTGTACTTAATTAAATGGGGGGTTGTTTTTTAATATATATTTTTATATATAAGTTATTATTTAATTTTTGTACTTAGTATTATTAATATAAATATTAAATAATTATTTTTTAGTTAAGTTTTTATGATTTTTTTTTTTATTTTTCTATATATATTTTTTTAATTAAATTAAAAAATAATAACACTTTTTTAGAAAGTATTTTATTTTTACAATTTTTAAGTATTTTCCCAATAATTTTTTAAGTATTTTTTTTTTAAAGAAAAAAATTTAATATATAGATTTTTTAATAACAACCTTTTCTTTTTTAAACTTAACTTTCTATAAGTATATAGATATTTATTTTTATTATTTTTTAAATATTGTTAGTAATTTTTCTGGTAATTCCCCTTTTTACACTAATTCAAAAATAACTAAAGAAAGTTTAATATTTTTTTTAAGATATAGACACAGTTTATTTTTAATTAATTTATTACAAAATTAATGAATTCAATTTAAAAAAATTAATATCAGAGTGAGTTTACGAAAAAAAATTAATCTTTAAAAGGAAGTTTTTTAAGCTTTATAAGTCATTTTTTTAGTTTTTTTTTTTTTTAATTTAGATAGGTTAGTTTTCTTTTATAATTCTTAAGCTTTATTTTTAATAAATATTAAGGTTTTTATATTGAAATCAAATAACTTAGTTAATATTTTATTTATTTATTTTACAATAAATTGTTTTTTTTTAAATATTTTTCATAAACACACAAATTTTTCACACTTTTTTTTAAATTTTCTTAAAAAAGAAAAAGTAATAACTTTAAGCTTTTTTTAAATTTTGTTAGAAAAACATTTTTTAAATTTTCACAATTTTTAGTAATTATATAATTTAATTTTTTTGGGATTTTTTTTATTTTTTCATTTTGAATAATTTAGATACTTTGAGCCCTAAAGTAAATAAATTATTCGTTTTTTGCTTTTAAATAAATAAAGAAACATAAAATGTCTTAATTTTGTTATAATTAGTAAAAATTGCAAATTTTTTTTCTGCTTGTTCATTTTAGTATATGAATAGGTTTTCATTAATAAAAAATTTTATTTTAAAGATCATTGTAATTACTTTTTCTTTTGGAGATAAGGTTTAATATCGGTTTTGCTTTTATAATTTTTTTTATATTTTAGTTTAGTCTGGTACAATTTTTTACTTATAATAAAAATTATTAATAAAAAAAAAGTTTTATATAAAAAATAAAACACTGACAAAAAAGAATAGTTAAAAACAAAAGTTGCTATAAGAAAACAAAGAATGTATATATTAAACAAAGAATATGTATATTAAAATTGCCTTTAAAAAAAATCTTAATAAAATAAATAAAATAGTAAAAAAATAAGCAAGAATTGAAAATATTTAAATTCTTTTGAGTAAAAAGTTTAAGAAATATTTTAGGATTTCAGAATTAGAATACATATTATTCAAAACTCTAGTTTTTTGTATTAAGTATTTAAAACAAAACAAATCACAAAAAATATTTTTTAAATACCGAAAAATAAAATTCTTTAACATAACCTTAAAATTTCAATTTGAATTTTTTAATATTATTGCTTTTTAAAATTTTTCTTCATATAACTTAAAAATTTTGGAATTTTTTTTATAGAAAACTTTTTTTCAATTCAATAGTATTGAATTAATTTAAGTGAATACTGAGTAAAAAATTAAGGTGATTTTATAAAAATCAAAGAATTATACATATAAATTAACACATTTTTTTAACAATCAAAAATATATTTTTAAGCATTTCGTTAAAAAAAATTAATCTTAAATCAGTTATGTTGCAGTTTTTTTCCAATTCTTGTTTTACTACTAAAATCGAAGAACATAATGACCATTTTTTTTAAATTTCACTTAAAAAAACTTTAATTGAAACTTTTTTTTATAAAATTTTCCACTTTTATGATTTTGATTGAACAAAATTTTATATGGAAATCTTTTAAAGAAATTAAGGAATTTTTTTCTTCTTTTATACATAACATTATATTTTTCTTTTTAATTTGTAGGTTATGCGACACAGGTTTTTTTAATTCCTTTGAAACGAAATTTTAAAACTTTGCCAATTGTCGATTAAGAATTCAGGTATGTGATGAAAAACGATTTGAAAACGATAATAAATGTGATATGTTTTTTTTTTTAATTGTTTTGTGATTTCAATTTCCTATTTTGTTTCATAGAAAAAATAACCATTTTACTATGTGATGAAATATAACGTCATTTGGAAATTGCTTTCAAAACAACATGGCGTCAAGTATTTTTTTCTTAAAAATATTAAAATGTTAATAAGATTTTGATTGTAAACATTTTTAACAACTGGAAAAAATGTATGTTTGAGAAAAAATGTATAAAAACTCACGACAGGACGATGTATTTATTGAGTTTATGCAAACTCATTCGGATATAGCCAAAGGCTTTACAAAAGGTGGTATTGAAATGATATTGAAAAACAATGGAAGGATTAAGTTACTGAACTGAAAAGCTCGGGTCCACCAATACACGACATAAATGGATGAAAAAGGTGCGATTTGAAAAAATTCTATTCAAAATGTGCAAAAATTTATGCGAATTTTTTTAAGGTATGGACTTGCTGGAAAGCAGCAATAAAATAGAAAAGTTCTACTAATAAAAAAGATGCTCCTGCAACAGGCGATGGTCCATACAATCAATTAATGCATCTTTATAACAAAACAAGAGAAGGTTGTTGGAAGAATATCTGGACTGTACGCAACTGTGGATGGTGTTAAATAAGCAGGTTCAGTAAATAAGGAAGGTTCAGTAGATAAGGAAAATTCTGAATCGTCATCAGCAGAAAAAAAACTTTTAAAGCACAACCAAATACACAGAAGAGACTATGTGCAGCAGCCAAGAGAAAGAGGGAAGACACAGATACATAAGATATATATAAGTTCGCACACTTCTAAGAGGACATAAAAATCTAATGCTTAAGCTTCGTACAGACGCTTCGTACAGACGGTGGTCAGAAGTTACAATGTTGTAACTTTTCTGAGAATGGTGCCATTGTTAAATGCATTAATTTTACACATCTGCTAAACGAAAATGAGCTTACAATGTTCACACAGTTGCAAGACATTTTTAGGAAATTTTAATGACAACATTGTAAGATCTGGCCACCGAAAATAATTTAAATGACAATTTTAAAGTGTTTATTAACAGCCAGGCCCACTATGTCACACGTTAACGTTCGCATAGAAAATTACATTTAAAACAAAAACAGTTTCTAAAATTTGTTTTTGTTTTAAATGTAATTTTCTATGCGAACGTTAAAGTGTCACATCGTGGGCTTGGCTGTAAAACTGAACCTAAGAATGAAAACTTTTTTAATTTATTCCACAAAAGTATGTAATGAAAATGTTTATATTATTATGGCAAAAATCTTAACGGGTAACCTTTTTTAATAAGACTATATCTTGAAACTTGAAATCGTTTATGACTTATTTATCAGCTTGTTACTTTATAGGTGAGAGAGACGAGGGGAAAAGAAACGAGTTCTCAGCTTGATGTGCTCTGCATAAACGTTTTGTTTTCTCATTCCTAATGTAAAAAACGCACACATGTGTGTGTACTTCATACATAAAAAAGTAATATTTCGGTAATAAGACTCGCCGAAGATAGTTTAAAGAAGAAAAAAGTTAATCAACAAGACTTTGATCGTATGAATTGGGACTTGGGATGAGGAACACTTTAAATTTTTAGAGCAAGTTTTGACCTTAGGATTTAATAAGGATTAATCAGCCTCAGTTAACCACTAGGGAGTTTTCTGTAGTAGATTAAGGAACATAGGTTGTGTGTTACTTTAATCTATTACAAAAAACGACGGCAGCTGTAATAAGTCTGAATAGGTTAATTAATCTGCTTAGAAGTTTTGGAGTTGTAGTTAAATTTAAAATTTTAGAAAATGTCATTTAATTAATTAATCATAAATGAGAACCAAAACTTTAGGAAATTCTATATTCCTCTATTTTTAGATAGTATAGCGATGGCAACAAATAAAATTATTTTTTCTTAAAGCCCGACAACATAAGCTGTACCTTAATACGATTATCCAATAAGTAAAAAACTTCCGGCTGATACAGCTATGGCTAAGTTGGCAGAGTAAGACTCGGTACGTTCTTTTGTCACTATTATTTTTTGTACATACTCTTTGGAAATCACTATCAAAGACTTTGATTTTCTTCTCTTAAGGCCATATTTAATTTAATTTATTTATTAAAACATGTTTTAAAAAACATTTTGAAATAATGTAAAAAAAAATTATTATTACGTCCTATTTTGCTATTTTAAATCAACTTATTTAAACTTCTTATGTTTCATTTGATTAAGCTTTAAAACCAAAAACAGAAAGTATGGATATAAAAAAAAACCAAAATCCTCAGTACATATTCTGCCCAATTATAAAAAAAAATACCCCGCGAGTTTTTCCCTTTTCCCATTTTTATAATTGAATTAACATAGGTAAAAGTAGAAAACTCCCAGGTAATTTTTTTTTCATATTTGGGCTGATTATTTAAACCAAAGCGAATTCAGTACAGATAACCTCGGTACTACAACAAGTACAAAACACAAAAACCGCAAGCATTTTTTTTGTAAAATCATGGTGCAATGTCGAAAACAGAAAGCAAACAAAACAAAACAAAAACAAATATAATCAGCCTTATTACGGTTGCCGTTGTCGTAAACGACTAAATCGTTTTTTGTAGTAGATTAAATAACATATGAAGGTTGTGAGTTTCTTTTATCTATTACAAAAAACGACGGAGTCGTTTACAACAACGACATACGTCCAATCCAACAATTATAAAGCTAATTCGACTTGACTAAAGCGATAAAAATTTATATATCTGTGGCATTTGGACAAAACATCTTAAGTCGAGATAAGATAGCAAAAAAGTTTTTAAAAAAACTCATTGAAAAAACAATTTTTATTAAAAAATAAAATAAACCAAAATTAAAGAAAACTTTCATTTATAATACAAAATTGTAAAAACGTAAACAAAATTGTGTTTGGAACGAAAGTTCGTATGATTAACAACATTTCTTTAAACTTTTTAAATTTAACTTAAGATGCCACATCTATTTATGTATGCATGTATATTAATTTTATAAAATCTTTAATATTAAATTTTTCAAATATATTCCAAAACGTTTTTGCTTCAGCAATTTATTTGCATTTATTTTTTGTGTTTAATTCCTATTAAAAAAAATTGTACATAATGTAGGAAACTTAGTTAAAATTTGTTAAAATAAAAATATCTCTAATGAATTCGCCTTGATTAAAGCGAAAAAAGTTTATACATATATGTCTGTATATGAACTTTAAAAAATCTTTAAAATTTAATTTTTCAAATGTATGTATTTCAAAACTTTTCTTCACTAAAAAACAAAACTTTTTTGTATCAGCAATTTATTTGTATTTATTTTTTGTGTTTAATTCCCATTAAAAAAATTTGTGCATAATATAGAAAACTTCGTTAAAATAAAAATATCTCTAATGAATTCGCCTTGATTAAAGCGATAAAAATTTATATATGTCTGTATATGAACTTTATAAAATCTTTAAAATTTAATTTTTCAAATGTATTCCAAAACTTTTCTTTTCACTAAGAAAAAAAAAACTTTTTTGCTTCAGCAATTTATTTGAATATATTTGTGTTTAATTCCTATTAAAAAATATTTGTGCAAAATGTAGGAAACTTAGTTCAAATTTGTTAAAATCAAAATATCTTTTTGTTATTATAAAAAAAAAACTAAACATTAAAACTGTTAATATATAATACTGTTTTTGAGTTAAAACTTCATTTAAGCAAAATTTTTGTTACGTTTCTTAAACAAAAACATACAAAATAAGTAAGTAATTGTTATTAACTTAAATTAAATATAAGTTTAAAAACTTAAGAATAAAATATATAATGCTTTGAGTTTTTTTCTTGTTAAACAAATTAGATTTGATGATAGAAGAAGAACATGTTTAGTAGCATTAGATTGTTTAAAATTATACAGGTACTTCTTTGAAGTATTGTTTTTTAAAGTTTTTTTTTTTGTGTTTTACATTATCTAAATGAACTTAAAATTCCTTAAAATTCAAAAGTATATACAATAAAAGAAATTTATAGTAATTCAAAGGTGTTATAATTAGAAAAGATAAATAATAATAAAAAAACAATATGTTATTACAAAAACCCTACAAATGCTTGGTTAAAAAATAAAAAATGTACAAAAAATGTAACTTAAATAAATTCAATTTAAAGCCTTTTAGGAAACTTTATTTAAAAACAAGGCTTTTAAAAGAGTTCATTTTGATTTCTCTTTTCATTTAATTTTTTTTATAAAATTCCTAGTTTGTAATTTTGGGTTATTTTAATAGTATATATTACCAAAATCATGTTGTTTTTTACGTGGAAACGTTTTGAAGGGATCATCTTCAGCTGCCAAGTAGTCATTATGGTACGTCGTATAGTTGGCAAATTGTGTTGTTTTTGTATTTGCTCTATAATAGTTAAGATCCCACTCATATTGATTTGTATATTTTTGTTGCTGCTGCCATTTGCTGTAGTTGTTATAAGAAGAAAAATCATCATTGTAATCATCATAGCAAATCTGATTGTGTTGTTGTTTTTTGGATTTGAGTTTTTTATTGTTCTGTAATCCAGCCTCCCAATGTCAAACTTGCGGTTTATGCTTCCCACCACACATGCCGCAAGAAACACCAATTAAATGACACACTCTTAAAGGAGGATAACACCATAAACAGGGCACCAAAAGCGAGAGTAACGTTAAACCAATCCATCTTAAAATACAGACAAATATGTTAAAAAGAAATTAATGTTGTAGCGTAAAAATGTTCCATAAGAAATTTGTATATGTAAGTTTTTTGCCTTCTAACCGATTCAGACTATTGGTGTTTTCTTTTCTACAAAAAATGTGATATTTTATTTTAAAAAAATTGCAATATGGTGTCTGTTTCTTAAAAATTTTGCTCCCAAAAAGGGTGGCTTGTTTTATTCTAAAAAACTCATCCTTTTCGGGAGCAAAATTTTTAGGAAACAGACACCAAATTGCATTTTTTTTAAATAAAATGTCACATTTTTTGTAGAAAAGAAAACACCATAAGTGTCATGTCGCAAAAAAATATATCATGAAACAGAAGATTGGTGACAAAGGGCGTAGAGACGCTTGAGAAGTTACTCTTTAATAGAAGCCGTAATAATAAATTAGAATTTAAGACTTAAATGTAGCTTACAACAGGGACATGTCGCAAAGTCGGAAACAAGTAATATTCTAACTCAAATGTATATATTAAGGTGAGACTCCGTCTATAAAGCAGATATACATATTGTCACTTAAAATGCAAGACAACGTATCATCAAAAAATTCGAAGTTGTCTTTTTGATTGATTTTTGTTCGTTTAATTAAACTATGGCCCCTTTTACGGTTTACAACTGAGTTGAGTTGTAATTTCTTAATTTTTGTATTATGGTTTACAACTTTGCTATATTGCTGTAAACAAAAACATAACATAACCGTAATAGGGGCCTATATGTTCACAAAAATCCTTAATCGCTGCGATCAAAAATGGTGACTTTATTAAAGAAATTCAAACGCCAATTACACCTTGTTGTTATTGATTTTGTAAAGTTTTTAGGTGACGATATGTATATTAAACAGAAGGTTAACCTCTTAAAGTGCTCTTACAATATCTGTATTTTGCAGTGGGTTTGTCAGATATAAAATCCATATGTAATTGCACATGTCTGTCAAAATTGACAAATACAGAAGGTTTATAATTTTTGCTTTTACACGTTCGTTTTTGGTTTTATCTGACATAACCTAAAATCGTTCAAAACAGCAAATTATTTACTATTTTTGAATATTTTAATTCACTTTTAATTTTATTTCAGTTAATTGAAAAATGTTGTTTTTTAAGATATAATAAATGAAAATTGATATATGCCGCCATAAACAAATGACTTGCAAAACAGCTGATGGTAGATGGTTTGTCTGATCAAAATAGAACACGCTCCAATTGCCAAATTTTACACTGCTAATTCCATCTGACATTTACAAAATCAAATTTTTTTTTGCGTTTACACGAGATGTATGATTTTGCAATGGGAAATTTGACAAGTACACTGCTAAAGGCTAGTTTTCACTATCTCACAAGTCTTACGTATTCCATAATACATTGTGGGATAGAAATCTTATGAGTTTTGTTGCGACTGTCAAAAAATCTAATTTAACACGACAGTTTGTGTTCACACCATCACACAAAGTATAAACACTACCATATGAAATAAAATGCAACCCTGATCCAATGAAAAGTATTATTCATTAATACGATTTCTGTATGACGTGCTAAATTCCCAATTTATCATATTTGATAAATTATTGTTTAGAAATTTTGCAAAAAACGATGAAGTCGTATGGGATGTCAAACTTTTTTCATAATACTTGTCATTTTCGTGACACATTGCATTCACACTATCACACTTTGTCATATTACTTGAGTTTTTGACATGTATTAATACAAAGTATAATAGTGTAATCTAGCCTTAAATACAGATCATGTAAAAAATTGATATTCATAGCCGGTTGAATTATTTTTATAATCAATGGCGTATTCGCCTGAGTCGTTTTTTGTAGTAGATTGAAGAACACAGGTTGTTTGTTACTTTAATCTACTACAAAAAACGACTCAGGCGTATACGCCAACGCCAACCGTAATCAGGCTGATTATCTCTTGAGGAGAAAAATTAAATTTTGATTTTAAACACAGAACCTAAAAAAAAGGATTAAACAATAAACAACACAACTCACCTTTTAGTGCAACCATCTTCATTAACACACTCACATGGATGCTGTGGTGTCTCACCATCCGAATCGCTCATAAAATGATACACCATACAGCGTGCACAACCAATACCAGAAATACACTCAAAACCGGAACGATAACAATCTGGTGCAAATTCACAAGCCCCTTTACGATTGCATTCATCCGAATAGAGTTCATGACAATAACGACAGCGTATTAGTTGTTGGGACTGTACGGGTTTTTGTAGTTTTTGCTTAAGAATATCAATATCGGGATCTTTTATAATACCACCGGAAATGGGTGAAGATTGTGAGACGAGACAATGGGAAGCAGCCTCTATGGCATTTAGTTTCTTTAAAGTAGTAATAGAATCACAACGTGCACTTAGGACTTGAGCGGCTACAGGTTGATCTACCACTGGATAATTGTAGTCATGGACCTTTAAATAAAAGAGATTTGTTATAAATATAAAAAGTCATAGTTTTAAATAAATTAAAAAAAAACTTTCACATACAGATGTTAAAGTAACATAGGAATAGTTTTCACTAGGAGCAATTGCGGCTGGAGGTGGATCTGTTGATGTTGTGGTGATGCTGGTAGTGTTGGTGTTTGTATTATTTGTATTCACACTGCCTGGAGGAGGTGTTTGCAAGCAAGAGTTTTCACCCGATATGTAATGAATTTTTGCAGTTTCCTTTTCCTTTGTGTCCTCATTAAATCTTTCACCACGATCTTTTAAACTTACTAAAAAAAATATGTTAATAATGAAAAAGGTTTTTTACTTACTATTCCTGTATTCATAAAAATATTTTAAATTTAATAAAGGTTTACCAAGGTAGAATAAGTACAAGGTATAGTCATTAGAAATTTTGTTCTCAATTTCAAAACCCATATAACGTCAGACAAAAGAAAATATGGAAAAAAATTAAAACAGGCGTCAAAAATCAAATAAATTATTTTGACATCACATGGGTAAATAATGAAAATTCTCTCTAATGAACATACCTGGTACTCATCATGGTAGAATAAGTACAAGGTATAGTTATTATAAATTTTGTTCTCTATTTTAAAACCCATATAACGTCAAACAAAAGAAAATAATGAAAAAAATTAAAAAAGCGTCAAAAATCAAATAAATTAATTTGACATTACATGGAATTAAAAGAAGCGTCAAATTAATTTGACATTATATCGGTAAATAATGACAGCTCTCCCTAATGAACCTACCTGGTACATATTATACTATGGTACTCATTATACTATGAGGTTTACAAAATAAATTTTCAAGGTATATTTACACAAGGTAAACTCGTTGCCCCATATGTTTGTCAGCTGTTTACCCCTAGTTGGAACCACAACGTCAAATTGCGTGTATATGAGCCAAAATTTGTACATGTGTGCGTTAAATTGTTTTTGTTTTATATGAAGACAATTTTGACAAAATGGTTCCTTTTATAGAGCAGCATATCTACACTCCCAAATGAGTCTACCTTGTGTAAATATACCTTGATAAATTTTCTATTAAAATTTTTATTAAGAAACGTTTGTAAAAGTTTATAATCATTTATGAAAAATTTTTAAATATTGAAAACAACAATAAAATACAAAAATTTGTTTTGATTTTCAATGCAAATTCTCACACGAAATTTTATTTTCCAAAAATATGAAGTTAGTCTTTTTAACAGAGAACTTTTTTATAAAATTTTTCTCTAAATCAGGGAAATCTCTACAAAATTTGTCACTAAAAAGGAATATTCTCTAGAAAATTTTTTTATAAAAAAACCAAGATGCTTGTACCTATTTTGGAGGCTTTGGTTCTTGCCGTTCTCCAGATATACAAAAATATTTAATGACTTTGTAAGAGAAGTACCACACCTACTTCTCCAATCCCACAATAGTTTTTTTTTGCTGATATCTAAGTGATTTAGGGACCGATCTGGCTAAATTTCTATAGCAAACTTTAAATTAGCATATCTGACATAAATATATACCAACCAAGTCACCATTATCTGGGGGTCTTCGGAAAAAACATTTCAACGCACGGACAGACGGTCAACCGGGTTTGAACTTCTCTTCTCATAAGGATCCAGAATATATCGTCAGCTAAAATACAAAACAACGTATCATCAAAAAATTCAAAATTGACTTTTTGATTGATTTTTCTTTGTTTTATTAAGCTACATGATCATAAAAAAATGTTGATCCCTGCGATCAAAAATTGTGACTTTATTAAAGAAATTCCAACGCCAAGTGCACCTTTTCGTTATTGATATTTTTTGCTTCTCCTGCAAACTTATAAAAAGTGTTGTTACGTCATTTTGTATTTTAGGTGACGATATATACTTTATAGCGTCTAGGATCATTTAGTGGAAGTTACAAACAAAATTAAAATTTTTTATATACATTTTTACCTTCGTTAAGGGTATAAAAATAGAGAGCTTTTAAAAAATTAAGGCTATTCATTATAAAACTAATCTCCTTAGCAGACAAATTCACTATTGGGCTATTCACAGGGTAGTCATAAAGTTGTAAAGTCATATGTCTTAAAATAGTTAGAAGAAATATATATGACTGATGTGGGCAAGCGCTTATAATTTAGATTTCTAATGTACAGTTACGACGAAATAATGAACACAGCATTAAAATTTTTATTTTGCTTCAAACACAACAATGTTTTTTTTTAAACAATTGTAAAATATTATTTAGGACATTATGACGATATGACTTGATAGCACACCTTGTGAATAGCCCATATGTATATAATTTATTAAGATTAATATTTAAAAATTAAATAAAAATGTTTGTTATTTACCATGACTATTTTCACTGCCCTCTGGACTGGAATGACCTTTTTGTTTACTATCAATTGATTCACATGGTAAGTCCAAAGTCTTTAAATAGAAATCATTTAAAAAAATTAGGTTATAAAACGAGCACATACATACATAAATAAATATTAATATAATAAGGAAAAACAAGCAAAATCTTACCATAAAAACATCATCTTCACCAACAGAATCATATTTGGTCAATGGTGGACATATAATGGAAGGATTTGCTTTGGCCATACCATCAATTAACTCATTGTATGCTCGTACAATGCCTTTATCAAAGGCACGAGCATCAGCAGCAGTTTGAAAGGTGAGGCCATTTCTTTGTTTACCAGCACGCCAATGATGAAATGTGGGCATTACTTTATAATATTTTAGATCACGGTTTATGACACAGCTTAAAATAACCTACATATATAAATAATTTATTGGAAAAGTTTATAAATTTTGTTGTCTTTGTACATAGTTTTAAAAAAAGACTTACACTTTGATCAGATATTCTTTGACCATATATAATGTATTCATGTCCGGTAGCGCCAGGGGATAGTCTAGCACGTTTGCGTATGGAAACATTTGCTAGACCACCCCCTGCCAGTGGTAACCAACCTTCAGTGCTTTCGTCTCTGGTCATAACCTGTGCTCTTACTGTTACTAGAAAATCGCTGAAAGTGGAAAAATGTTTTTTTAAATTTTAATAAAATACAACAACCGTATTTATGTAATTTTTTTAAATTTGTTTTAATAATTCTATATCTGTTCACAAATGTAATTTTTTAAGTATCATTAAGTATCATTCACTTGAATATATTTATAGCCTGATTACGGTTGGCGTTACGTATACGTCTGAGTTGTTTTTTGTAGTAGATTAAAGAACAAGGGTTGTGTGTTACTTTAATCTATTACAAATAACGACTCAGGCGTATACGCCACTGCCAACCGTAATCAGGCTGATAATCTTTATTCCTCGTATTCATAAACAATTATTAAATTTAACAAACGTTAAGTAAGTAAAATTTTCATAGCAAAACTTGTTTTGTAAACCTTTATTAAATTTAAAATATTTTTATGAATACGGAAGAATATGTTTAGAAGGAGTATAAAAAATATTAATACATTTTCCTTTAAATATTAGAATTCTTTACAGAAAACTTTTGTCGGACAAATTTTATTCTTGAACACTTTTAGGGTATATTTTTATCAATTATTAGTATTGTGGTTATTTTGTTGAACTGTTTATGGGTTTTAATACAAATTTTGATATTTTAATAAGGCTAAAGTTTATCAAGAAAGGAATTTTCCTTTCTTCATAAAAATAATTTAATGAAAATTAAATTTGATGAACTTTAGCCTAATTAAAATATCAAAATTGGGACTAAAATCCATAAACAGTTCAACAAAATAACCACAATATTAATTATTGTTAAAAGCTAAGGTACGAGCTCCTTGTTTACATTTGTCCTTCAAGTTGTGCTGAAAAAGATCAACAAGAAAAAGACAAAAAAAATTTAAAAAAAACAAAAAAAAACAAAAATGTACTTTGAACTTCAAGAAGAATTCTATGAAAAAACAGAAGTAAGGAAGAACATGTAAATCAATTAAAATAGGTAATCATTCAGTAGTGGTCGATGGCTGTGAGTGTTCAACGGCAAAACCCTCTGAAGAGATTTAGTAGTTACAATCGAAACATGTAAGGGTAACCTGTCCGTAAAAGCCTGGGTTCGAGCCCAGCGGCAGTCAAGAATGAAAAATTATCAATAAAATTTAATTAATTTCATGTTGTAAAATTCCATTCTTCATAAAAATAATTTAATGAACATTAAATTTGATGAACTTTAGCCTAATTATATTGTGGTTAAAATATCAAAAAAAAAAGTCTAATTTTATCGTTAAAGAACTTCAAGGATACATGCTTTCTCCATAGAAAGTTTTATGCACATGTTATCTCAGATACCGTTAAAATTCAAGTTTTCTCTAAATAAAACCAATTTTTTTTTGTTTTCCCTTTAAAATTTTTAGGACACAAATTTGTCTTATAAAATAAAAATTGAGTTTCTAATGGTGTTTTCTTTTCTACAAAAAAATGTGACATTTTATTTAAAAAAAAAATGCAATTTGGTGTCTGTTTCTAAAGAATTTTGCTCTTGAAAAGGATGAGTTTTTTTAGAATAAAACAAGACACTCTTTTTGGGAGCAAAATTTTTAAGAAACAGACACCAAATTGCATTTATTTTAAATAAAATGTCACATTTTTTTTTGAAAAGAAAACACCATAAGTCTGGGTACAGTGTGAAGCTTTCTTTTAGGTGTGAGTTTATTGCTGAGAAGGTATATAATTTTAGCATGTTCTCTTCCCCTCTCACCAATAAACTCCGAGTTTCTAAAAAAGAAAACTTTCAAAGTGTGAGCCCAGACTTAATAGAAAACTATTGGGAAATAAGTTTTTTCTATACATATAACACTTTTGGAGCAGAAGTTTTCTCTATCCAGTGTTTGAAAATGGACCTTTTGCTTATCATTAGGCTATTTTAATTGAAAAATGAAAAAAATTGTTACCAATATTGCCTATATTTGAAAAAAGATAAATATATCGCGATTTTCTCGTTTTATGTTAAAAAAAAAAATAAACATTGTTTTAAATGTTATTTTCTATGCGAACGTTAACGTGTGCCATCGTGGGATTGGCCGATTATCTTAAAACAGATTCAATTTGAAAAGCAGAACATTATTTCCACAAACGTAGAATTTGTATGAAAACCCGAAACGAAAATATGTATTTAGGTAAATGTCTCAATTAGTAGGACGCAAGTGGTCAAGTTTTATATACAATTAGATGTTGCTTCAAAAACTCTTTTCGACGATACCAAATTTTAGTTATGTCGTCTTTGATCAAAGTATAAAAAAATTCGAAAAACTGAAAAAAGGCCTTTTTAAAAATGGTCCAGCTCACGGATGGTCAACGCTAGAACCAAAATATTTTGGGAATCATCATAAAACATATCAAGCTTTATTTTCAGAGGGTTAACAAAAACTCTTTTTTCAGCTCCATACAAGGTGAGTCGGTCTAATGTACACATGTCATAATAAACGTTTATTAATGTACCGATGTAATTGTTGGCGTTGCGTTTTACACAATAAATATTTTTTTATAAAAAGAGACCTGAAGCTTAATTAAATAATAATACTAATCAAATTTTGTAAAGGTCGAATAAGAATCAATTTATTGAATAGAATAAACAATTAATTTTTTTAATTCTTTAGCTGAAGGTCCACACAACGCGTTTTATGCGTTTGATACTTTCTTGACCTTTTTTTCAAGACACATGCAAATATGGATTTAAACCTCTAAGTGCATTCTATACGTTATACATTATATGCGTTTGCTGTGTAACTTGTCAATAAAATTTTGCACTGATTTCACTGTTTTGATGCTTAAACGCATTAACGAGTTAAACGCGTAGTGTGGAGTAGCGAAACGTTCTCTCACTGCTAAATCTTTTATTTTATTTTGTAGGTTTTTAGATTTTTATGCTTACTTTTAATGATGTATGTGAGAACAAAATCAATTTTACTGAAAATTTTCAAAGGCTACAAAATCGATAACCAAGGCCAATGCTACAATGTCTGACGTTTTTCCGCTAGTTACCATTATTAGAAAATATAATTAATGAACCAACTGAGATAAACAATAGTTAAGATGCCCAAAAATTGGCGACTTACTTAGTATTAGTTTTGAATGAAAGGTTTAAGGGTTTAGAGAATAACTAATGGCTATGCAATATGAAATTTTTGAATATCTTTACCCTTTGGAGCATTTGTGAACGAAGTATAAGAAAATTCAAGGAGGCAAGGAGGGTGAGCCTCTGCCTATCCTAAGCTGTGGTTCTGCTAAAGAAGAAGTCGGGATATACCTACGATATCCTAATATTTCTGGAGATGCAGATACGCTTGGTGCAGAAATGCTTAAGTTTGCAAATGAGTTCTGTCGCTTCTGTGACTTTTTTCAACTGCAGGTCTAGTTCGAACGGAATTGCGATCTTCGCAAAAGTTGAGAATAACTTGTACAAATCTCTAAATTAGCGGAAATTCGCAAAAAATTGATAACAGCGGCATGATAGTAAAGTCTACTATTTATTATAAATCGTTAAAGCTGTAAAGAATCGCAATCCTTACAGAAAAAATCGCTTATATTGCGAACATGGCTAAAATTCGTAAAAATTGCAAAATTGAAACAAACGCAAAAATTTATTTGAAATCGCTAAATCATTTAAAAAAATCAAAATATCCGATAATAACATAAAAAAATTTTGCAAAATAGCGAAAACCCAAAAACTAATTTGAGTTTGCTAAATCGAAATGCAGAACACCAAAATTGCTTAAGTAAATCCACTGGATTCGAATTCTTGAAATATGGTCAACCTTTGATTTGATAAATGTTAACAAACAAATAAATTATGTATGTACAAAGAAATTTTAATAAAATTTATTGCTATTTAAAAAAATATCAAAAATTTTAATAAAATTTATTGCTATTTAAAAAAAATATGAAAATGGATGAACATTTTTATATAATCTAGCGTCCAAGGTATTTATTTTTATAAATTAAAAAAAAAATCGAGTCATATTAATACCTTGAATTCACGCACTTATTTTGTCCCAACGAATTCTTACCGATGAATTCGTCGTACTATGTGAAGTTCGTCGTTCGTCCCAGTTGTATTTATACCATTATTCTACTTGAGTTTTTTCAATTTTCCTTGAATTTAAATTTTATATTCGGATTGGTAAAGGTGTCGGTATCGCCGATAATTCTTTTTGAGTATCGGTATCGTATCGGCAAAACAGCATATCGTTACTTCTCTAATTTTAAATATGTACATATGCATTTAGAAAGCGATAAATGCACAAGCTTAGATGCATACAAATCAAATTTTAATCTATTATTTATTTACATACTTTTATTAAAATATAAAATTTTGTTTTTATTTCAATTATTGGTGCAAATCTATTCTTTATTTAAAAAAAAATTGTATGACACACACACAATTATGTGGTTCATTCATACCAAAATGCTCGAAAAAGACGAAAACATCGCGAAGGATTCTTCTTTAAAATCGTATATTTGAAAACTACCTAGGCATTCGACATTTTTTTCATTCATTCAAATTTATTTGTTGGATATCCGATGTAAAGTTCTTTTTATTTTCCTTTTGTATAAAGAAGAGCAAAAACAAGAGAATTTGCAAAGGGTTGCCAACAGTGTTGCCACTTTGTGGGTAATTACCTGAATTTGGTATAACTTTTACTGTCGTGGGTAGAGCGTGGGTAATTTCTCTTACCCTGCGGCCACACGATCAAGTTGTTCTTGATAGTCTTTTACATATACTGCTTGTCAAAACTTACAAAAATTGAGAGGTGTGACGTAGGTGGAACTCAATTTACTTTCAAGATGCCATAAAAAAAAAACAATTTATAAAGACAAACATGTACTCAGCTGTTAAATTGAAAGTAAATTGTCAAACAAATGGAAAGGTGAAATTGCAAGATCTATTCAATTGGATAGGCCTTGGTGAAATTGAAAGCCATCTCGTGGTCAAATTAAAAAGTGTGAGTGTGTTAGTAAAAAAATGAGAGAGTTGAGTAAATTGAATGGAATTGAAAGGCAAAACTTGATCGTGTGGCCACCAAGTTAGGTATAATTCAGGTGTATTTTGAAATTCTTACTTCAGATACCCAATTACAATCAAGATTCGATTTCAGTGATGACATTTATTTCTTTTTAAATATTGTTGATAAAAAATGCTGAACCGAAGTCTCGGTTTCTTTTTAAGAAAGTCTTCAAACATTTAATATATATTTTCAAAAGTTGGGTAGTGAATGCCGCAAGATGGACTCTTAGATTTGGATAAAGATGACTATAATAATGATTTAGAATCTGAAGTCTATATAAAAAGTTATTGAAACTTAAAACTAGCTCGGGGGAAGATATGTTTTCAATATTCCAACATATAATTAATTTTATTTTTATCTGGCAACTAACAAATACTTTAGTTTGAAGAATATTTAACTTCCTTAACAGTTGTTAAACTGAATTACGAAAGGGGAAGTTGTATAAAATCCTGCAGGCATTTCGATTACTACATAAGGTATAAAGGGTATTTTTTAAAACCATGAAACTTAAAACGTTAAACTACACAAAAATATTAATTTTAACCGCAGATTAATACACGGCATTACCATTTGAAAATTTCAAACAAATAGGCACCGAGGCCTGTCCTTGACGAAACGCATTGTAGACGTCCAATTTTGTTTCACTTTTTCGAGCATTGCTGGCTGCATTTCACGAATAAAATGAACAATGTTGACCTCCAAGCCGTCAATTGTTGCTGGCTTATCAGCATAAACCAGTGACTTCACAGGCCTACGAAAAACAATCGAGAGGTGTCTTATCGCACGGCCTTGAAGCCTAATTTACAGTTATTTTCTCTTAATCAATACATCGCCTTTATTTGTGAAAAAATAAGTTGCGTCATTTTAATCATGAAGTCGCCTTTAATGGCTGATTTTCAAAGTAAATTTGGATAATTCAAGGATGAATCTATTCATGATGATGTGCCTGAGCAAAATCACATCGGGCTTAAAAATACCCATTATAAAGGAATAGCAACGAGCATTTTGAACCTTCTCTAGATATATGCAACCAAATGGGGAAGTTAAACTCATTAGTCTAGTAGTTTTATTTTAAGTTCTATTAATTGTTTTAAAGTCTTTAATGTTATTTTTGTTAATTTATTTTAAATTACAATAAGAATCTTAACAGTTTGACTTTTATTGATCTTCTTTCAAGGAGTTTATTGTGTTTTTGCTTCTTTGAAAATATCTTTTTATTTAATAAAACTTCAATTTTATATCAGGTTTAATTTTATTTAAATCGGGTAATTTGGCTTCATCTCAAGTAACACTGGTTGCCAATCTGATTGTTTTATAATAATCCAGTAAATTAAGACATTTATTTTAATATATAATAAATATAGTAGGTAAGTACCTATCATAAATATTAACATAAATATTAATTTTTAATTAAAATTACTTTACAGACCTGGTAATTTAGTCCATTTCTAGGTATAAAACTTACAACATAATTTCTATTCAATTTTAAAACACAGCTTAATTTAGAAATAACCCACAAAAATATAAGCATACCAATTAATAATATTTAATAAATCATTTTAAAAGCTGTATCATTTGAAATAAAAGAACATGTCCTTAGACAACTGAAATTTACTATAGTAGGTACATACCTACCTACAAATTGTTTAATTAAAATGAAAATGGGAATAAAATAGAATTACAAAAGAGAGCATCAATATACCTACAACAAATAATTTATTTTACTAAATCAGACGAAAAGAATTTTTTATATTAACACATATTTCAACAAAAGTCTCTGCATACCCCCCAAAAAAATGTTTAATTAAAATTTCTTTTATTAATTAAAAAATAATTTAAAAAAACGCAATAAAAGATCATTAAATTAAACATAAAGATAAAATTCATTCAACTTCTTTGGTAGTCAACAATTTTTTCTTTATACATAATTCAGACATTCAAAAAGTGTATAGTAATTTCTCGTTATGAATGAACACACACTTTTGGCAAGTACAAAACTCTCTCTTCACTTTTCTCTCTTTCTTTCACAATTTCTTGTTAATATTTTTGTTTTTCTTTAAATTCTAGCTCTCTCTCTCTCTCTACCAAGGCAAAACAACGACAATTATATTTCGAGTTACCAGATGGAAAACTTATTTAATAAAAAGGATATATGTGCATATTTAGGGGAACGTATTTAAAATTCTTTTTATACCCTGCACTACAACAAAGGGTTAAATAAACTTCACAAAATTTAAGTGTATACACACATATTGCGTTTGGAGTCGGTTCTTTGTTTTTTTACGGCCTAATTTATAAAAAATAAAACCGGTTAATAAAGGGTTAATAAAATGGATTTTCATACAAAATCCGTTTAATAAACCCTTTATTAACATGTTTTATTTTTTATAAATAAGGCTGTTAAAGTTTAAGGTATGTTTGCTCAAATAATAAACAATTTTTGATTTTATACAAATTTGTTGAATATTTGTCAAACTGCTGGTGCTGTCTAAATTTAATCATTTTAGTGAACAATTTGCCGAAAAAAAGAACAAGAATCATAATTAAATTTTACAAAAAAAATGTTTTTAATATAATATATTGAAAAGTGAATGTTTGAACGAATTATGTTTGTGTCGTTTATTTGCAAATGAAAACATGTGTGTGTCAAGGGTTTGTGTAGTTTATTTTGTTCTTAAGTGTTATTCGTTGAAATATTAAAAAAGTTTTGTATATGCCGATAATAAAGAAATTATAAAAATTGAAATGTATAACTTAAAAAGTTAAACGAAACGTTTTCTTTTTTAAATAACAGAATTTATGTGCTGTTTGCATAACACAAGTGATTGAACGTGTAGGAAAACTTATATGAAAAACACTCAAATATAAATTTTACTACACGTGAATAACTTGTATTATGAAAACAGAATACATATTTAAATTAAATTAATTAAATTAATTAAATTATGCCATTTAATTTCTCTCAAATGCTTTTTGTTTTGTTCAGAAGAAAAAAATATTCTCCCTTGTATAAAACTTAGACTTTAACAAAATATTTTTTGTATTATCCAACTGATGAATAAATTAATAAATAATTTCCAAAAACTTAATATGTATATCGAAAATTAAATTTATCATTGTTATAAATTAATGAAAAAAAAAAAAACAATGACGGCATTTTTATATTAAATTTAAATTTAAATTTTTTCACAATTTCAATTATGATATTGCGCATATTTCTGTTATGTTAGGCCACTATTAAAGTAATTGAGCGTTATGTTGGTATAGCGAATAATATTTATTCTGATATAAAATAAGGAACAAATCTAGTTTACCAACGCAGCTCCAAACAGAAAATGTTACACAGGGTGATAGAAAATTGGAAAATAAGAAAAAAAAATAATATGGAAAAGTCTCGGAAAGGCAAAGTTTTCGAGTTAAGGACCTCTGAAATTTTCATATGTATGTATATGCGATTTTCCACTACATTTCTGAGCCGATGTGCTCAATATTGGAATCATTTGAAAGTTTTTAAATAGATCTTTCATAAGGTATGTTATACATTTTTATTGGCGATGGAAGCTTTATATTATATGTTATCATAATAATCAAATAAAATAAAAAAAAATGTATGGTTCCTGAATAATCCAACATTGGTCTGACCAATGACGTATGTAGAGAATTGGGCTTAAATCTAGTTTAGCGACGCACACCCAAATAAAAAAAAGTACTTATTGTGATAGAAAATTGAAAAATAAGAAGAAAAAATTAAATAAAAAAATTGGCGCAAACGCTTAGTTTTCGAGTTATGGACGTTTTTAGTTTTCATAGAAATATGTGATTTGGCTGAAGTGCAGTTTAAGGGGCTAGGAAAAAATTTAAAAAATATATGCCACCCGGTTCAGAATAAAGAAATAAAAAAACCAAAATTAAAATTTAAGGGGAATGAGGTCCTTGGGGCCCCCTGGAACCAAAAAAACTGCAACGCTCACTTAAGGCCGTTACACACTATCCCACAAAGTCTTTAGTAATTTACGAAAATGCAACTCTGTCATGATAAATTGTTATTGTTTTTTAAAAATGTTTAAAGAATAATTAGATCAGGGAAGCATTTTTGAAAAATACGTAAGACTTTGTGGGATAGTGTGTAACGGCCTTTAGTGATATGTGTGGGTACTCAAATTAAAGGTAATTTGCTCACGATTGCAAATATGGAAAGCATTAGTTAGAAAATCCTTGCGCCTGGCCGAAGGCCGGCTATGCAGAGAAGCTTTAGTTAGCGAAGCCAGTATTTGTAATACCTTAGAGGAGAAAATCCTTGCAACCGGCCAAAGGCCGGCTATAAAAAGAAGCTTTAGTTAGCGAAGCCAGTATTTGTTATACCATAGAGGAGAAAATCCCTGCGCCCTGCCGAAGGCCGGCTACGCAGAAAAGAATTCTTTAGCACATCGGAAATAGGCTATTAGTTACAAAAAAATTAAAAAATTTATTAATTTTTTTTATTAGTTTTGTATATAGTACATAGGTTCTTATTTTTATTTAAATATTTCCATAAAAATTAAACATCTTTTTGAAAAAAAAAATAAATAAAAAATTTATATATATACACTTACGGCCAATTTCACCAAGTTCGGTTATAATTAACTATCAGTTATATCTGTCAAAACATATTGGTAACCGGAACTTTAATTGAAAGTTAGTTTTAACTAAACTTGGTGAAAATGGCCGTTAGTACACAAAAACTGTAATGTGAGCTTAAGAGTTAAAAATTTTTAAATAAATTCTATATATCCAGAAATACCTAGTCAAAACCATCAAAATGATACCAATAATGGCCATATACCTTTAGAAATGAAGTGGAAAAATTACATATTTCTATGAAAACTAAAACCAACCATTATGTGCTTAGGTTGGCTTAAGCAAATGTGCGAATACATGTTAATTATATGAGGCAAACCATATTGAACTTAAGGAAACTTTTTGCTAAGTTTAATGAAACTGTCATTTGCTTAAGCAAGGTGCGAATCTAATCGCACATTCCATACTGAATCAAATGTTTTTTTTATTTTGTTTTTGTTTTTTAAATACATTTTAGAGACTTTTTGTTAATTTTTGACAGTAGGTTAGGCAAGGCTATGCATATTATGGTTAGGCCTTAAGCGTTTTCGCCAATATTTAATTTTAATTTTTCTTCTTATTTTTCAATTTTCTATCATCCTAGGTATTTTTTTTTATTTGGGTGTGCGTCGCTTAACTAGATTTATTCCGAGAATTGTTCTGAAACATATGATTATTTTTTGAACTTTTTAGGCAACATACCTAGTTCTATAGGTTAAGTTTGAACTTGAAATATTTTCCGAAAACTAACCAACTATTCATGATTAAATCTGGCTACTCTGTATCTATGTACATATGTCGATTGCTTGATACTAAAAAAAATATATTTAATATTCGTTTCCTTAAAAAAGTTAATTAAAATTAAAAAAAAAATATGATTTAATTTTCAAATTCGTTAATTTGTTACTTACCTTTCATGTCCTTCTGTCATGATTTGTAATCAGAAAGATTCTAATATAGAAGCGTATGGTGTCGGTGGTCAATTTCACCATGTTTAAAAAATTCAGACATGCAGAATTGCACAAACTCTGGGTTGGACAACACCACTGTTTTTTTAAATGAAGATCCTTCTAAGAAAAAAAGTATCCTGATAGTTTTGCTATTTTGTAATTTTTATTCTTTATTATGTGTTTCTTCTCTTATGTATTCTTTTTTTATTCTTTCTTGGATAGTGATTTTTATGCAACTTTTTTATTTCTTTTTAACTTTAAGCTTGCACTTTAACACTATTTTATAGAAACGAAAATATTAAATACATACATATTTAAATTTGATATACACTGTATTAACTTTTTTTTTATACATTTTTCTCACAAAATCTAGTTTTTGTTTAAATTAAGTTAAGAAAGAAACATAAAAATGATTGGCGAGTTTTAAAGAATTGTAGAAGTAAAAAAAAAATAGTAGAGAAATAAAAAATATTCGTGAAATACAACAAAACAGAGCGAAAGTATATTTTTGGGCGATTTCTGCTTTTTTGTTAGCAGTTGTTGTTTTATTAAAACAGTTGCCATATTAAACGATTTAATATGAATTCCCAAAGTTCTAAATTGTAACTTTTAATGCGTTAAGTTAAAAAAAAATGTTTTATTTTTATAATTATTTGCATACTAGAGAGATAAACTTCTTTAACGGTTATTATTTGTGCGGAAATTTTATAACAAAAACTAGGGTCTATGAGAAAAAGTGGTAACATGAAATTGCACACCCCTTGTGGTACCAATACTATCTCAATTTCATTAAGAGCATTTCTAAATAAGATTTGTTGCTCAGTGTCCAATAAATTGTATAAGGGTAAATTAAAACCTATTAGCGGCAGCTCGTGACAATTAATTATAAATCAATTTCGAAGATCATACAGATTTGCCAGACCAGTGCAGCGTCTTAAGAAATATTTTAAAATCTTAAAAAACTTTAAAAACGAATATTGTAGTTTTTTTGATGCAATTTTTTTCATATACCTATAGACTTTTGTTTTTATTCACCCCTATATCTGATGTATATAAGAATATTTTGATTTCTATGGTTCCAGGATAAAACAAAGGGCCATAATATAGATGATAAATTGCTTTACCTCTAACTGACTTGAAAAAAACAAAAAGTTTATTTCCTCAAATTTTGTCAAGATGCGTTATCATTTGTTCGGGTTAAAAAATGTTTTTCTCTAACATCGACATTAAATACTATTTGTTGCCACAAACAAATTAATATGTATATGTATGTAGATATACGCAGTTTCCAACTATTTTTAAATTATTTTGAAAATAGTTTTATCAGTTTCAAAATAATGTTTAATATTTTGAAGTTATCAAACCTGTTCTGAAAATCAAATTTTATCAAAGTGATTTAAAATCACAAGAAAGGTGCTCTGCTCTGGGCATATAATTTAGTAATTTCAAAACGTTGAGCTACGTGCACAACTTTTTGAAATCACTTTGTTATTTTTCCGACTATTGTAAAATGACCGTCATAATAAATTACTTAAACAAAATATTCAATGTGTTGTTTATTAATTTTTTATGCAATAAGCATTTTTAATTTCAACAAATCATTAAAAATTAGGTAAATTCGACGTAATTTCAGGCTTGTTTTTAATTGAATTAGAGATCGCTAACCTGCTATTATCATGAAAGCGAAAATATTTCAAAGAAACCATAAAATTGATTTAAGAGTCCTTTAAACTATAAGGAATACCAAAAATTCGGGGAACATTGCTAACTTAGCGGATAATCGCAAAAATTTGCTAACAGTGGCTTGATAGCAAAATCACCTTAAATCTTGTTTAAGAACGCAGCTCCAAACAAAAAAAATTTACAAAACCTTAACAAAATTTGAGATCGCTGAATCGGCTAAAAATAATAATTTGTCGGAAAATAACATAAAAAGCGTAAAAAAATAAGTTTTAATTTTGTTGAACAGACTTTTTGTGTTTGCTTGTGCTTTCGACAATTGAAATTCACACCGAAAAACGACAAATCGATGCGCTTTACAGAACACCACAAAATCACTTATGCTTTCTAATCACGTGATTTTCATAACACTATCGGGTTTTTAATAAAAAAAAAACGACAAAATAAATTGATATAGAAAAATTATAAGTATTTTCCAAAGCTATGGAAAACGAAACGAAACAAGGAGAATGGCAATACTAGTGTCCCTTCGCAAAATGTGATTTCGTTTTGGACATTTTTGCTATTTTCATTTTTACAAGCGTATGGCAGCTCTGTTATTTCTCTCAATTCACTTTTTCCTTTCGCTCGAAATATGTACATAAGAAATTCCGAAACCGATGTTTTTTTTCTACATATAAACCAACTCCCTATGCATATATCTGTTTTATATTAAATAAATTAAATTTGTCTAATATTTATTTAATAATAAACAAATTAGAATATATTGTTAATTTTCCGCTGAATTTAGAAATTATTTGTAATGTTTTTATTTGATTTTTGCAATATGAAACCACGGCTAGACGGTAAAGATTTTTTCAATTCACTTTTTTCCTTGTTGGCTTTTGTGTATAAGAATTTTTTTCTTATAAGATTTTTGCAAGTTTTAACGTTTCCAATAAGATTTCTTTTATGGTGTATATACTTTTTTCATTTATTTGTTTTAGCACTTTTAGCGAATTTTCATGCAGTAAGAGATTAATTTAAAAATTAAAAAAGGAAAATTTTTATTATATATATACGATAATATATTTTTGCATAATTTTTTACTTTCACTACACGGACTTTTTTACAGAAGGACGACAAAATTACATTTGTTTCTTGGTAAAATTTTTGGTAATTTTCTGCAATACACCACCAAACATAAAGTCATGCAGTGATGCCAATCTTTTTTGGAAAATAAGTCTTGTTTAGTTTACAATAATAAAATTGATATTTAATTAATTTACAAATTCACTCGGACTTAGTAAATTGTTAAAAATATTATAATTTTATGCTAAAAAACATTTTTATTTAACAAAACGCCCACAAATCTCAATTTGAACAAACCAAGTGGTATTCCCACCATGGTGAACTAAGCACAGTTGTTTTTATATGTAGTTGAATAGACAATGTGACAAGTGTTGACCTTTTTATATTGTTATAAATACTCTATAAAGCCCCAATCTCTTAAAAAATAAATAAAAAACAAAGTATTTAAAATTTTATAAATTTTCATATTATTCGAATGTGTATTCTAAGTCAAATTACAATCCTCAAAAGCTTTTATACCTTAATAGTCTTATTCCTTCAATATTTTTCTGGAATATTTTCTATGCACTATCACAATTTTCGTTAAAAATCTATTTTAAAAATAATAATTACATTTCTTTTCAGTTTATATTTTGCATTTGCTCTATTATTTTGTATTTAAAGCGCAGATTTCTGACACTACTAAATTGTATTTTCAAATACAAATGGGCTGAAGCACCGATTGATATTGATTTTGAATTTCCATTTCTGGTTGAATGGGTACGTAAATAAGCAGAATTGTCGCATTTGGAGAGAGGAGAATCCACAAGCTTTTGTCGAAACACCATTACATCCACAAAAAATTACGATGATGGTCAGAATGCCAAAAAAAAAAAAAAAAAAAAATTACTAATGTCTAATGTCTAATTGGACTCTTAATATTAATGCACTATTTTGATAAGAAAATAATGTAGCGCAAAAAATAGAGGATAAGTGTTAAGGTTATTGGAAATGCAATATACTTGTATACTCACTGATTTGGTATAATATAAAAAAAATTGTAAATGCATTAGCATAATTAATGCAATTGATGTCATAATTTAATGAATATAATTTTCTAATCCGATCAAATGATGTGTATTCATCATTGGCCAATTATTAGGTACATATATGCAGAACTAGAACAATGCAGCAATAGAAAAAATAAAACGCATTTTGTTTGTGAATAACATGATTAAGACGTTAAATGCAACAGCAATTGTTTGTGTATATCAATATAAATATTAAAAACAATTGCTCCAAAAACAATTGCACAAAAAAACAAGTAAGAGTGCTATATTCGGCTATGCCGAATCTTATATACCCTTCACCATGATGAGATAAGAACAAAAAGTTATATACATAAATAACGTTCTTTAGATAGGTATAAATAAATAAATATTAATTGAGCCACGCCAACTTTTCATTTCGCCACGCCGAAGAATATAAAAAAACAAAAAATTTCTATATGTACTTAAGCCCGTTTCCTCTTTTGCCAAAGTTGATGTTTGAAATTAGTTTTATAATCTTAAAATCGTTTTTTAGAATATAAAAAATTAAATAAAAACAAGTTAGAGTGCTATATTCGGCTGTGCCGAATCTTTGATACCCTCCACCGAGTTCGAATGTTTAAGGAGTAATATCTGTCTTTTATTTGTCTTTTTATTATTATTATCTTAAACTGTGACGATTTGTTATTAATTATGGTTTTAGGAGACTAAACTGTTTTCCGGGAGTAGGGCATATATGGGGCCTAGGGTAAATTATGTACCGATCTTCACGAAATTTCACAGTATCATTTATAGTCCTATAAAATTGTAACGATTGCATTATTTTTTACGGTTTTAGGCGTACTAAACTGTTTTCCTGGAGTAGTGTTTATATGGGGCCTAGGTAAATTATGGACCGACCTTCGCGAAATTTTACAGTGTAATTTCTAGTGCAAAATCTTATATCATTCCGTGCATTTTTGCATCATTTATGTTAGTTTTTGTAACAAAATTATCAAATTTTTGAAGGTGGTGGTTCCACATTTTGATTCATAGCTCTGGTCCTACTGAACCGATTTTGCTGAAATTCAATCCCAAACTGCTTAGGATAACTACAAGCAATTTGACACCTAGCTTGTTTATTTCTTTTGAGTTTTTCGAAAGTGAGCGTGTTTTCAACAGATGGACAGACGGACATGGCTAAATCGACTTAGAATTACTCAAGCAGCCAGAATATATATACTTTATGGGGTCTGAGATGAATAATAAAAAAGTTTCACACGGAATGACAAACTTAGTATACCCTCTTCACAACTAATTGTGGTGGAGGGTATAAAAATGAAAAAAAAAATATTTTTGGGATTCGAACTGGTAATATCATCAGTCTCAGGAGAGAACTTAACAACTCGGCTACGAATGCTTTTACTCAAGGCGAATTGACTAGAAGGTGAGGTCAACTCTACAACTACAATGCTTCTGTTGTCGGTTTGTCAAAAAAATTGCGAGTAAAAAAAATAGTTTTGTTTACATAAAAAACTAGTTTGTATACAAACTTGGACAAGTCGACCACCGAAAAAAAAACACCATATGTTGACTTGACTCCACCTTCTAGTTAATTCGCCTTGCTTTTACTGAAGAAGCGTTAAATTAAAATATATTGAGTCCATGAGTTTGTTTCTCTATTTGAGCGGGATATCATATACATGCATTAATGTGTATGTGTATGCGTAAAATTAAACACATTACAAATAAAATCCACCACTTGTAGTGAAGGGTATAACAAAAACCACATTACCAACACTGTATTACCATATCCACTGTATGACCGTCAAAACCAAAATTGAATTGGTATGGTATATTTATGTCGTTTTGGTAATACAGTGTTGGTATGGTAATGTCACATCTAATTGGACCTTTAAGGGAAAAAATTTGAGGCAGTCGTGGTTTTTTACTCATTTGTGGACCGATCTTGCTGAATTTCAATAGCAAACAATTCCGGACCATATGTGACATAAATGTATAATAATTTTCAAGTTCACTTAATGAAATATATATTTTTTTGACCAATACACATAAAGCCCACTATTCTGCAAAATTACTACAACAGTGGCAAAACTCGAATTCATTCCTAATACCCCGGATAGACATAGGATTTGTATACTATACTAGCGCAGTATACTACATGTGTGTCAACCTAAACTACAATTAAATCACGAAAAAAGAGGTACATATATTGCTGGTTTTTGTACTACCAAAATGTACGTAGTATAAATGCGGTATCTTATTTAACACAGCTAAAAAGCTGTGTTCAGTAAGAATTGTAGTATGCATACCATGGTATGTAAACTATATGTCTATCAGGGGTATAAGTCGTATCAACAGTCCTAAATATCAATTCAACCTTTGTAGAGAAAACTACATTAAAATAGCACGAATAAGAGTTGGAAGGACTTCATTCAACGAGAAACATTATGAAAACGAAGAACCTGCTATGCTTAGAATTGGTAACAACGTATTGAGTATAACAGACATATTATTAGAGTGTCCTATATCCAAAGTCATGAATACAATAAAAGATATATTAGATTGTAAAAATAACAACAATATTAAAATTTTGAAACATTGTTTATATAAACACAAAATTAAAGAAATTTAAGCCATTATCCGCGCATTATGGTCAGCGACACCTTGCGTTGTAATTTGTATATTTTATAAAAAACTTTGTAAATAAATGAATAAATAAAATTTTGATTCAAAGATGAAGGTTATTTTTATTCGAAGACCGTCTGTGCAGAATTTAATGCAGTTTTCCTTAACTCAATTGAATTTTTTTTAATACATGTACTCATCGTAAACGTTAAATAACTAACAAAATTCTGTTTGATTTAAAAAAAAAAATCTAAAATTTTAGGGTTTAAAATAAACCAAGAATTTTTTTGGATAATTATACAGAAATTGGCAACGCTGGTCTTGTATAAAGGCAAAAAAAAAACTTGGGAATACAGATGCCAGTGTGGTGAGTACGTGTCATAAATAAAAGCAGAGTTGCATGTTAAAGAAATAAATGATAGAAGAAATGCAAGAAAAACAACAATATTAATCCCTTATTCTCCAAATATATGAATAAAAAGTTTTACATTTTAAATTTTATAAAAAAGGGAATATTTAATTTTTTAAAAATTGTGGAATGATTTTTTTAACATGTAAAACAACCGCTTCTTTTACAAGCAGTGTTATTTTTCTTTTACATATCAATGATTTTAATTTAAATATGTATATAAAAATTTGTTTACTTAATATATTAACGTAAAGATAAACTAAAATTATTAAAAGTCCAACACTAACAGCTTAGATATTCATTATTTTGGGCATCAATGAAAACCAATTTAGCGGTAACGCACGACAGTTGATGATGACGTCGGCAAAGTTTATGAATGAAAAATTGGGTTACGTTCAAAAGGCAACAAAATCAACCTTACTAGTTGAAGGTAACAATTTCATTGCATTTACAAGTACCGTAGTGTACGTCATTTAAGAGCGGTTATATTTGCCCCAGATGTGCAACATAAAGACGGAAGCAATAAACAATAGAGACATAACCAAAACTGGGACAGGACCTCTATAAAAGAGAAACGAAACCAAATAACACAAAATAAATTGCTTGTTCTGCCCAAGCTTTATATTTGTAAACAAAAACTCACACTTTGATACCGGGAGAATCATCGGTATAGAAACGCCACATACCACCAGTGCCAGCACCGCCGGTCGTGCGGCTACGTGCAGCTGTAGTGCTGCTAGTAGTTTTACGTTGCTTCAAATTGCTGCCACCAGCACCAGAGCTTCGTGGTGCTGAAAGTTTGCTGGGCGAACGTGTGCCACTACCCACTGAGGTTGAACTAGCTGGTGCAGGCTAAAAATATTCACATTTTTTTTAATATTGTTTGTCTTTAATGTTTATTTCCAACAGTTTCACTTTTTTATTTACCATTGTACTTTTACTGTGATTTCAATTATGCTACGTATAAATCACAAATGAATTTAAATGAAAGTTGTAAATGCAAGAAAATGTCAGTTTTCGTTTCTTTTCGCAATTTATTTTTATTCGTTCATTCCACGTATGACAGTGAAGTTGGCTGCAGTTGTTTTTAGTGTTGCTTAATTAAAACAGGGCTGTAAATCTTTTTTAAATAAGAAAATTGATGTAAATTGTCGTTATAAAAATTAGAATAGAAAATTTTTTTTAATACTTACAACATTTTTTAATTGCAAATATTGAACAGAAATACAAAAACACCGCTCATATTTAAATTTAATCGTTTGGAACTATTGAATAATATACTATTAATACATATCCTTTCAAGTTAGCGGATGTGTTTTTATTAGAAATAATTTAAATTAATTGTAAAAATTAAGCCGAATTCATGTTAACGGTGGTGTTGGTACAACACCAAAAACACAACATTGTATTTTATTTGTTGCTTTCGTTGGTCGATATGTTTATCTTTACACTGCCTTAACACATGTAAGTAGTTGCATGCCACCAAGGCCCATTGAAAAGGTCTGCGCAAGAAGCCTGATGTTCATTGTTTATGTTCTTTTTAGTTGTCAACATGTGCATGTATACGTTTGTGGTATGCCACACATACACGTTTTTTCCTTTTGCTTTGTATATGTGGTAGTAAATTTTTGACAACTAAAAAGAATCGTTTTTTGTTTTTGTACAAGTAAGCAGACCTAATAGATGGGCCTTGCATGCCACTGTTGTATACATATTATCAAAGAAAAATTGTTCGAAATAGTTGAATCTCATGCCATTGACATTTATGTTTACGCATGCCACTGCGTCAACTTGAGAATATTTATTTACTTCTCAAATGGAAAAAAAAGTTCCAGAAAACAAAATAGTGCTACCGAGTTAACCATATAGACAGATTTTTGGGGAAATGGATTCATTTATTTTTATTAACATTATTTTAACACCTGCTTTTAATAATGCGCGTTTCAAAAAACTAATCAGAATAATACATTTGTCAAGTTAAAAATTTAATTACAATATGACAATTATCCAGTAAATTTGCATTCAATTTTTAACAGGGTAACATTGCTTATTGTTTTGACATTTAATCGGATGCAAGTTCTCGCACAAGGCGAATTAGCTACAGGTGGTGTCGAAAAGGCATCTGATTTTGACAGTTCGAGCTTATTTGTTTTGATTTGTTAAGCTTCGTACAGGCGATGATCAGATCTTACAATATTGTAAGCAGGCGTTGCCAACAGCAATATTTTTCTGACAATGGTGCGATTGTCAGATGCATTAATTTTGCACTTCTGCAAATGCAAATGAGCTTAAATTGTTCACACAGTTGTAAGACATTTTAGTCAATTTTAATGCAGTTTAAGCAACGATGCTTACCAATATTGTAAGATCTGAACATCGTCTGTACCAAGGCGAATTGACTAGAAGGTGAGGTCAACTCTACAACTATAATGCTTCTGTGGTCGGGTTGTCAAAAAAATTGCTAGTAAAAAAAATAGTTTTGTTTACATACAAAACTAGTTTGTATACAAACTTTGACAAGTCGACCACCGAAAAAAACACCATATGTTGACTTGACCCCACCTTCTAGTTAATTCACCATGGTGGAATAAGTAGGTGGCAGCACTACGGCAACAAATACAACATTACAACAAAAAAGGGAAATTTTGTTTGTGTAAGGTCGACGTTTACGTCAAAATTTTTTTTAAACATATATTAAATAAAACAAACATAAATTCATTAACATTGGCATTTACAAATAAATACAAATAATAAATTTTAATTGAACGATATTAGTAACAGTTAAAGGACGCTAAATGTTATTTTTGGTAAAATCAATACCGAAAGGAAATCGACAAATTAACAGCGCATACACCAGAAGCTAAGTGACGTTTTCAACAAATCCTTTTTAATATCAGGGTGTGTGTGAAACGGTAGCAAAGTTCTATGGTGAAATGAAATTTGTTTGTGGTTGAAAATTTTCATATTTGTGCTGTGTGAAATTGTAACATTTTTGACAACGTAAAATGTTGACATAAACAAAAAAACAATTGCTAGTAGTTTTGTGAAAATGAATAAATTAATCAAGTGTTTACCAATAATCATTTCAATTCTGTTGGAAATGTGATCGTCCCAACTATTTGATGAATTCGTTCTGATATATTAACAATTTTTACAAAAAGTGTGGGCAAAAAAGCTTATACATACATATGTATATACTTACATGTTGTATAATTCTTTTTAATTTTTTTGCCGCTGGTCCTGCTTCCATATTATTTTTTATTTTGTTTAAACAAATTTGATGAACAAAAAACAATTTTGTAGTTGTCAAAAATTTCTACACTAATGTCAAAATTTATACTAGCCCCCAGGGCTAGTGAAATTTTATTCACCTCAATAGTGTCAAAATTTTACTTCCATGAGTACTTTCCCTGAAGGAAACCTGGGTGCAAGTGTCTCCAAGTCACCAGTTTTGTCGACTATTTTGGTGACATTGTCAACGAAGTGTCTACACTACACTACATTTGCCACTATATTTGGCTTTAATACGAAAACAATTTTATCAATAACAATTGAGAAGTACAATTCCTATAAAAGTTAAAGAAATAATAAAAAAAAATTGTATTCGTACCAAAAGTGTAGACTACATGTACTAAAATGTACTAGTGATTCTCTGGTTCCAATGTCTACATATGTTCCCAAAGGAACTACCTAGTCAGTACCTAGTCAGTAGTACCAACGTCAGTAGTAGATTTCCAATGACACGCACATGTTAAATGTCTATAATAAATAACATTGTCTGGGGTATAATAAGTCACTAGTACTGGTGACTGTGTCAATAGTGAATCAGTACAGATTCACTAGTGACATTTCCTGCAGGGTTGCTACCGTTTCACACACACCCTCAGTATCAAAATTTTAACTCATCTTTAAAAAAGAATTATATACATATGTACTTTCCAACTAACTCCCTTTTCGTAAATTTTACTGGGGAGCACTGTTGCCAACTTTTTTTGAACATTTCCCGCCAAATCGGAGTTCAAAACCGCTAGAAACCGCTAAATATTTAATTTAGCGGAAATTTTTTTAAAAATACCTCTAAAACCTAAACATTTTTATAAGTTTTATATAAATCTAGATATAGGCTGATTTTTCAAACGTATATGACTTTCAAATTACGTTGCATACTAAGGTTTCCAACTTCCCTATTTATTTTATTTCCAAAAATCAAATAAGTTAGAGTTATGTATTCAGCTGTGCCGAATCTTTGATACACTCCACCAACAGTTAGAATATTCCCGGAGTGGTCTTTATATGGGACATATGGTAAATTATAGGCCGATATTCACGAAATTTGAACAAGTAATTTATAGTCTTGTAAAACTCTGACTGACCAAATGTTATTATAATAGAACACAGATTGAGAGCTCTACGGTTCTACGCGTACTAAAGCTTTTTCCGAGAGTAGGGTTTATATGAGGCCAATGGTAAGTAATGGACCGATCTGATCGATAGTTGACAGTGTAATTTCTACTGATATAGGACGAATTTGTGCAAAATCTTATATCAATATGTGCATTCCGCCATTAGTTTTTGTAACAATATTTTTAATTTTTATAGGGTGGTTGTTCCACATTTTAATTCACAACTATTTTCCTACTGAACCGATTGTGCTGGAGTTCAATCCCAAATTGCGTCGGTGGAATCTAAACAATTTAATGCCAATATTTATCTTTTCCTTTGAGTCGTTTGAAAGTGAGCGAGATTTCAACAGAGGGACAAGGCTTAATCGACTTAGGATTACTCAAGGAAACAGAATAAATATACTTTATGGGGTCTAAGATGAATATTAAAACAGTTTCACCCGGAATGACAAACTTAGTATATAAGTAACGCTAGTTTTGGTAATTATTGGCCGTTTTAAGCAATTAGATAAAATTAGTAAGATGAAAGTTAGTGAATTATATTGCTTGGGATCTATCGTGATAATTAACGTTTCCTTACCTTTTGTTTCAAAATTTTAAGCAAGCTAAAAGTTGTGAATTGTCACATACATCCCTAACAAAATACTAACTGAAAATCGTAAAAAAATGTCATTTACAATCTTCAGTTCACTAAAAAACAAAAGTGAACATAAACAAGTAGTTTTTAGCCAGATAAACAAAAAGAAAAATTAAAAAATCTGTTAATTTTAAATTTGAGAAAGGTTTTTGAAGCGAAAATGAGCCGCTGAGAGTTGTTTGAAAATCGCTAGATTTCCCGCTTACCGCTAAAACGTATTTTTTCCCGCGATTGGCATTTCAAAAACGCTAGATTTAGCGGGAAAATCTCTAAATTGGCAACAGTGCTGGGGAGACAAAAACCTTTTTATATTTCATATGTGAAGCTTAAGAGAAAAACCAAAAATATAGTTGGCTTAATACACTTCAAGACTCAAATTGAAGAAAAACTACATGCTGGTCGACGAGGCGTAACTTTCTCTTCCACACGGCATCAAAATCGCCATTTACTTAAAAAGTGGATTTAGGAGGTTGCAACTCGTTAAAGGAACCTCTAAAAATATTTTTTTTCCATATGAAACTAATAAAACAATATTATTGAATTAGATTCTTATTTCCTCTGCAACTCGGTGTAACTCATGTGCCTAGCAAGTACCATGTAACAGTTTTGGATAAAATAACTATTTCAAGCCAATTGGCAGCCTAAGCCATGTAAGGTGCTGCATTGGTTAAAAATAGAAGGATCTTTTGTCAAAATCTTGAAAACCTTGTATATTAAGTAGAGCTCCAAAAATTTTTTTATTGACATAAAAATTTTTTTTTTGTTTACATGGAAATTTTTGAACATTTTTTATTATAGAAACTGGGAATTATCTCCTTTCGTAGGTTACTTTATATTATATTCAACATTTTTTACAATATAATAGTCTGGTAGCGTATAAAAGTCGTTCCTAAAAATTTAAGGAATAGAACTATTACAAAAAAGCTTTATAAAATACATAACTGAAATGTAACTCATAGAATAAATTCGAAAAATAAAAAATGTTGAATATTTTTTATTATATGTAAATTAAAAAAATATATCATTTAATAAGGGTAAAATATGCATTTAAAGCCAAACTATGCATTTTAAGCAAAATATGCAACAATATGCAAAAACAAATCGATGCCATTTTAACCCAATTTTAATGATTCGGAAAGATAATTGGTCAACATCGATCTTAGACTATCGACAAAAAAAAAAAAAAACGCATGGAAATCGCATCCCTAGTAATAAGTATTTCAGTGTAGCCCAAAATGAATAAATAATACTAAAACAAACAAAAAGTAACCGTTTTGTGAGTGTTTATCGAAAAATCGCCGCTTTTGGAGCAAAAAGCGGCAAATCGGCACTTTGATAACACAGTGCAACAAAATTCGGGTCATCGCCGCCAGCCTCAATACTTGTAACTCGATATGAAACTAGACTATTGGTAGAGCAAATCAGCCAAAGGGTTTTGAAAAGTTAGCTCGGGTTCCCGAAATATCGGCCCCTAAATTTTTGAATTTTTTGAAAAGTCAAAGTCAAAAAGCCAAAGTCAAAAAAAAAATATAGTTACTAAATGTACGTCTGAGCTAAAATACTATTTCAGATGTCTTCAGTAGAATTGTATGGCGATTCTTTTCTTAGAATATATTTATCCTCTAACATTTATTTCAAGGGGTCATTATTGTCCTTTTTTTAACTTCCCCACAAAAGTATACTAAAACGGCACTTTAGACGTTTAAAATGTTCCACAAATATTTTCTGCATTAAATTTCACCAGGGGTCGTCTAAGACTGCTTTGACTTCATGTTAAGCCATTTATGCTTCCGTTCCCAGTCGTTCAAATGGTATTACCAAATATTACGTTTCTTGGAAGGACCTGCATTTATTGCAGAGTAGGTAAATGAATTTCTTTTTTCTTTCTTTCTCGCGAAGGTTTTTTTGTACAAAACTTTTCGATTATCATTATCGCGAGAAAGAAGAAAATATTGTTGTTGTTTCCTTCTTTTGTGTTTGCCGAAGCAAACACAAATGCTTCTCTTCGTTTAGCAGAACGAAGAGGAATGATATAGAAGGAAACAAACTGAAGGAGAATAAAATTAGAAAAGAAAAATGAAATCGAAATATCGAATGGAAGGAAGGAAAAAATAAAGAATTCTTTTTCTGTTTTTTATTGAAATTATATTGTTATGAAGTAAAATTAAAAGCAAAGACTTGGTTTAGTAAATACAGAAATAAGAAAAAATATTTAAATATTATTTATTTTATTGTTTATTTATTCATTAAAACAAATTTCAATGAACAAAGTTTTTTCCTTCTTTTATTTCCCTCTATTTTTTTCCTTCGATTTAGAAAGAAGAAACAATTTTGTTTGCTTCTTCTCTCCATTTCGTTTCCTTCTTTTTCAGCCAAACGAATGGTTTTTTATTTCAGCACAAATATCAACGAAAGAAAACACAGCAGTTTCTCGCCTTCGTTTATAGAAACGAAACAAAAACAACAAATCTCTTCTTTTCGCGAAACGAAGAGGGAAAGATAAAAAAAAAAGAATTCTTTGCGAGGAAATACCTACCCTGATTTATTGACTCGGCGGCTAAAAATAATGTTGTAAAATCAGTACTGCCAAAACCACATTTTTTATTTCAATAATTTTTTTTGTTAAAACTATTCTGTGAAACGTTGAGAAAAATTTTTTAAATACACTGTATACATAACAAGTCTGCAAAAAAGTAATAAAATTGTTGCCAAAGGAACAATAATCTGTGTATTGCTTTTAAATTTTGACGACGTTATTTTAATTTTTTTTTTTTTTTTTATAAAAATAAGAAAATTTATAATTTACTGCAAACTAAACGTTTTTTGTGAGAAACTTTACAAAAAAGTGGTAAAAATTAAAAAAATCCGCAAAAGTCGGTGATAAAACAAAGTCTCACAAAAATTCGGAGGCCGCTATAAAAAGGGTCAAATTGCGACTTTAGTCGGGCGAACGGTAACCCGAATTGTAAGGCGAAGAAAGAGAGAGAAGAGTAAATATAAAGAGAAATTTAAATGTTCAAATCAGAATGTACTAATAAAGTGACCTCACAAGCGCAGCTGTTTGCAGTGATTTTCTTCGTGTGTGATGTTTATCGTCATTTTTTTTGTTTATTTACTTTTTTTTAATAAGGCATTTTGACATTTGCCGTCTCAATTCTAGCAACAAAATGCCTGTTGTTTTTTTTATTGTTTCATTGTTGTAGTACTGAGGTCACTTTGTTAATACATTTTGGTTCAAATTTAACGGTTAATAAGTGCTGTCAACTTGTTTTGAAGACTTTCCGTTAAATCGCTTTTCAAAAACTGTAAGAAACCGCCATATTTTTTATTTAGCTTAAAATGTTTTAAAAATATCGCTTAAATCTAAATATATTGCAAAATATTTATACAAATCTGTAGATATAGGGTACCTTGTTAAAGGTGTACGTACAATTTTCAATTAATATTACAATGTTCAATTTTACATTATTTATCGAAAGGGCTGCTATGTAACGACTTTAATAAGCCATTAACCATGAATGGTCAAATATTGATTTTAGGAAAGGATTTTTTTTATCCGTTATATGGAAGTATTTTGATCAAAATCGGATAAATAGTTCTCAAGTTATGATGAAACGTATAAGCATAACCGGCTTATTTCGGGAAAAATATTAGTTTAGCCAATAAAAAATAACTAGACGTGATAGAATCAATCTGTAAACAGAATGCTATAATCAATTAAAATCACATAACACAGTACTTGCTCTTGACTTTGATTTTATTTTGAACTTTGATAAGTAACAAAAACTACAAAAGTAACAAAACCGTCGAACAAATTTATAAAATCTCTTTAAAAAAACGTTGTAAAATGCTTTTACAGCGGAAATAAATTCAATTTAAACAAAAAAAAAATGTTTTCTTCTTACTTTATAAATACAATTGAAAAAAAAAAAAAATATTTGAAATCTCTGATTTTGTAAAAGAAATTTTAAATTTTCAAATACCTAGATTAAAAATTATATATGTATGTATATAATTATATTCTAATGATACTAATACCGCTAGATTTCCCGCTAACCGTCAAAATGGATGTTTCACCGTGATGGGCACATAAAACCCCTTAGAATCGCGGGGAAACCATCAAATTGGCAACAGCGCGGTTAACAGAAAATTTAAAAGAATTATAATAATATTTAATTTGTAATTTTCAATTTCATGAAATAACCAACTAGCCTTTTAGTTTTATCCTCTATTAAATAAATGCAATAATACTCATTATTAAATTTTTTTTAATACTATTTTATTACATTTTCAAGTTCTACAAATAAATAAACTTAAACGCAATGAAATTTCAAATACCATACCAAATAGAAAGTTGTCCACAAAATTGAATCAAAATTTAACAAACTATGTAACTGAGCTTAATTAAAAATCACTGCGTGTTTCAACAAATTGGATTTTAAGTTTTTTAAAAATTAAGTTGCATAAATGGTTAAGAATAAAATATTGCTTCAACGATTTAAATACTTTTTTTATTTCGTTTTTTTTTTTTTATTGAAAGAAAACTTAAATAGTTTCTGGTGTTTTGCTATTAAAAAAATACAAGTTACTTTTTTTGAAATAAAATGTATGTATTATATCGTTTTGCTTCATATATAGGGAAATTGTATTTAATAATTTCACAGATTACTGGTGTTACTGCATTAATTTTCTATGTATTTAAAATATATTTAGATATTTTTGAAATTTTGCTTAAAAAAAAAATAAAGAATTTATTAATGAAATAATAAAAAAAGTTTAAAAGAAGTCTAATATTCTAGTATATTAAGTTCAAGTTATAAGTGTTTTTTTTTTTTTTTTTTTAATTTTATGCTGTTATTATTATAGGCTTTATTTAAATAAATGTTAACTCCTATTTACTATCCGTTTTAACATCATCGCTCTCTGGAGTTTGGGTAGATTTTTGCTCTTTTTCTGTTAAGGGTTTGGGGGATTTGCCATCAGCTGATTGTCAATTTTCCGCCGACATATTGCCAATATCATCATTAATGGCTAAAATTTGAGTAATGAAATCTTGATCCATTACAGCTTCAGCCAAATATGACAATAGTTTGGTAAGCTCCTTAAGAGACATATTCAGTTGTGGCGACAATTTTTCCAAATGTTGTTGAACATTGTCGGGTAGCTGTTAGAAAGGTATATGTAAATATAGCCATAAGATTTAAATCATTTTAAAGTCGCTACAAATAGCAAAAAAAACTTACCTTATTGGGGCTTTTGAATATGTTAAACATAAATTTAACTTTGATCCTTTGTTCCATATTGTTTCCCTCATAGAACAGGGTAAAATGGGACTCATTTGCGTTAGGCAACACAGGCAAATATATGCCTGCCAACACTCGACCCTTGGCATCACGTGACAACAAAGACCTGAAGTTGTAGGTTAAATTACGTCTAACAGTCACATCGATGGCCGTCACATAAGGCTGGTCTACATACACCAATGAAGACTTGTAAGTAGATTGATCGCTTCTTATTTCGCGCTCTTTCCATTCCACATATTTAAGACTGTGCTTGCTATAGACATAACAGTAATCTCGTTGCAAGTGCTGTTCTTTCGATTGAGTAAACCAACCTAAATGATGAAAAGGAATTAACTTTATTAATATGTTTATTTTTCAATGGGTATTATTTTAAACTAACCCGTATGGGGATACATTTGATCCTCCATAATAGTTACACAACGAGCCACATGATAACCCGGATCCAATATTAAAACGCCGTTACGACCGGCAATATTCAATTTCATGGCTACCATAGCATGTTCCTTTTCCACATTGGCCAAGGGTGAGTTAAGACCACCCAACTCCTCGCTAGTTTCTATATAATCTGCCAATGATACTACCTGCTCTTCGCATGACACTATATACAAATAATGCTCCAAAATGGGAAACATTTCCACTATACGTGCCATTATCTCCATGGCCAAGGAAACACACATATGATGTCGGCGATTTATGGGTATGTCGTAGAATTGATAGAACGATTTCAAATCGCAGCGACGGGTACGTTTGAAGGCTTGATAAAAGTCTACAAACAAATGTACCGTATCGTAGTGTGTCTCCTCTAACATGCGCTGCAACTTGGTTTCTATAATGGCTGAAAGATCTTCAAACTGCCAAACCGAATCCAGGTGTAATATGCCCCTTTGATTATCCTCATCGTCATAGGGAGCCCAATCAGGCAAAGGTAGAGGATGGCCCAGGGGCCAATTGCCATTAGTTTGATTAAAGGCCGACATATTATATCCGTCACCTTGCCATAAATGTGTTGTAGTACCCTCACAGTTGGGAAACTGTGGTGCATTACCCTTAAATAATCTACCCCACCATCTGCGATGTTGTTCTTCCAACAGCTTGTTGACGCTAATGCATCGTTCTGATGATGGATTTGATATCAAATTACTGACATGCTGACCCTTTGGCAACTTTGTACCGGCCAAATTGCATTTGCCCATAGCACTTGACAACTTATCAGTTTCAGTGATAGTTTGCTTGGCCTTATCTTTGCTAGCCACTCCAAAAGCCGCTGCATAGTCGTCAGATTTTTCATCGTCATCGTCTTCATCGTAGTCGTCATCATCATCATCGTCATCGGTTGTGTCATTGTTTTGTATTTGACCTTTACTGCATAATGTTGATGCAGCACCAATGCAATGTTTGGGTTTATCTTGTTCAGAATCGGTGGCTGTAGTCAATCCAACCCGTACCGATCCCGCCGATAAACCATAGGTGGCGCCGGCGGTGGCGCCATGTTGAACCACTGCTTCGGCGAGTCAACTTGGCCATTCGGCGCCCCAACGGCCAACCGTTGGCACATAGCCGGTTTCGCAATCATTGATAGAGGTTTCTAGATTAATTTTGCTCGTTGACGCGTTAATTGATTGAACAGAAGTTGCTGTTGTCGTATCAGCTGTATTAGCAGCTGAAATGCCGCTTATAAAGTGCAGACTATTCCGGCCCTGTGCTCTTTTCAACAGGTCCGGCTCGTCTCCAAAACTCAATGGTTGTTTAGATAGCTCTGCGAATAGTTAAAAAGAAAAGCAAAGGTTAACTAAGTGTTTGTAAATTTCGATAAAAGAAAACAGCGTCAAAATAAGGTGAAACAAAAAAATAAAAATAAACAAAATGCTACAAGGATTAATTTTTCATTAGCTTGCCCTCACACTAATACAACCTACCTGTTTTATCCCTGCAAATAATAGAACTAGTCCAAACACGCGTGTAAAATTTAGCCCACAAGGAACAAGGACTAGTCCAAAGTAACCCAAACGTATGAAAAAAACATGGTCTACTTAACATTACGATATCCTAGTGCAGGACCATATAACCCAGCTTTGGATTACAAAGAAAAAGTATTAAAACTACTCCATGGTATTCTCAAGAGGATTAGTTTTGAAGTCGTTTAAAAACGAAAACATGTCGTTAAAAAACGAAGACATGTCTCATTACAAACAATTTTTAACAATGACATGGTCCATGTTTGCATTACATTGGAGTAGTCCATTTTATCAAAATGGATCAGGTAGTCCAATATTCTTTGCAGGGATGAACAGATGGGTTTATTTTCAATAATTTTGAAATTTCATTTATATAATGCAGTGAAACTTTGGTATAACCAACTTGTTGAGACCCTTAAAAAACCAAAGTTTTTCTTACAAAAATGCTCTATAGCTATAAAGAAGAAATTCTGAGCTTTAAAGCCTCTAATAGCAAAGTTGTCATGCAAATACTTCTATACAGTGAAGTCAAAATTAAAGAAAATAAAGTTGTTGAGTTTATACACATTTCCTACAGGGTCTACGGCAGCAGGCAAATAACAAAAAACAACAAAACTTGATTATAGGTATCAAAAACTTTAAAACAAAATAAGAAAAAAGAATAAAAAAAACCATTTACTGTTTATTACTACACGTATTTAAAATCTATATAAAAAAAATGTAGCTTTGCGTACCCACAATTGTCTAATTGTATATCTGTAACATTGTACATTTCAAAAATAATTTAGGACTTATATTGTTACAGTCGAAAAGTGAAGATCAATAAAACGGTAGTTGAATTTATTTGATTTAAATCATTTGTAGTTTTATTGATTTCTTGGTTTTTCTACTGTGGTAGAAAAAGTTGCTCAAAAATTAGCTTTGCGCCAGGAAAAAGCTTCTGGTTCTTCCACGGTCCTTCGAGCCGGATTGTCGTAAAACATATACCTCATATATTAGTAAACCAAAACTATGGCTGGTGATAACGATGAATCGAGTCCTTGTACTTTACCAGCATGTACCTATAGTGGTACTGGAAATATTCGCACAAGAGCTTTGCAGCGAGAACAAATCATGTCCAACTTTAAGACAATGAAGGAAAGAATTAATGATTTGAATAATATGTCAACATTTCAACTAGAAGTCAAGCTCTCATTGTTGGAACGCCAATTAGAATCGTTTGAAAAGATACAGTTAGAATTGGAGATGCTAGATGAATCAGAAATTAGTCAGTCTCATCGTTGCACGGTTGAAGACGATTACTGTAACATAAAATCTGTAATTTTAGAACGTCTAGCGTTGTATCGCGGTAACGGTTCAGAAATGCCTCTGTCTAGTACGCGTATAATAACTCAACCAATTAGTTCCCAGCGTCCTGTTTTGCCGACACTTCAGTTGTCAAAGTTTAGTGGTAATTTTAAAGACTGGATGGAATTCTACAACATGTTTTGTCTGCTTGTTCACGAAAACCAAGAACTGTCCCCAGTCAGCAAGTTTCAATATTTGAAATCATGTTTGCAAGATAGTGCTGCCCGGTTAATACAAGCACTGGAAGTTACGGCGGAAAATTACTCAGTAGCACTCGGACTTCTTGAGAGTAGATACAATAACAAACGACACCTATTTCAATCCCATCTGCTTGAACTTTTTAATATTCAAAGGGTGAACAAACCAAGTGTGACAGTGCTTCGTTTATTTATCGACAATGTAAACGCTAGCATGCGTGCCTTGGAATCAATTGCTACAACAAAACAAATTGCCGATAGCATCATCCTACACCTAATAATCTCTAAACTCGATCCTGATCTACAAGCAAAATGGGAAGATAGTCAAATCGGGTCCTCTTCCACAATCGCATCTGCATCTACATTTATGGTGCCTAGCTGGGAGGATTTATCAATCTTCTTAGAAAGACGCTGCAAGTCATTAGAGATTTATGAGAATAGTCCCATAACTCCAAATAGATGTCCACGTCAAAATAGTCGTCACTTACAACATAATAGCAATCGCTCGTTTGTTTCAAATCCTCAAACAGCATCCTACGTATCGTCAAATCAAGAATCAAAATGTGTCGTTTGCGACTCCAGTCCAAGCCACAGCTTATTTCGTTGCACAGAATTTGTTGACATGGACGTCCCTGATCGTTTTAAACTTGTAAAGCGTTTAAAATTATGCCTCAACTGTCTTGGGGTAAGTCATATCGCAAGCTCTTGTCCTTCTTTAAACAGATGTCAAAAATGCAATGCAACTCATCACACTTTACTGCACAAGGAAACCCAGTCTTTGGAAGAAGCAACACAGACTGAGGTACATTCTGAAGATTCAAGCAACATTTCTTGTCTGCAAGTAGCTGAAGAAAACAGTCCCATAATTCTAGCCACCGCAATGATTGAACTATGCTCCCCAAGTGGCACGACTATGATGGTAAGAGCTCTACTTGACTCATGCTCTCAGTCTAATTTTATTACAGAACGAATGGCACAACGCTTACGCCTTACACGTAGAAAGATTAATATCAACATTTGCGGCATTGGTGGCACGAGTTCTGTCTGTGCTAAGTATGCATGCAGTTTTACAGCAAGATCATTAACATCAGGATATGCCCCTACACTGGATGCAATCGTTATCTCATCAATTTCATCATGGCATCCTCAACACTACGTAAATGTTTCAGAATGGAACATACCTGCCAATGTGAAACTCGCCGATAAACATTTCAACGTACCAGGTCCTGTTGATTTGCTTCTTGGTGTTGATTTGTTTTGGGATATTCTTATGGTGGGACGAATAAAGGTGAAAAATCAACCAAATTTAATAAAAACAAAGTTAGGATGGGTCGTGTCAGGCTCAACTGCGAAGATCGATTCGTCAAGCAACCAAATTGAAACACAAATTGTATCTCAACCAATGAATGAACAAAGGTCAACTGTTCTCATAGCAGAAAACAGCAACAATGTATGTTCACCACAAACTAAACCAATAAAATACACGTGGCAAGTTTTGGCACCAAATGAACCCCTATTAGAGAATCTATTGCAATCGTTCTGGAACATTGAAAACTTGGAAACAAGTAAACGGGAAACGTTATCAACCGAAGAAGCTGCGTGTGAACAATTTTTTAAAGAAACAACTAAAAGGTGTCCCATCACAAACAAATTTATTGTTCGTCTACCCTTTAAGGTGGTGCCGCCAGATTTGGGCAAGTCTCGACCAATTGCGCAACGAAGATTTGCATATTTAGAAGCAAGGTTTGCTCGTAATAAATGTATTCATAAAGAATATATTGAATTTTTAGATGAATATCGTTCACTAGATCACATGAGACCAATAGCTACAGATAATTCTCGGTATTTCATTCCCCATCACTGTGTTGTCAAACCAGAGAGCAGTACAACGCGCCTTCGAGTAGTGTTTGACGCATCGTGTACCACAACAAATGGAAACTCGCTAAACGATCAGCTTTATGTTGGGCCAACCCTTCAAGATGATATTTTTACTATTTTAATTCGTTTTAGGTATCATAAATTTGTTTTGGTGGCAGATATTGCCAAAATGTACAGGCAAATTTTGGTCGATGAAGACGACAAAAAGTGGCAATGCATTTTGTGGAGGAAGAATGTAAACGATCCACTTCTTACTTACGAATTGCAAACTGTTACTTATGGCACAAGTTGCGCCCCATATTTAGCAGTCAAATGTCTTCAGCAACTGGCAAAGGAAGAGACAAGCAATTACCCTTTGGGGGCAACTGTAACACTAGAGATTTAGAGAGAGTAGAGATTTTTATGTCGACAATTTAATGACCGGAGGCAACTCGGAAGCTGAAGTAATCGAGATAAAACGACAGGTAACAGCGCTTTTAAAGATGGGTGGCTTTCCCCTTAGAAAATTCGCATCTAACAGCGACCTCATTTTACGCGATGTACCACAATCAGAACGTGAAACTGTAGTTATGGTAGAAGATATTCAATATATAAAAACGTTGGGTCTAAAATGGTCACCTTCTGATGATACATTTAATTTCTCGTATCCACTTCAACAACAGAAACAAAATGTAACAAAACGATCAATTTTGTCACATATGGCCAGTTTCTTTGATCCGATAGGTTTTATCAATCCGCTTATTGTACGATGTAAGATTTTGATGCAACATCTTTGGAAATTAAAATTGCAATGGGATGAAAGCGTTCCTTTTGATGTATTTTCTGAATGGGAACGAATTTGCAATGAGTTTAAATTAATTAATCAAATTAAGATACCAAGGTACGTAAATTTTAATACAACCACTAATGTACATCTGTTTGTAGATGCTAGCCAAAGGGCATATGGTGCATGTATTTATGCAGTTACTAAAGATGACAATTATAGAAATTCCAACTTGATATGCGCCAAATCAAGAGTAGCGCCAAGCAAAGAAATAAGCCTTCCACGATTGGAGTTATGTGCAGCGTTACTAGGGAGTCAGTTGTTAACATCTATCAGAGATAAGTTTCCCATAACACCTAACAAAATTGTGTGTTGGTCAGACTCAACGATAACGTTATCATGGATTGCTGGTGAGGCTTGTCGTTGGCCAACATTTATAGCAAATAGAGTGACAAAAATTAAGCATCTATCAAAGGGTTGTACTTGGCGCCACGTACCATCCGAACTTAATTCGGCAGATTTATTATCCCGAGGAACTTCAGTAACTGAACTTTCTAAACCGTTTTGGTTGAAGGGGCCAGAATTTCTGTTACTTGAGGAAGAGAACTGGCCATATGAACATCAATCATTTTTTAAACCTGCGGGCAAACAAATAAACACTACAACAACCCTAATTGCTGTAGAGGTGGTAGACATAGTAAGCGAGCACAAATATGTAAACAACTATGAAAAACTGATTCGAATTTTTTCATATGTGAAAAAATTTATTAATATCTGCAAAAATCATAATAGTCTTCATTGTTCGAATAGGGTTGATGACTTAAACGAGTCTTTACTGTTAATATGCCGTCTTATTCAAAGAAAAACTTTTTGTGAGGAAATTAAATGCTTAATGAATAACAAGCCTTTAAACCATAATTCTAAGTTGCTGCAGCTATCACCATTTTTGACAAACGGTGTCCTAAGGGTAGGTGGAAGACTAAGAAATTCGTCATTGCCCTTTTCAACTAAACATCCGATACTTCTACCTAGTAGTCATCCATTCGTAAACACAATCATAGCATATTACCATCGTAAAAACTTACACGCAGGATCATTGACGCTTCATAATATTCTGAGAGATAATTTTTGGATAATTAATGGAAGAAACGTAATCAAAAAGGTTGTTCATAATTGTATTTTATGTTACCGTTGCCGTCCAGTTACTGAAACCCAAGTAATGGGGTCTCTACCAGTCCACCGTGTAGAGCAATCGTTCCCCTTCTCTATTACAGGAGTTGATTACTGTGGTCCATTTTCTGTATCCTCCCAGATTCGAGGTCGCGGTCCCAAGAAAATTTATTTAGCAATATTCATCTGCTTTTCGGTAAAGGCTGTGCATGTCGAATTGGTAAACGACTTGACCACTGCGGCATTCATTAGCGCCCTCAAAAGGTTCATTTCAAGACGAGGTCGCTGTTCGGTGATATATTCGGATAACGCGACAAATTTCATTGGAGCAAACAGAGAACTCAGAAATTTACTTCAATGTTTCTTGACCGAAAGCCATAATGAAATGGTTCAAGAGGTATGTCGCCAAGAAGGTATAACTTGGAAATATATACCCCCTCGTTCCCCACACTTTGGCGGACTGTGGGAAAGTGCTGTGAAGCAAGCAAAGCATTACCTGCGGCGCTCAGTTGGAAACTTGGTATTAACTTATGATGACCTTCATACAGTATGCTGTCAAATAGAAGCAATAATTAATAGTCGCCCTCTGACACCTCTCTCGTCAGATCCTAGTGATCTTCGACCACTAACACCAGCGCACTTTTTAGTTGGACGGTTATTAACCACCATTCCAGAGCCGACAGTACTTACGTACAATCCAACCTCATTAAAAAGGTATCAAGCTATACAATGGATACAACAACAGTTCTGGGAGAGATGGCGAAACGAATATCTAAAGATTTTACAAACAAAGACCAAATGGACAACAACAAAGGCAAATCTAAAGGTTGATGATCTAGTATTGCTCAAGGAGGATAATACTCCTCCACTTAAATGGCCACTTGCGAGAGTTGTTGAATGTAATCCAGGTAATGACGGAGTCGTTCGTGTTGTCACTGTAAAAACCACCGATGGAACGTTTAGGAGAGCTATCACCAAAATCTGCAAACTTCCTGTTGAACAGTAAAATATTTTGAAAGCCAACTTTCAAGGCGGGGAAAATGTTGAGTTTATACACATTTCCTACAGGGTCTACGGCAGCAGGCAAATAACAAAAAACAACAAAACTTGATTATAGGTATCAAAAACTTTAAAACAAAATAAGAAAAAAGAATAAAAAAAACCATTTACTGTTTATTACTACACGTATTTAAAATCTATATAAAAAAAATGTAGCTTTGCGTACCCACAATTGTCTAATTGTATATCTGTAACATTGTACATTTCAAAAATAATTTAGGACTTATATTGTTACAGTCGAAAAGTGAAGATCAATAAAACGGTAGTTGAATTTATTTGATTTAAATCATTTGGAGTTTTATTGATTTCTTGGTTTTTCTACTGTGGTAGAAAAAGTTGCTCAAAAATTAGCTTTGCGCCAGGAAAAAGCTTCTGGTTCTTCCAAAAGTTTTAATCAAATTGAAAAGCCTCGTTATAAAAATTCTTGCTTAAGTGTGAAGCTTTATACATATAGCGAAATATTGATTCCAAATGAAAAAAAAACTTTAGTTATAACCAATTTTTTTTTTCGTTTTTCTTTAAATATTGATGTACAGTGTTGTTCGAAACCTAAGCAACTTGCCCTAATAAAGCAATCAAAGCCTTTTATAATTATTATATTTATTTTGAAGAAATTTCCGATTGGATTCTAAAAAAGCTTACGCGAATTGGACTGTGGCAATAGAAAACTGTTTAGCGACAAGACTAAATTTAACTTGTTAAATTAAGATGGAGTATAGCACTCGAAAGCCAAAAGGGAATGGCACATGTAAAGGCACAATAAGCATTGGAAGCGGAATTGTAATGGCGAAGGCCCGTTTTTCTAAGAGTGGAGTTAGCACTTTTGTTGAAATACATACAAAAATTGACCGTTTCCTTTCTAGGGACTTGTTAGCCAACTATGTTCTTGAATGGGCCAAATGCGAAATGCCACTTCTATTGGTGTTTCAATATGACAATGACCAAAAACACTCGCCAAAACTTACCAAGTCTGGTAATAGGATTCGAGTCTTGGATTGGCTAGCTCAATCACCAAACTAAAATCCCATAAAGAACATTTTCGGCATTCTGAAGCGCCGGTGGGAGCTGGTCGTTTCAAAAAGTAAGCAGGAGCTGTTGGAATGCTTAATATTAGTGTGGGAATCAATGTCATCAATAGTTTTAACAAATCTTTTTGATTCTATGTCAAACCGATGTGTGGAGCCGATAAGAAACAAAGGCTAAGTACATACTGAAAGTTGCTTAAGTTTCGAACAGTTATTCAAAGAGTTGATTTAATTTTTACTTCTTTATTTTTTGCAAGGGAATAAAATTACATTTTTGTAGTTACTGTTAGAAAGTAGTGGCTTAATATATTAAAAATTAACTGTGTTATTTTTATTAAATCGACTTAAAAATAAAATGTAAGTCTTTTATTATAATGTCACGAAAAGTTGCTTTGGTTTCGAACAATACTGTATGCAAGGTATATTTACACAAGGTAGACTCATTTGGGAGTGTAGACATTTTGCTCCATAAAAGGAACCATGTTGTCAAAATTGTCTTCATATAAAACAAAAACAATTTAACGCACACATGTACACATTTTGGCTCATATACACGCAATTTGACGTTGTGGTTCCAACTATGGGTAAACAACTGACAAACATATGGGCCAACGAGTTTACCTTGTGTAAATATACCTTGACTGTATGTATCAAAGTTTTACTTAAGCTATGTTCACACCTATTAAATATTTGACGTCCTATACGTAATCACTAGTTTTTTTTTTGAAAGAAATTATTAAAACGTTTGGCTAGATCAAACATCATTTAACAGTTTCTAGATAACATTATACAATTTTCATCTTGCAAATAAAGTTTAGTAAATCAATAGAAACTGTAAAAAATAAAGCTAAAGTTTTATCAATGTACTGGTCACGCTTTTTTTGGATTTTTTCGTCAAATATTTGCTAGGTCTAAACATACCTTTATACGTGTGTAAAACGAGTCCACAAAGTATTTTTCGATACCCTTCAGATTTGTTATATAGAAGTTTCACTGTAATAGAAAATGTTTATGTCAAAAGTAAGTTTCGGTTCACACTATTAAGGTTTTCTTGCAGAAAGTCTGTGTTTATTGGTGAGAGGAGAAATAATAATAGCATATTTTCTTTCCCTCTCATCAATTAACACAGAGAAGAGAATATACTATTATTCTTTTTCCTCTCACCAACAAACTCAGACTTTCTGAAAGAAAACTTTCACAGTGTAAACCCAGAATAAGGCCCGTTTTCACGACTTAACGATAGCTAAATGTAGGAAGTTATCGAACAGATAATGAGTTTTTAATTATCACAAGTTCTCTTTAACCTAAAAGTGAAGGATAAGCTAAAGAGAGGAACGTTCTACCTTTAACTTTTGTCGTAAGGTTTAGATTTGAGATTGCCATATTATATTCACATATTTTTTATATATGGCAACTCCAATTATACGTATATTTTGTAAATGTAAAAAAAGTACGTAGTTGCCAGTTCGTATTTTTATTATGGCAAAAATAATCGGTATTTTCTTTAGTATTGCCACTTTTTTAAAAATGTTAAGTTTATTTTATACAGAAGTTGTGAAAACGAAAAATAGTTGCAGGTAACTTTATTCCTCACTAGTGCTAAAGGTAGCGTTAACTATATCGAACTTTAAAGGTAAGTCGTGAAAACGGGCCTAAGTCTGTGTTCAGACGGCTCATGTCTTATTGACATGATGGCTACTTTATAAGCGAGAGTGACGAGGGGAAGAGAAACGAGGACACAGTTTCATGTACTGTTAGTACGTTTTGCTTTCTCAGTCGTTATTTTTGGCTTTCTTATTCGTATTTAAAGACTATAAAAACACGTTGTCAACTAGACATGAATTCTTTGAACGCCAATACAAGTTCAAAAAAGAAAAGTAAGAATCATGCCAATAAGACATAGGCCGCCTGAACACAGACTAAGATAGTTCGTCATCGAATACAAAGAATGTAGTAAAAGGTTTACATTGTAAAAGAAGTGGAATAGGTAGTAATATTAAAAGATATATTATGTCACATGTTAGAGGAAAATTTTTACCAGCTCGCATTGACCCAACAAGCATGAACTTCACTTGAAGTGAAACTAGGATACGTTGAAAGCTAAGAATGGGACTAATTTAAAAAACAGTAAAAAACATTTCACCAAGTACCTATGTATAGTAAACATTTTTAAAGATTGGGTTGTGTTTAAGTTTAACGTTTTTTTTATTTCGTCACTTTATTGTAATGGGATTTCTTTATTCTTTAATAAAATTATTTTCTGTTAAGCTTTATACATGTTTACGCACATACAAAAGTATGTATATGTATTTCCATATGTTTATTCTAATAATTTTATGACGTAAATTCTTTTTTCCAAGTAATTGAAATGATTCAACGTTTAACGTGTTCATTGTTTTTGTTATTTTTCTTCAAAGCATGTGATCTTTGTGTGTTTTATTACTAATAAAGTAAATAAAAAAATCCCACGGGCTCATACACACATGGCATTCAAGAAATTTGATATTTAATTTAAATTTGATATTTAAATAAATTTGACTCGCTAACATTAAAAATTCAATAACAGGCTAATAACAAACTCCAAAATGAATAATCATCTGGCAGCTCCAATTACAAAATAAATAGCTCCGTTATTCAAAAATAACAAACAAAGTTAAACTAGAGGGAGAAAAAGAGTGGTAGAGCGAAAATATGAATTTGAGTAAATTTAGCGGAAACGGCCATTATTATTTGAATTAAAACAATTTTCAGCAGTTTATCATTGAGTTTATAAGTTCAAACTCATATTAAATAAAAACGATGCAAAAATTTAATTAATTATTGATTAGATTAAAAACACTTTTAGTTATTAACTAACTTATCTATACCTACAACTTTTTTTTTTAATAATGCAATAACTTAGTAACACATTATTTAAGTTATAATAAAAATGACGTGATTTCTAGACTTTGTACGATTTTCTCTTTGTAAAAAATTAAAATAAAAAAAACATAAATACACGAAATTTGTTTAAAGAATTTTCCACTTACCCATACAACGGCCAAAGCCCCAATATCCAATTATCTCGTTGGTTGTATTCAATTGTTATGCTGCACAAATTCTATATATTTTGCAGTGTTTTGTTGTTTGATTGCTTGTTTGGCTGTTTAATATAATATAAACTCAAAATTCAAGTATTTTTTGCGTTTTATTTTCAATGAAAATTGTCTTTTTTGTTTGTCCGTTTTTTTTATTTGTTCTTTATTGTATAATAATAAAAACGAAACACATATGTATGTACATACACTCAGTTTTTTCAGGTTTGTTTATTATTTTATTTTGTAAATTTACGTGTTTTTCCTACTTTTATTTCTTTTGCAGAAAATTAGATTTGTATTTTTTTTTTGTTCTTGCCTGTCTAAATCAGGTCCGGCAAACGTAATATTGGTGAATTAATCGACATCGAATTTATTTTTGCAAAAGCGCTAATGGCTTACACAAGACACAATTTAAACTGTACAACTTTAGTAGGATTCATATGAAATCCTTAAAAACACTTTCACTTTACTGCACTTGCTTTGAAGGTAGTGAAAACACTATTTATTAGCAGAGTTAAATGATCAAGAGTCAATTAACGACTGAGTGTGATACACAAAGGCCTTAATATGTTTAGTGTTATATATAGTCAAATTTTTGCTCAGTCACTCACTCGTATCTACGATCACCTAATCTGTTTTTTATTATTATTATTCTGCTTTTTTTTTCCTTTTCTTTATTTTGTTTTGAGTTGAAAAGTTTTGCACTCTTTTTTATCTTTGATCACAAAATGTAAACAAATAAATGTTATTGTTCTCTCACTTAATAAGAGAGCTAAAAATAGGGAGTACCTATATGTTTTAAAATGAAGGGGAGTTTTGCAAAATCAAATACCCTTTTGTCAATTTCGTATAAAGTTTTTAGTGGGTTAACTCAAGAGAGGTGTAAAAATAACCTTGTCTCTTGTTCTAGTTTACTTGTATTTGATTTCACTTTGATGCGTAATAGGTATTTAGTTTATTTAAAAAAATTTTTGTATTTTTTTTTTTTAATTATTTTAATTTTGTCGACGTAGTTATATTATTTTTGTTTTAATTCTCTTTAATTGTAAAATTTTATTTATTTCTTATCAGTTGTCTAAGAAACTTGTTTTTTTTTGTTAATTTAATTTTTTGTTAACTTTTAATTAACCGTATTTTGTTTATTAATCAACGTTTCGTACTTTTACCCCTGGACCCTCTCGCTCACACTTGAAGCACTGTAAAAAGAGTAAAAAGGAGAGAAAAAAACATTAAAACAGTTATATGAACCTAGTATATTATTAAAATAAATGTAAACATACTGTTAAATAAAAATTTTAATATAGGATCTATTATATTTGTTATAAAAGTTACTACTACTAAGAATGATAAAAATATATGTATGTATGTAAATTGTATGCAGTACATACGTACTACGTGATACGTAGGTAGTTGTTTATGGAAAATTTTCGCAGTTAAAAAAATTCCAGCCATTTTTGTCTTTTTTCAACTTAAAGATAAAAAAAGTTTAAATGTTAAGTGAAATTAAAAATGAAAAATTGGCGAAAATAAATATAAAATTTAATAATTTGATTCAAAAGAAACCCTTTTTTATTACACTCTTAATTTTTCAATACATAGGTATAATTTTATTAAAAAATACTGTAAAGTGATTAAGGCCCCTATTACGGTTTACAACTCAACCGAGTTGAGTTGTAATTAAGACAACTGGTTGAGATCAGTTGTAATTTTGGTTATGTTTTTGTTCACCGCAATATAGCAAAGTTGTAAACCATAATACAAAAATCAAGAAATTACAACTCAACTGAGTTGAGTTGTAAACCGTAATAGGGGCCTAAAACATTTTGATAATATCAACTAAACGGCTAAATTCATAGAAAAACCTTTACTTCTGTATAGGTATTAAGGATACCATACTAACGTCTTTGTCAATAAGATATGGCAGCTTTGAAAAATTATGGGCAACTTCCGTTTTAGGAGTTGCCAATCAAGTATACAAGTAAATGTAAAGAAATAAATAAAGAAAGCAGGAAATATTCCATATTCTGCAAATCGAATTCGAGTAAAATTCATATTCTTTGGATAAAAAAAAATTCATTCAGCTTAAAGTTTTTTTGGCTTCAGAATTTGAGTAAGAAAACTCATTGCAAGAAAGTACTTCAGTTCAAGTACCGGCCAGATCGAAATCGGTGAAAAGCTTTACATTTAAAAGAAGAAGCTTGATTTTTCTTGACATTTAAAATATAAGTTAAATAAACAAAAAAAAAAAAAAAAAAATAGGTGGATAGGGTATATTTAAGCGGGTCGTTTTCCATACAAAATAAAAAAAGTTGTGACAGTCACAGCGTTACCACCAGCAAAATTCAAAATTACGCTTACGATGAAAAAAATTACCGGATATAAATAAAATAACAGCTGATATGAAATTAACGTTACCAAATTTATTTTAAAAATCAGTCATCGATCCACTAAAACTTAAAGGCGACTTCATGATTTATATGGCACACATATTCGTTCATTTAAACGGGTTTGTTAATAACACTGTACAACAACTTCAAACTTTTTCCAAAATTACTGGGTTCTGACAACGGATTCTGGTAGTGGAGACAAAAAAAAAAAAAAAAAAAAACTTACGTGTGTCGGCGTTTTGAAAGATCACATCGGAATTTTATTTATTGTGTTAAACTGTGTAACGTAAAACTAATCTACAATATACTCTAATTCATCAAGAAAAATGCAACGTTTGGTGCAGTTATCACGCTGGTGTCATCATTGTAACTTATTTTTTTTGCTGCTTTGAAACATTAAAGACCAACATTGTTTGTGTTATTTGTGACATACAGCAAGCTATGCTCGAAAAAGTTGTTCAAAATTGGACGTCCAGAATGCACTTCGCAGAAGACATTCGCGGTGTCTTTATGTCCGAAATCAGTTTCAAATCTTAATATGTACCATATATTGATTTTTGGAAAATTGAAAACCTTTATTTCCCAAATTTTATCACTAAAAAGCTCATATTTATAAAAACCTAAAAATATCTATATTAAGCAATGAATATCTTTTCTTAAAAAGGTGAGCATTTTTGGGTTCAACCACATTTTATCATAAACATAATCATTTGAAATATGTATATGATTAATAATCATTCTTGGCTACGAGGTTTTGTTTTCAACTTTTAAAAAATATGGTTGGTCTACTGATTCATTAGACATGATTTAACCACTAACAAATTAAAGCTTATTTAAAATAAATTTGGGAGAATATCTCAAATAATAAATTTATTCAATTCTTATAATTTTTTAAAACAAAGTTCTTCAAAAATTCTAAAGCTATGTTTACACCTATTAAATATTTGACGTCCAACATGTAACCACTAGTTTTATTATAAAATTACTTGCTTTTGCAAAACGTTTGGCTAGCTCAAATATCATTTAAATTAAATTATTCAACTATTTTCTTACAAAGAAAGTTTAGTAAATAACTAGAAATTGTTAAAAATAAAAGTAAAGTTTGATTAATTTACTGATTTCGCTTTTTTTTTAATTTTATCGTCAAATATTTGTTAGGTCTGAACATACCTTAAGTCATATTCATGTATTTTGTTGGTTCCTATGTTGCAGGCATAGAGTTAATGTAAATTTAAGCGTATGAGTAAATTAAGAAAAATAGCGATTTTTGCAGTTCTCTGTTCCTTACCTTTGTGAACTGTTGTTTTTTTTATTCAAATTAACTTTTATTTACAAAAACTAATTTGATATTTGTGTTTTTATGTATTCGAACTAAAACCGGTTTACCGGTTATCATTAAAATGCTTAACCGAAAACCGATTTTTTTAAAATGTCGACTATTCGGAATATTCGAAAACCGGTTATTAAAAAAAGTCGAATAATCGACCTCCCTAGCATAAATCGTCATTGGTCAATTTTTGACCCCAAAATCGTCCAAGTGACGTTAAATCGTAAAACCTGGCAGCCGTGACACTCATTCACCACAAGTGGTGGTGGCTATTTCAATATGAAGATAAAACTATGAATTGATTATTTCATGTTCTTGTTTATACGCTCTTAAAAATAATTAAATTACGTTTTAATTTCTTAATTTTTTTATAAAAATTCAAAATAAAAAATGACCTTTGTTTTATTAGAAAATAATTTTATTGATAATCTTTCTAGAGTTATCGCAAGAATTACATACATTCATGTGTATACGTTAACATACATATGTATGAATGTAATTAAACTTATTTATGTAAAATAAAATATTTCTTCTGCTTAAAAAAATATTTCGTGACAAGTAATTAATATTAATTTTAAATAAAATTTTCAAGGTTAATATACAATAGTTATCTTAATTCAAGTGTAAATTAATTGTTTTTTAACTACGACCCCCCCCCCCCCTCCCTCCCTTCATCAACTTTTAAAAACATTTGATGCAAGGAGAATTAGATCACGTTTCAAATTATAGTGGAAAAGCGTGAATCTTTATTGACAGCAAATGTTCATACAATTTGCAATTGATTAAATGCCGTTTCTTAAATGGCAAGTGAAACAATTAAAAATAGAGTGTAGTAGTAAAAAAAGTTAATTTAATTTATTAACCACGAGATTAATAATAAAGTGTTTTTTTAAGATTTTGCTTCAAAGTGGCAACATATTATTTTTTATATACATATTTTTTAACAAAGCTTTTACTCACTTCTATTCTATCTAATTGTTGAAAATTCTACTTTATTTCGCAAATTGTAAAACTAACAATTTGTTTTTATTCTTCATAAAGTAGAATGAACCAATTGTTTCCCTCTATTTCTAATTTCTATTAGTCAACTTACTATTTTTTAACGTTACTAAAAATAAAGACAATTTAAGCTAATTTTGCACGATATGTATATTTTACAGCGGCTTTGTCAGTTGAACGATCGATCTGTTAATGCACATGTCTGTCAAAATTGACAGTTTGCAGACGGTTTATAATTTTTTCTTTCACACATACATACAAAAGTTTTAACTTTCATCTGACATAGCCTATAATCGTTTACAACACCAAATTATATACTGGCTTTTATTTCTATTAATTTTTAATTATATTTCATTTAAAAACAAATCGCACTTGATCATAAAGAGGGTATTTAGTGCTTGTTCACACTCTTCAAGCTTAAACCGTAAAGTCTTGAACTTTTGTGAGAGTAGGGAAAAGAAAATGCTACTTCCTTTTCTCTCTATCTCTCTCTCTCTCCTAAAAACTCAAGACTTGGCGACTAAAACTTGACAAGTGTGAACCAGCACTAACACAATATTTTTATTTTTTACTTTATGATAAAACTCGACACGTTGTACTCATACCCTCTGTAAAAATATCGTGATATTTTGTCTACTCTTTGGTAATGAAACGGTTGGTTTTCAAATTCTTTTTGATATGCCTTTAATTTAAAATTAGAAATCTGCTTGTTTCTAAAGCTTGGTACTCTGTTCAACATTTCACGTGAAATGATGTCAAAACTCATATGAAAAAAACTTATTCGGAATTTCTATGAAATTATGTTGATAGAATTCTATTCAATTAAATAAGCTGCACTTATTCCACGTGGAATTTAAAGCAAATGGAAAAATGTTTAAACACAGAACAGAGTAATATAGTATATAAATAGAAGCAAAAACCCCTTTTTAGCCTCTTTTTGATCAAATAAATAGATTTTGATATGTATGTATATATTTTTCGATTCAAAAACATTTGACTTGCAAATCAGTTGGTTATTGGCTTGTCAATAGAATAGGTGGCTTCAAAATAGAATACTCTCTTATTCTAAATTTTTACACTGTTGATGCAGGCTGACATTTACAGAAGCCTATTTTTTAGTTTTTACACAGTATGTTTGTATGCGGAAAGTTTGACAAGCATAATGTAAAATACATATCGTGTAAAGCCACCTTTAGATTATATATTCAGATTGTAAACAAAGCTTTTCAATATCTCTTTCTGTTTGTAAAATAATTAGAAATATACTCGCTGCAAAATTATACTTTACGTTACCTCAAAAAATATGACTTGAACTAATTCGTTGTTGACATTTCGTCAGCATATTATAATGAGCAGACGATTTGGCAATTTTTGCTGCTGCAAAGAATTAGAGTATACCGATTCTCTTCCTTTATTTTTCCGCGATGCTGAATATTTAATTTGTTGGCATATTTGAAATAAGAAACGACATACATATAAGTACATATGTTTTGATCAGTTTTTTGATATTTCTTTGTTTAAACAGGCTCCACTCTTTATTTTTATTTTAGGAAAATCTTATTATACCGAACCCCACCATTATAAATATTGATTAATAAAAAGATAATCGCAATACTGATAATGTGATTAGATTCAAATTTATTTTAAAATAAATTATTGGCTGATATAGGAATTTATCAAGTGCTTTTAGGAAATAACCAATGACGTTTTTGAAATAATATTGGGCACAGTTAAATATACAAAAATTTCTGTTAAATGGTTTATCGTAGGGATTGCTGGTCGGTTTTAACCGAAATCGAAACCGCGGTTTTAATGCATACAAAACCGAAACCGAAAACGGACCTCGGTTATAGCTTTAACTTTAATTATATATTTATGCCAAAACAAATTGCAAATTATAAATAATAATTGTACTTCATTTCAAAAAAACTTTATAAATAACCGCCTGGAACAATGGCAAGGTATTTCAAAATTCTTTAAATTTAAAATAAGTAAGTGGAATCTCCCATGAGCGGACACCGAAGGGACCGTTGAAATGTGTCCGCACAAGGGGGCTGTCCGGCCAAGAGAAAACTACAAATTTAAATCAACAAAACTTTGCCTTATATTGTTTGTTTTTATTTAAAGATACATACTTTTATTAAAAAAAATATAAAAAATAAACAATTCAATTGGGTTTAATAACAAAAAATCATTAAATGTAGTTCTATATGTAATAAAAGTTTAAAATGTATTATGAGTACTTCGATAAATTTCTCACGCTTAATTTTTCTTTGTTGTACACTTCAATCACTTCTATTTTTTGCTTAATAGTTAATACAGGCCTCTTTTTATCCATTTTAAAAAGTCTTACCGCACTAATGTATACAAACGAATGAACAATGCATTCCAAAGTACAATAAGCAAACGCACATCGATTATTATTTGGGGAATCCCCTAAATCGCATAAGTAATTGCATAGATTACAAGCTGTTGGTCAAATAGGTTTGTACACCATGCGTATGCACGACAAACATTGCAAGAATTAGTATTGTCAACTCTCCGAAGCAGAAGCGTAAATCGTTGAAAAAACGTTAAATTGAAAACATTATGTAAGAGAGAAAATATGTATTTAACATTCCCACATTTAACTATGTTATGTGATGTAGTAAATATGATAAACCGTGCCCTGTTGTTAAAGCGAACAAATTAAAAGAGTCTTGGCAGGCTTATTTGTAAATTATGACATGAAAAATTCGGGGAAAAAATAAGCTAAGTGTCCGTCCAAGAGAATTTTTTTTATCTAGCGGATGTCCGCGTCCGCTCATGAGAAGCGTCCGTTCAAGGGAAAGCGACTGCAATGCTTTTCTTATGGAGCGCTGCCGGGACCTAGCAACAATGTCCGTTTAATAGGGGTGTCCGCTTATGGGAAGTGTCCGTTAAGGGAGATTGCACTGTACTAAGAAGAACCAATGTTTCTTTATTAATAAAAGTACCAGAATTGAAAAAAATAAAAAAATCGATTACATACAAAAAAATTTATATGTTTAGTTTTACTTGGATATTTTCAAAACCGAAAAGCGAATCGAAACCGACCGGTCTTATCATTTTAAAACCGAAACCGCTGTTTCACATTTTTACGTTACGCCACCAAGCATTTTAAATTGTTTCTCAAAGAATAATTTTTATATTAAGGGTTTTCATGATATCGCCTAAAATTGCCATTTGTGCAAATGGGCAAACTTGCGAGACTCGTTTCATGAAGAACCTTTTTAATTTTTGTGTAATTTTAAACAATTAATGTCAGTTTGTCAATACGAAAATAAAAAAAAGAAAATTCAACAAAATAAAAATAAAAGTTGAAATTTGGGATTTTAAATTTTGAATTTGTTTTTAAAAATGCACAAAGAAAGCCAAAATACTAATTTGCTCAAACTATTGCTAGAATTTATTCTTTGTGATTTATAAACACTTGGAGTTTTCATTGAAAACGACGTTAAAACCACTAAAAAATCTGTTTGTATAAATGCACAATTGAACAGCGCAAGTTTACGAGACAAAATTGTTGGGCAAATTTACCAAGTTTGTGTAAATGAATTCTAATACAATTTTTGACAGTTCCTTTACGAGGGCGTAAAAATGCACAGTTTGCACAGGTTACGAGACTTATAAACGATATCATGAGGACCCTTATTATTTAATTTTTTTTGTAGTTGGTGTAAAGCGAAATTTAATATAAGAGAAGAAAAATTTAAACAACATCGGCCTAAAATACGAGATAAATTTCTTGGTGGCGTAACGTGACACTGCTGCGGAAGTGCCCATGTTCAGTTAATCTAATAGACTAATCCGTATGCACGTTTACAATGCCTTAAAAATGTAGAGCACATAGTTTCTTAATTGATAGATTAACAAACAGGATAGGAATTGTTGAAATAGAAAAAGGCCCATATTGTAAGAGGTCACTGAAGCTCTTAGCGCCTTATCGGCTGATGTGGTTGCTATAGTATTACGACTACTTTAAACATTTTAGAAAAGGCTTTGAAGATATACGAGCAGTTCGCCTAAGCTGTTTTTGTTGTTTAGTCTGGAGTACAATGTGGGCAACGTTTTTAAGTCGACGAAACAGAAAACCAAAGAAGTTGTTAAAACATTTGAATAAGAGAGATTTATTTAAAAAATATCTTTAATTTCGTTTATCCAAAATGCATTAAATATGGAGATAAATAATTAAACCATGAGAAATCTTTCACAAAATATTAAAGATTAAAAAATTGGGTTTACACTACGAATGTTTTCTTGCAGAAAAACTGATTTTATTGGTGGGAGAGGAAGAGAACATGCTACAAACAAACTCAGACTTTCTGAAATATAACTTTCATTATGAAATTGCACACTTTGAAAGTTTCAAAGTGTGCAACCAGAATAACAAACTTATAATGAGCCGACTTTTCGTTACTAGGGTTTTAAAAAGATGTAATATTATTCCACAGAAGCAGATTAGAGGTCGCCGAAAGTTATTAACACCTGGGAATTCACGTCTTGTGATGCGAAGAATAAAGTAGACAGATCCTTATCACCAAAAGCAGCTGCTCTGGAAACAAATAAAATGTTAGCCGATGGACATAAAATATAACACTTGACAGTATTGGATACATAGAAGCTGTAAAGAAATCAAAGCCTGTGTTTTCAAACAAAAATGTTAACGATCGTTTTGCAAGCGATGACCAAAACTGGACCGGTAAAGACTGGAATTTGCTCAGACGAATTCAAATTTAACCGTTTTCAATCCGACGGAAGCACTAATATAAGCGCTGATCTAACAAAACAATATGACCTTAAACAAACCGTGTAACGTAGTGGAAGCAACATAATACTATGGGAACGTCATTGCTCAGGACGTGTATTCGCCCATAACGAAAAATCTATGGTTTTATTATGAAGGAGGATATTTTATGGACATGAGCGCCTATCCTGAGAATGAAGTTATATTTAAACAGGATGGCGAAGAGTGAAGGAATGGTTAAGTGAGCAGAATTTTAAAATAATGCAGTGTCCGGCAGAAAGGCCTGGTGTCAATCGTATTAAGAACATTAGCTTAATCTTAAAGCGAAGATAAGAATGATATCAAATTTATCCATCTAAACGCGTAAATAGTGTTTTAAAAATAAAGGTCTTTCAACCAAATACTGGATTTGACCTTAACTTAATATTTTTTTTGGCAAGAGCATACATTTTTGTTGTTGCAGCGAATTTGTTAGTTTTTGACTTAAAGATTATAAAATAAAAAAATAAACAAAACCAAACACAATTTGGACGCAATTAGAAACATGAACATAATAGACGTACCTATTTGAGAAGAAAGTTTGAGAGGGAACTTAAAACGTTTAAGGTTATTTGTAATGTCAGATAAGCAGGCGGCTCAAAGAGCGCTATCCTCTTTTGATGTGAAGTCGAATGTGGTCATGGACTGTGTTACATTTCTAAATTATCTAGAGAAACCGAACTATTTGACTTTATGTTAGGGGCCCGACCACGAGTGACATGTAGACAACGAAAGAGCAGATTGCTTGACAAATAGATGCGCTTGCATACATTAGGGAGACAATAAAATAATGGTCCGCACAAAAATTCGTTCTTTTATGGACGAATATTTCCGGACTTCGACAAACTAAAAGATTTGTCAAATAATCCAGTTGTAAATCACGTAAGTTAGTTTTGTTTAAAACAAACTTCAACTAAAGGTACTTTCTGGCCTATACAAGGCGTACTGTGGTCTCAGATTCTATATGAAGGATGATATGATATCTTACCATCTGCTCTTTAACTGTCCCGTCTTAGGGACTCATATAAAGAAACAACTGGGGGAACCCATCATTAAAGCAACTCAAATTTACACTGTCTCACCTAGCAAGATAATTGGCTTCTTAAATCGGTCATGGTGAATATATTGGCAGAACAAAAGATCCAAAGGATCGTAGTACTTATTGCTATTTATATCTATGTATATACATAAACTTATTACTGCTTCCCACTGAACATATTTTTTTGTTGGAAAAAGTAACATATTTTTTAAAAATACCCTTTAAAATGATCTTGTTTCTCAATAAACAGCCGAACATTTTTACTACACACAATCTTGGTTTCTAGAAATAATTCGGTTTTTTTTTTATTTATTAAAAGTGAGTATGTACTAAAAATATGTAATGTAAATCATTCAAAAGTCTTTAAAAAGGAAACATCAGACATTTTTTATTGCGAGAAACCTTTTGACAGGTTGATAATCACAGTGGCGCAAATATACTATTTATAGGTATAAATTTTACATGTGTATTTATTCATTACAACTGTTTTGCTTTTTGATTAATAAATGTTTATATTTTATTTATTCTGTAAATGTAAAAAATAAATAAAAAAAAAATCCCAGTTCTGAAAAACATGCTTTGAAAACAAATTAATGCTATTTTCCTGTTGCACATACATATGTATACATAAATTACGTTTTAAAAATTAAAATAGAAAAATATAGAACATTTTATTTAGAACTTTTATCTTTTGAAAATATAATAAAAATATATTGTATGTTGTTTACATATTTTTATTATTTTAGATAAACATGGGCACATTTTTATCTGAACAATTGTCTAGCGCAATCATAATTTAATTGTCACGTAAAGTAGAAAGATATTTTTAAGAGACTCTTATCAATATACATACCTATTATAGCGAAATATTTTTCTATTATTTGTCTTAATATTTAGCAAAAAAAAAAAAAAAAAACGTAGTTTACTAAACAATGTTCGTGTTAAATATTGTGTTAATAATTGTTTAATGTGTCTATATGCATAAATTAAACAAAAATGGCTTTTTTATTTTGCAAAGTGGTTTTGAGCGAAAATACACTCGAGCTGTTTTAACTAATTTTTAAAATTTGTTTGTGTTTAAAGGGCTCTTGATTTGGATTTATAAGTATGTACTCATTCATATAATGAAACATTTGCTGCAGAAACTTTCGTCCATTCGCTTTTGAAACTACATTCGTGTCCATACAACGAAACTTTTGTTTTGTAGCATTTATGTTTTGTGTATAACTTCCTTTAATCTTTCTTGTTCTTTCTCTCAATGACAATTTCACAAACACTGCATTCATATAAGTCGAAGGACACTTTTCAATTCGTCTTTTCCCTTTGCCTTTCAATTTCACTATCAAACTCAAATGTTTCATAGTTTGGACGGCGACTAAGGAGGAGAATGTTGCCTGAACTATTTCCTATTATTGGCCTAATGTGCTTTTGTTTTCTTTAAAATCTTTAATATTTAAACATTTTGTGCCAGAAAATAATTAAGACCAGTTTTTCACATGCAAAGAGAGCAAATATGCAAAGTAAACTTTGCATATTTGAAAGCCAAGATGCTTGTATCTAATTTGGAAGTTTTAGATCTTGCTGTTCTCCAGATTTTCAATCTTCATATAATTTATTTGTATGGGAAGTGCCCCGTTGTGAGTTAATAATGAATTTGGAAGCTTTGGCTCTTACAATTTTCCAGATATATAGAAATATTTAATATCTTTGTATGGGAGGTGCCACGCCCACTTGTCCAATCTCGCCAAAATTTTGTCGGATGTTGTAAATTGACAGCCAAAATGCTTTAAGAAACAACAAAAACAATGGATTTTTGAGTTAAATTAGTGGCAGTCGTGGTTTTTTCCACACATCTCTGCCATTTATGGACCGATTAGGCTAAATTTTAATAGCAAACAATTCCGGACTATATGTTACAAAAATACGTAACTACAAAGTCAACATTATATCTGGGGTCTTCGGAAAACCCATTTCAACGGATAGGCGGACATCGTTAAATCAACTTTGCTCCTCATAGGACCCAGAACATATCGAGCCCTAACCGCGAAAATAACTTAAGCAACATGATTTCAATTTTCGTTTTTTTTTTTAACAACAACACTTGCAACACTTGCATCATCTCCTAAAATGTCATGGTCAAATAACGTACCGTTACTATTTTATAGCAAGAACAATTTTATTGTAAGCGACAAATTTCAGTCAAAATTTATATGAAATAAAATAAAAAAGCTCTCTCCTGTAAAATTTGATTTTTGGCGCTTACGTTATTTTCGCGGTTAGGGGTCAATATATAATTTATAGGATCTAAGATAAATATTACAGAAAATACTAACGGAATGACAAACTTATACCTATATACCCTCTTCGGAGAAGGGTATAACAACATGTTGCCAGAATACTTAAATGGTAATAAAAGGTTATCATAAACTGTGTTAAATTCAAAAAAATGAAATAAAACGTAAATAAATCTGAATTTCTCAATGTTATCTTAATTATTAAAAGCTAATAACAGAGTTTAAGATAGCAAATTATGTTTTTATTTTAATTTTTATATTATATTTTACTATACTTCTATTTTTATTAATTAATTATGCATAATTAAGTTAAAGAATAAAGAAAACAATTTAGAGTTTTGTTTGTTTTACTTATGAACATACATATGCACATTAAGCAAGAGCAAAATATTTAAGAAACAAAAAATAAATATGTACATATTAAGTAGAACATTAATCAATAGCAAGAATTAAGCGGAAATGTTAATGAAAAACTTAGTACAAAAAGACTTTTATAAAAGAAATACATATGATTTGGTTTTCATTAATAGCCCGTTTACACTGCAACGAAATCTAGTACTTTCGAGATTTTGAGCAAAATCTTACTTCACAAAATATTAAATTGATACTACCTATTATTAATTATTTTTAATTAATATCACAAATTCTTTAACTAAAATCATTTTTTTTGTGTAAATTTCTTTGCAATGTCAACGGGCTATATAAGTAAAACGCAAAATAAGCCATTTCATTTGTATGCACGTGATTTTAAGGAAGGGAATGAGAAAGAAAGTTGGGTAAGTTTGTTAGTCAAAGGAAAATCATTGTAAACATAGTTCAAAGAAACAATAACAATTGAAAGAGAGTTCCAAGAAAAGCATAACAACAAAAAAAAAAAAAAAAATATAATAGAACACATGTAAGCTTTGGAAAAAATGGAAGTAGATGACTAATAAGGATTCTGCGCATTTGCATGACAATCAAAATTCCAACAAGTAAAATTTTTTTGTTAAGACGGCTTCGTAGAACTTAAAGGGCGCTATATAATTTAGGTTAAAAACTTTTTTTTTCCTTTAATTAAGTATCTAGGTATGAACAAGAAAATTATGTCTTGTCATATTTCTTATAACTCCGGAATGCATTTTTAGGCATACATAGTATGTATAAATAGCAAAATATTATAAAAATTCTTTAATATATGGATATATATATATGTCATATGGAAAAGTAGTTTAAGTCGATATAAGCAAGACATAAGTTATTACACGTAGAAAAGGTGTAAAATCTTTTATATTTACTAATTTTTTTTAAGATTTACTTTAAGTTTCTTATAAAGTTGTAACTTATACGATAATATACTTATTACCGACTTGAAGCAAAAAAATCCTCGAATAAAACTTCAACAAAACTGAGACCCTCGAACTACCATAATCGACATAAGCTTATTTTCCATATTGCCACAGAAATACAATATATTGTACAAACAGTCCTTTCCATATAAAAAGTATAATTATTTGTTGCTTTTACGCCAAATCGTGGGCGCATAATAAAAATATGGTAATAATGTTTTTATAAAGAATCTAAAACAAAATTCTTGAACATTTTTCTATATACAATTTTGTCAAAAGTTTTTTTTTATAGAAAACATATTAGTTTTGGAAATATTGTATGTATGTATATTGAATGTTTTGTATATATGTATGTATGTATGTATGATCATGATTACTAAATCTCTTGTATATATAAAATGTTGTAAGCAATTTTCTTTATAGCCCATTTATGTACAGTAGACCGAAGACATGTAGATCTCATTTTAAATCTTCTTCCAAATCTAGCGCGTTTACATTGCAAATTTTTGACATCAGCTAAGTACTAGATTTCGTTGTAGGGTAAACGAGCTGTTATAGAAAAAATATTGTGCAAAAGCTTCTGTTTGAATAAATTAAAAAATAACATTTTCGGTATTTTCTTTTGAGGTTCCCCTGGAAATCTGCTACGAACCCAAATGGCTCCGTGGACCTCCATTTGAGTACCGTTGGTATTATCATGAAAATAATTCTAGACAGGAAAAATATCGTACAAATGCTTATGTGCAAATATCGTAAAAATACGTCTTTGTAAAAATTTTTGTATTTTTCTTAAGAAAAAGACATAAAAAATTTTTTTTAAAAAATTTACAGTTTTTAACGTATTACAAGCAATTTAATTAAATTAACAAGTATTGTATACAAAATGTAGGGTATAAAAATCATTAAAAAGCAAACATTTTAGGAATAATTTTTACAATATTTTACGAAATTATAATATAGTATGTACTTAGGCATATATAGTATACAACATTTTTAAGTAGACATTTTTAGGGTTTTAATTGTATTTATTTATTTATTTTTTTAATTACTTACCTTTTTAATAGTGTATAAAATTATTCTTTCTTAATACTTTTTATCTTCTTTTTTTACAAATTTTATAACTTAAAGTTTTTTATTCCAATTATAGGAACCGTTATAATAAAATAAAATTAATATTAAATTTTGTAGACACATATTTCTTAAGAAGTCCATGGTCAAAACTTTATTGAAGACCCCGAAAAAATCGAAAATACAAAAGTTTTATAAGCCCTTAACACACACTCGAGCACTAAACAATTTTTTTTTTGTCTGTATTACGTTACGAAACACTTTAGAAATTTCTTTTAAATTCTTCTTTATTTTTTCTTTTTATAAAACGAGATAGTTTTTCCGTAATAAAATAATAAAAAAAAATAATAATATGGAAATTGAATGCGAAAAAATAATTATTTAAACGAAAATTTTATTTTTTAGTTTTCTTTTTAAGTCGGGAAAAATTAAACACAAAAAATATTTATAAACAAGAAGTTTTGTATAAATATTTTATTTTTTGGAAAATTTTCATCCGTTGGTTGGCTTTTTTGTTCTTCTTATGTCTCGGATGTAAAACACTTTATTAAACGATTTTCAAACTGCATTTGATTAGGTTTTTCTTTTATGCTTTACCACTACTACGTTTTTGTTATGTTTTTGTTCTTATTTATTGGAATTTTAACGAGTCAGACACGTCCGCCAAAGTGCGGCGTCCGGTGGTTGAAAGGAAACTAATATGTATGTAAAACACCACTATTATTCCATGTTGGAAAATGTCAACGCATCCATTTGTGCACATGGTAGTAAAAGTTGAAAATTTGCCAAATATATTTTACAAGGAAGTGGGAACCAGAATTAACAGATAAATAAAGTATGGTCATTAATATTAAAGGCCGGGAACCACTTTTCTACTAAGCTGCACGATGTATTTACATGAAAATCAGATCTAATTATATCCGACATAAAAAATATCTTCAACATCTTCAAGTCAACGATAGTGTGGCATTGGGAACATTCATAATACGTAACTATTGTATGAAAAACACTCAACGGTTGCGCAACAGTTACGTCTTATAAATGTGCCCAATGCCACACAATCACGCAAAAAATATGCAAATTTATATAACTCAGTAATCGTCCAGACTTGCAATTTTTGTTGTACTAATTCTTTAGTTTATTGGGGAGTGATGTCAGAAGATTGGCGAGGGGTACTCAGTTTCATTTACTCTGCAATTCTGTTTCGCACTTAATCAACAAGAGGGTATTAACTCAAAATTTAAAATGTTCAGTAGAAGCAAAACAATTTTTAATTTTACATTAAAGGTATATGAAAAAGAATTTTTAAACCAACCTTCTCATTGCCAAAAGGTAGACAAAATAGCATAATATTTTTAAAGCGGTTAGATATAAATATCAGGTGTCGATTTCTTCCGAAAAGTGAAAAAATAAAAATTTGGAGTTAATACCCTCTTGTTGATCAAGTGCGATATGTATAAAAAAATAAAAAGAAGAAAAGTAAAGACCAGATAAAAATACAAAAATTGCAAGGCAAGAATTTCACAATCTGGATTCTGCTTTTACATACATCAATTTTTCTTGAAGAAAGTCTGTGTTTATTGGAGAGAAAAGAAGTTTTTAGGAAAAAGAGGAAAAGGAATGACATTCATTTGTCTCACGATAAATAACAGTTAGACAAAAATAATGCGAATTAATACAAACACGACCACCGCGCTCATACTAAAGGCCATGATTCACTATCCTATTCTGTCGTACGATTTGTCAAAAAAATCTTTTGCGCTCATAAAGTATGATAGTGTGACCTAAAAATTAAATTAAGTGACAGACTTCTTTGACATGTCTGTCCGACTTGCAAATGTTTATGAAAATGTTCATAAAATGAAAGATTCTATCGATCAGAGTTGCATATTCTTGTAAATGAGCTGAGTCATATAAGTTCGTATCTTTTTTGTGTAATAGTTTGGCATTAATAGCAGATCTTAAATGAAATGGCATAAATATCGAAGAAGTAGCAACCTTCAGCTATCAGGACGGGTGCACAGGAGCCAATATAAAAACATTTTTCAGAAATCTTTTTTGAATGATAGTAGATGTAAGTTGTTTCAAGTCTGAATGCACATTTCACATTTTCAACATCTTCCATGCGTATCTCCAAAGTGTATGCAAGTGTACAAAAGGTATAAGAAATACATAGAGCAACTAGCCTTTTCACACTTGTCAACATTTAACATCTACCATCAATTTGCGAAGATGTTGAAATTTTCCCATAAGAAATTTTGATTCTAGCTCTATGTATAGAATCAAAATTGATCAACATCTTTACAAAATGTTACTATAGCTTCGTACAGACGATGGTCAGATCCTACAATGTTGTAATTTTTCTGATAATGGTACCATTGTCAGATGCATTAATTTAACACGTCTGCCAAATGAAAATAGCGTACAATGTTCACACAGTTGCAAGGCATTTTTAGTCAATTTTAATGACAACATTGTAAGATCTGACCACCGTCTGTACGAAGCTTATCTCAATTTGTTCAATTTAACATCTTTCGATTTTTTAATGTCATCACTAGAAAAGAGGCAACAAATTATATTATTACAGTGGCATAACTGACAAAATTTTTCGAAAGCAGCGCTACCATTTGTCAAGTTTTTCGTTTGTTGCAAGTCTTTTTTTGTTTATTTTTTGATATTATTAAACAAAATTAATTCCGAATACATTTTTGTGTTTTCTTTTCAAATTTTGTCACATTTGTGGAAAAAAAAGTATAAAAGAAATTTTTTTTCCAAAAATCATATTTTTGATTGATAGTAGATGTTAAATGGTTCAAGTGTGAATACATGTTTCATATTTTAACTTGTTCCATGCGTTCCTTCAAAATATATGCAAGTGTACAAAGAGTATAAGGTTACTTCGGTTTTTTATATGTAAATAAAATATTAGTTATTTATCGATATTTCAATTTTCTTCGGAAATCTTCTTCAGTATATTTTTTCTTGTTTCTAAACGCTGCCTTTCCCCGAAGCAATTTTTTTTGCTAAGACCAAGCAAAAACGTGGGATAACAAAGGCGCAATAATTGCTGATTATACTGCTGGAGAACACGTGAAATTGCTTTGCCATAAACAAACGTACAGAGAAATGAAATGACAGCTAAATGACAACTGATTTGACATCAGATTGCTAAAGGCTATTTTACACTATCACTATTGACTGCCATCCGTCTTCAATGGCGGTGAGTGTTAAACGGCAAACCCCTCTAAAGAGATTTAGTGGTTGCATTCGAATCATGTAAGGGTAACCTGTCCATGAAAACCTGGGTTCGATTCCAAGAATGAAAAATTATCAATAAATTTTAATTAATTTCATGTTGTTAAATTCCTTTCTTCATAAAAATTATTTCATAAAAATTATATTTGATGAACTTTAGCCTAATTAAAATATCAAAATTTGGACTATCACACAAGTCTTACGTTTTTTGAGGAAAATACAACCCTGTCATGATAAGTTGTTATTATTTTTCGAACAATAATAACATCAGGGAAGTATTTTCATAAAATAATTAAGACTTTGTGGGATAGTGTAAAACGGCCTTTAGCAATAATTGCACAAGCTATCAGAAGAGCAATCATTACGCAATGGATTGCCACTAGGGAATGGTAAATGGATTCCAAAATCGATTTTCGATTTTTCGATCGACTTTTTTTATTACGGTTTTTGAAATCGATTAATCGAACCTCAAAATCGATTTCAAAATTGTTTAAGATTAATTTGCAATCTTATACATTATATCATAAAGGGGGATACACCAGCATTTTTTTTGGCAAACTACTAGAGAAATTGAACTGAGATTTTTACAGTGGGTAGATATGACTACTTTTTATAAATTTCCCGTAAAAAGTGAAAATGTGTAAATTTTGAGAAGTCCTTTAGAAGAACAAGTGCATGTACATTGCACAAATATATTCAAATTGTATTCTTGTGTAGTCAATCAGGCCTGTCACATAAATTAATTCCGATCGAAAGTGGAAGTGATTTTGTATCTTGCTTCACATAAAACGAAATCACTTTTGTTGGGAATTGATATATGTGACAAACCTGAATGTATGTTTAGTATTTCAAAGGATTATGACAATAGTTCCTGCTCGTTGGCGACTGTTTTTTTGCTAACTTACTATTAAGTTAGTTTTAGAAAACAAACGTTTGCATATCATTGATGTCAGAAAGATGCATAGATACTTTCCTGTAATTTCGTATTTCATAGGATAAATTACACACTTTTTGTTTTTTCACTTATAACAAGATTTAAATATCGCTCACACACTGGTCTGTTTGAATATTAGCGTATTTCCACAGGAAGGCCATGGCTGACTTTCAGTGTTGGGTTCGGTACGATATGTTTAGTACTGTTTTGTTCACTGTCCATTGATGACTTTAATTTCTGAAGAACAAGAGACCTTATATTAAAGTTGGAAGTATACCAAGGGTACTAATAGATAAATACGTAAAACTACAACTTTAAACTTGAAAAACTGCATAAGCATACATTCAGACGTATGTGCGCACAAAAAAAATAAGTTTTATTGTGCATGCCCATAATTTATCGATTTAATTAAGATTACAACTAAAAATTGCCAAAATTTTGATATAAATAAAAAAAGCCCAATAATCGATTTCAGTATAAAATCGCATACGTAAATTCGATTGCAAAAAATCGATTTTTTTACCACAAAATCGATTTTCGATTGGAATCGAAATCGATTAATCATTCCCTACTTAGTCCCCTTTTACAATGTGACAGACAGAAGGCTGACAGACGAAGTTTGTAGGCGAGAGAGGAAAAAAGTAAAGTGTGTCACGCATACAGTTCGCCCCCTTACCAACAAACTTCGTCTGTCTGCCTTCTGTCTGTCACTTTGTAAAAGGGGTATTACCACTTATGGCAATATGTGGTCCACACGCCGCAAAATAATAGAGTAATCACATTAAACGTTTGCCGCAATAAATATTGGTACGTGGTAATATAAATTGTTGAATTTGAAATAAAGAAAAGCAAAGAAACTAGAATAAAATTAT